>NWBT01000050.1:2789621-2825376 GCA_003386485.1 Colletotrichum lentis
AGGCTCTCATGCACTGTCCGCAATACCTTTCCCTCATTTCTCGAGGTCCTTAAATTCATCAAAAGTCTGGTTCAGCTTTGCCGTGATCCCGGCACGGAGCGCCAGAATCTCCTTGTCCCTCTTCTCCGACAACGCCAACAGGTCCCGGTACTTCCTCTCCCACTCCGACTCGGCCTCGGCCGTCCCCTTCATGTTCGGCTTCTCCGTCTTCTCCTCGGGCCGCTTCCACCGGTTGTACATAACCGTCTGCACCATGTTGTAGTTCCCGCAGATCGTGCCCAGCCGGAACTGCCAGCTACAGCTGTATGTTGCGCGGTCCCCGTGCTCCTCCTCCCGCTTGATCCGCAGCTTGCTTGTCGTCATCAACGACCGCCCGCCCGCCAGCGCCGCGACGTTGACGAGAAATGCATCTCGGTTTGGCGCCGTCTGCCACATGCGCTCTACCGTCGTGTGCACGAGCGCGTACGCCTCCGCGATGCTGCACTTGCCGATCGGGTTGTCATGCGCGTCCACCCAGTCGCCGTTCGCCGTCTCGTGCGCAAAGAATCCCAGCACCGCGTCGATATTGGTGCGGTCCTCCATGTTTTCGAACATGCCTATGGGGATATCGTTCGACAAGACGGGGACGTCGCGGCGTTGCGCGGTGGGCAGTGGTTCTTGGGCAGTCTGCGCGTGCAGGTCTGCAAATGGTATCACGGTCGGTGGCGCGTTGTCATGGTTGTTGGTTGGTAATTCCACCGGCGGTGCGGACGTGGTCAGATTTGTTGGACCAGGTGGTCGGCCCGCGGGGTCCCCGTTGACCAGGACGACGGGCGGAGGTGGTGTCGCGAGACGGACAGAGCCGCCCAATCGTTCTGGGACTTGGAGTGAGATGTTGGGCTTAGCCGGCCGTTGCGTCTGGGGCGGGTGGGCGATGTCGGGGCGCACAGCCGGCGGCACGCTGTTGGATAATGATGTCGGGGGTGTGATTGGCCCCATGATGCTCGCGGTATGGGGGCCTGTTTGCTTCGAGGCCGGTTCGTCGACCGGAAACGCCAAAAATGGACCGTCGACATTGGTCTTGTTCATCGGGGGCCTGCCGCGTGTTTTGCCGCTGCCTCCCGGGCCACCGCTCCTCCAGGCGGAAGACACAGCCTTAGCGCCGTGTCGCCGGTGAGAGGCCTTGGGTCGTGACTGCGTGATTGCCGACCTGGGTTCGGTGTCGCCCCAGAAGCCAGCATTGCGTGTTGACGGTGTCAGCGCCGACACTGGGCCTTGCGGGTATGCTGTGAGCGGCGTCTGCGCCGTGTCATGAGCCGGCGGCCATCCTGATGCCGGCCCCGAACTGGTGCTCAGTCTCGAAGGGTCGGGGCATCCGAACGAAGCCCGGCCATTCCCGTTCCCGGTCGGCGGCGAGTCCAACCTCGCTCGTTGTGAGGGAGACTTGGCGAAATCGTCTTCATCTGGGCGCTTCCTACCGCGTCTGGGCCGAATCTGCGGCAGCAGCGCGCGAAGAGCCATGTCGTCCTCCGCCAAGACGCCGTCTCTGCCCGCCTCGCACACGGGGGTCGGGTCATTCGGGACCTGGGTCCAGTACGGATGAGGGCGGTCCATCAGATACTCGAAAAAGGCATCCACGTGCATAGAATGCATCCAGCGCTATGAACAGTCAGCTCTTCCCACTTCATCAATAGTCAGAATCCAATCACCTTGAGCCGGACAGCATACTGCTGGATCTTCTGAGAACTCTGCCCCTTGTCCTGATCCGGTGGCTCGACGCCCAATTTCAGGGCCAATTCGGCCCAGGTCTTAATCTCCTTGGCCTCAAGCCTCTTGATGAGCAAAAGGAGAGTAAAAGTGCTGAAGGTCTTGCCGCCGCTTTTGGGAGGGACACGGAATGCCTCCCGCAGAGCGGCGGCGTCCGTCTCAGGCGGCACGGCGGGGTTGCAGTACAAGATGAAGCTGACGTAGGCATCCTCGATCGTCTCGGCCGTCACGTCCGTGTCCGGAAGAGTGGGCCTCGCCACGGGGACGGCGGAAGGGGTCGGGGCTGATGATTGCGGGGTAGTGGAAGTGGAAGTAGTATTAGTAGTAGTAGTAGTAGTAGTAGTAGCAGCAGTGGTAAGAGTAGTAGCGGCGGCGGCTGTTGTGTACTGCTGTCGTTTTATGGACGGTGACGAGGAATGCCCATGCAGGTCGGCGGTATGCGGCGGCGGCTGAGATTGATGCTGCATCGTGGACTGCGGGGATATCATCGCGCATGAGTCGGTGGTGAATGACCCGGGAAACTAAACACCATCGCCGACCAAGTGTCCGCCGAATCGCGCATCGAGAGCATACGCGGAGGTGGGGGATCAGAAAAGCTAAAGGCGTGATGTGGACGGGGGTCGCGGATGCATCGCCGCGAGGACGGAGTCTCTGCTTAGTAGCCGATAAGGAGGGGTCCCCGAACAAGAGACCGAGTCCTTGGGTCGCTCGCTGCACACTCTGAACCGTGTCTCAGTGCCTTGGGGCTACAAATTCAGCGGCTCTTTTCAAGGTGAGAGAGAGGCTCGAGTTGATCTAAACATCATTCAGTTGAAGCTGAAGAGCCGCAGAGAGGAGTCGGGGTCAGTCTCGGGTCCTAGCAACCAACCCGCCGAAGACGGCGCTGCAGCTGCAGTGCAAGGACAAAGGGGCGGAACGTGCTAAAATTAAGTAATAAGTCCCTGTGTGCTCAAGAAAGCTGACCTGCAGGCTCCCTAGGTAGCTGCAGGCAGCCTGTGCCAGTGCTCTTGGAGTTGCTAGGGCCACCCGGATTTTCCGCCGAGAGAGGAGCTGAATGGCCAGGTGGATCTACCAGCCGTGTCAAAACAGGGCACAGTACGGTCCACACGACACTGTGCTACCTATGTCATCATTGAACGGCCTCCCCAGATCGCCTCCTGGTGTAAGTGTTGATTAGTCAGTCACCTGCTTCACATCCGTCTTTGCCGCTTCCTTGCGGCCCCGGTTTCGGGCTTATTACGTCGGCCGTGCTCATCAAGTCCAATCTGATCTTGCTATTGATGTCTGGGCTGTTAAACCGGTTATAAATAGACTGACAAAGTATCTGGAGATTCGCTACAAATGTTGTTTTCCGTTGTGAAACGGAGTACCGGATGAGAACTGCAGGACCGAAGGCCGGACACGACGGACGATACGTTTTTCTCGGGTATCGAGCTTTGCATTTGACGCCATGTTCCCGGAGAGCAAACACGGCCATATGCATTATGCAACCCTGTCGTGACGGAGTCCAATGCCTCTGCCCTACGCCCTTGACTAATCCCCATGCTGCTTGGTGTTGCTTGATGGTTACCCGGTCTGCCGGTCTCCACCCTCCACAGAGATCCTTAATGTCTCCAAGAGCCCCAACTTGACTAATCAATCCCCTTCAGACGGCGTCTCCGCGCCGAAAGCTCTCCAGCCCAATCATCGGAATGACGTGATTGCGCTCACACAAGCATAGACCGTTTCATGGTTCGAACGGCTTCATTTTCTCAGCATTGCTTTGAAATACAAGACTCGGCCGTCGACGAGTATATAACAAGACGAGGCCTCACCTTGAAACAAATAACCTAGATTATTCACAGTCCGCATTGGTGTGCGATTTTCTATCATTTCAAGGAATCTCTCCCTAGTATCTCATCGTGACATCTACCCAACTCACTTTAAAAACCGGCATCATGCTTCATCACTGTGAAAGTAGCTTCTCAACCACACAAACCTCCCCAATGGCCATCGATACTGTCCCCCGCGGCGACGTGCGCGCAACCCTGAACTTCTATGCCGCGCCACCGGACAACTCTACACCCTACAACACAATCAATCCGGAAGGCCCCCCGGGCAGGAACTACGGCGATAGCCCCACAGAGACCCTCCTCCACGACATCCGCGGACGCGAGTCCGACTTCAACCTCGACCGCGACGCCTTCGCCGTCATCCGCAACCTGCCGCCCTCGTCCGAGAAAGACTTCGTCGACGACGACTCCGTCAAGCGGAACTACTACCCGGAGCTCGAGAAGCTCCTCCTCGAACACGTCCCAGGTAGCAACCGCGTCATCTTCTTCGACCACACCATTCGCCGTGCCGACCCAAAAGCCCTTCGGAACCCCGTCACCCGCGTCCACATCGACCAGACACCGGTTTCCGTGATCCAGCGCATCAAGAGGCACTTGCCGGAGGAGGCCGACAAGTTGCTCGCGGGCCGGTACCGCCTCATCAACGTCTGGCGCCCGCTGAACAAGAACCCCGTCGAGTCGTTCCCACTCGGCTTCGCGTCGTCCTCGACTCTGGCTGACGAGGACATCGTGCCCATCGAGCACCGGTATACCACAGGGTACACCGGCCAGACAGCGGGCATCAGGTTTAGCCCGAACCAGAAGTGGTACTACCTGAGCGGCATGACGGGCGACGAGCGTCTGTTGCTAGAGTGCTTCGACAGCGAGGGTCTTCGTGACGGTACTGGGGTCGCGGGTGGCCGGTTGGCTCATACCGCCTTTGAAGACCCAAGGACTAGGGCTGACGCTGAGGGTCGCGAGAGCATTGAAGTTCGCGCACTGGTGTTTGGGCCTTGAGGGAGAGATACGCTTTCAGTACGGGAGTCCCGGTTTATGAGTCAATGAGAATATGAATGTTTTGGTTATGAGCATCGGAGGGTATCAATGCAGGCGATTGGTTCTGAATCCAGACGAGAACTTCTTTCTCCGTCATCGCAAGCTCCTTTTGTCATTTGCCGCCCTTTTTGTGTGAATGCGCGCGCGCACGTGTGTCGTAGAATCGGTGTATAGACCACGAAATGCAATCCTCAGTCATGAGACGTCCTAAGAAAATAAAAAAAATAAGAAAGCTTGCTCAACGCGGTGCAGTTTGACCGCAATGAAGAGGACTGCTGTCCCCGAATATCGTTCACATGCACTAGGCCAACCCCACCCAGTTTTCCTAAACGCCGAAACACCATTCTACTTCTCGTATGTCGTCACTGGTTCTTCCGACCCTTGCCACGGGAGCTGCCTTGCCGACTCATTGCTGTCCCTCCCGCAGCGCTGCTAGCGCGGCTCATGGGGACGGCGGCGACAGCAAGTGACGGCGGCGGTGCTTCGTCTCGAACGCTGCTCTCGATCGGCATCAGATCCTCCCTAAATCTCGTCGGATCCGGTCGGGGGCCAGGATTGAATCCCGTGTGGGGAGTGTTGGTGTACGGGGTGATAGAAGCCTCAAGAAGCTTCCTGCTACCGTTGGGATGATCGATCGAATCGCCAGGCTTGTGGTTCGCATCGTACTTCTTGAACAAATCCATAACCATGATATCGGAGGTGATCTCCTCATGCGACAGGGGTTGCGGCAGGTTGCCGTCCGTGTTTCCTCTGACGGGCTTGAAGTAGTTGGTCACGTTGGCCGTCGGGAGTTTGGCAGGCTCATGCGGCTGCATAATTTCAAGATACTTGGGCAACTCGAGCCCATTGGCTCCCTCTACGGCGTCAATCAGGTTCTGGTTGATGCCGGCCCTTGTGCTTCTCGTGGCATGGGAACTCGTGCGCTCCATGGTCGGGGCTGACAGAACAGCCTCGCTGTCCTGGTCGCCATTCTCGTCGCCCTGCCCGGAATCGCTGCCGGGGGAAGAGCCGCCGTTCGCATAAGGCTTGTGCCTGAGGACATACTTGTGGGAAGCGACGGCTGCTTGGTTATATGCCAGAGAGAGCTCCTTGTCAGTAAAGAGCTTATCAATGCTGTAGGCGGGACCGTTTTGTTTTGCGGCAACCCGGAGCTTCTCGTTCTGCCAGAGAGGTGTCGTGCTGTTAGGATCGAGAGCCCGTCTGGAGGGGACAGGAGAGCCGTCGTCTTCGCCCGGATTCCTCTTGCGCTTCTTGCCATCCGCGTAGCCGGCGAGCTCTTCGACATCTTTGCGCAGTCTTGTCGCGCGCTTTCCATGGGTGCCTCCAGGGCTGGCTGGGTTCGTGATGCTGAACTGGTTGGGGTGGAGCAGCAGCGCCGAAGAATCGGAGATCTCCAGCGCCTCCTTCTCCTTGTTCAGGCGGTACTTTCTCGAGAGCAGGGTGTTGACGAGACGGTCCCGAAGGGTAGCCGAGAGGGCCTGGTGCTCGCGCTTCGCTGTCTCGACCTTGTAGAGGTATTCGTTCTTGTACTGGTGTAGGCGGCGCTCGTGCTCGTGCTGTTGGGGCGATTGTTAGCTTGGCCGACGGGGGTGGAGGGAAGAAAAGTCAGTCGCACTTACCATGTGTTGAAGCAAATGAAAGTCTCGGTACTCGATGAGATCCTCGATGCCTTGAACGAAGTCCTCAAATTTGGGACCGGCCATCTGCAGCAAAGTCCGGTTGCTGTCGGACAGCACTTCTTGTCCCTGAGACTCCTCGTGCTCGTGGCGCAGGCTGGCGATGACATTCAGAACATCGTCGGCGTACGGGTCGATGCGCTGGACAAGGTTGGTGTCGACTTGGACCTTCTGCAGCTGATCACGGTATCCGAGATCGCGGTCTCGGCCAAACTTCTCCTGCAAGTTGGCAATCTTGTCGACAAGGGCCTGGCGCTTGCGGTCGCGCTTCGATTGGGGTGCCGGAGATGCTCGTCCTGCCCTGTGTTGGGCGGAAGCACCACCCAAATTGGGGGCTGCTGCTTCGTTGCTTGCCATTGTGCCAATGAAGAGAAGGATTTTTTATCGGTCCTCTCGACTACGCACTTCCCGTGTTTGGTTGAGAAGAGGTTGTTGTTGTAATTTGGGAGTAGAAAATCGACTTGGTGATGGGAGGAATAACCGTCAACCGTCGCAAACCGGAGCCTCGATCGGGGCGAAGAGTACGGAAGGGGAAACGAAGCCAGAAAGGTTCGAGAGTGAGTCTGAGGGCGGACAGGCCACTCAATCACTGCTCTCGGGTAAGAGAAACTATGTCCAGATGCCCATTCGCAACGGCAGCTCTCATCGAGTTGTTTGTGTGGGAGACCAAGAACCGGAGAAGTGAGGGCAAGTGGACTGGTGCTGTGGTTCTCGCCTTGTCAGCCTTCTTCCCGCTGAGTGAGTGCATGTACTTCTGTACCTGACCGCTGGAGGGGCTGAGTTTTCTTATTGGATGGGGGTCACCCGACGACTTCCGCAGGAGCCAGCCAGGTTCAGCGGGCGGAAGGGATGAGAATCAGCAGCTCTTAGGCCACTCACTCAACTGCCAGGGCACTGTACACGCCGAATTTCGGCCGGTCCTCTCGGAAGATGTTGGATCTCGCACAGTACATAGGAGTCGACATCCAACATGACTTTACGCAACACGTCACAATTAATTCGGGCGAGGACCTATCATGGCCAAAATGTAAAACGTATGAACTTCGCTGTCTTTCTGTAATATGCATGGGAACAAGTACATGCCAGGCGCTCCGTTAGGGCTTCACTGGCGAGCGTGAGGTTCTTGACCACGGAAAGCATCCCCAACAACGCAATCGTGAGCTGGGATTTGGATTATCTTTGCATTTCCCTGCCAATGCCGGGTCACGGCCTACAATCCACTTCTGAGCTTCTGGAGCTGGCTCATCAAGCCATAGCCTCCAAGATACGTCTTGTTCTCCGCGGCGTCGGCATGGATACTCCCCTTCCTCGCCCGTCCATCGGCCCCATCCCTCCTACTCGCCTTGTCAGCCTCCCTCATAAGATCCCTGTGCCGGTCTTCGACCATTTTGGCCAGACTCTCGATGAACCTTGTCCTGCCTTTCTCCTCCGCCGTTCCTTTCCACACCTTGTTCAGCTCCTTGAGCTCTTCGATACGCTGCGCCGCCTTCTCGATCCCCTTGACCGGGTCCTCCGACTTGGTCAGCAGCTGTGAGATCTCGTCCCGCAGCTGCTGGAGGACCTGCTGTCCCTTCTCCTCCGTACTGTGCTGCTCTGCCCCGGGATCTGGCGCCGAGACGGACAGGAAGGATGAGCTGACCGAGAGCTCTGACGGCGGGAAGACGAACTCCATGGCGTCGCCAAACGTCTTAATGACGGTGTCAAGGCGAGAGCGAACGACCGTCAACGTCCGCAGCTGGTGAATGTACGGCGGCTCTGAAGGCGTCTCTTGCTCCGCAAACGTGTTCTCTTCTGCCTTAGCGGCTCCGGCAGGCCCTCTGCTTTCCTCTCCATCCGTGATCTTGAGGCCTGTCTCGTCCGGAGCACCCTGTGTGGGACGCTCTCCAAGGCCGCCGGGCGCGAACTTCTTGATGTCCTCCTGGAGCGTCTCATTCATGGTCTCTGCAAGACTCAACGTCTCGCCTCGAAGAAGCTCGACCTCATAGGCAAGTCGACTGCCGCTTCTTAGAATGTCGTCCGTCAGCTGGGTGAGCGTGCCCGAAAGCCTCGTCGTATGAATGTTCAGCTGAGACAGCAGCGTCTGCGCCTCATTGGACAGTTCCGCCAGCGGGATGGCCTGGCCACCGCTTCGTGACGAATGACTGCTCCCATGCTGAAGAGGCGAGAGCGTGGCGTTCAAATAAGTGGCAGGATCGAACGAAGGGTCCAAAAAGTCCTGGAGGAATTCATCCGTTATGTGGCTCGACTTTGGCTCAGAGGCTGTTGGCCTGGACTCTTGACGGGTGTGGATGGGGAGGTTCTTGGGGGCGCCGGCATTGCTGCTTTGACGCCGGCGCGATGCCGACTTGGAATCCCACGACATCTTTCAATGAGGTAAATAGATATCAAGAAGTGAGGTGCCTGCTAGACATTCACGAGCCGATGCCTCACAGAGGACAGGTATCTTCTGGATGAGATGAACTTACTCCATGAGTTCACTAACCGCGACGTTGGCTGGGCAGCTGGCCCCACTTTCGCCCGCTGTCGCTCTCCCTTAAGCGAACACCACGGCAGCCCCAAGTGCTGGGGATGGCCTTGAGGCATTAGGTCAATCAACACAACCTCCACCCCCTGGGTTAAGGATTTACAATTTGATGTTGTCATATAATCGATCTCCCAGAAATCATTGAGTAGCATAGCTGTTGGGAATCTCTTCCCGAAATTGACAATGGTTTAAAAGCAAAATTATCTGTCTGTCATTACTGGGTATCTTTTGGCCATAGTAGCTCCCGACGGTATAAACACCGAATCATCGTCACGAACACAATAATCCACACAACTAGCAGACAAGCGGCCATGACACATCCGAAGATCTGCAGTCCGTTGTTCTGGATGACCTTGCCAAGGGCGGTGGTAGAAGTCACCAACGCTGTATTCGGGAAAACAAATGACCACCACGTCATCTGGAAAGGCATCTTGCTTTCTGGTCGCACATATTTCCAAAGCGACCCGACAGAGACAATGAAGAACCACATTGATAGTCCCCATAGCCACAGACCAATCATGACCGACATGACCTTGATGATAGGAACGGCAATATCAACGCCCAGGAAGTTGCTGGGTAGAATGGTCTCTGCTTGGTTGCCGAGTTGCACTTTCAACGGTCAGTCAAATTCCCTCACAATTTGCAAGTAGTGATGTTACCTAGTCCTGCCACTGTAAACGCAAACGGTCCGATAGAAATGAACTGGTTCTTGGTCAGCCTGGATCTGCTTAGGTAGTGATATGTGGAATTCGGCCATACGCACCACACCAGGACGCTGGAAATCCCTGGGTAGCTTCTGTGTCATCAACCGATATATGAACGCAGCCGAGATCATGAACGCAATCAGACATCCCGCTCCTTGAGTGGCAACGGCACAAAGGGCTATTGCAGTAGTGTTAAGAGTGACGGTGTGCTGATTCGTCTGAGTTGCGGCTTGGATGAGAGTGCTCGCGAAGGGTGCTGTGAGAAGCAGAGGGTAGGCTGGGAAGACCCATGTTGGTGTCATGGTGTGGATGGGGAAAGCTCTACGGCATAGTCAGCAGGGCTGAAATTACCAGCAGGACGAAGAGAGAATGGCGCTCACAGTGTCGACCAGAGAATCATGTAGATGGTCGAGCTAGCTATCACACTCAAGGCTACATAGAACCAAAACAGAATTTGCATGGCTCGAAGGAGCCATGGGCCAGCATTTGGGACGCCGAATTGGCATATGTTGATCGATATGATGGCCAATCTAGGGATGTTTAGTTGATAATCTACCAAGTCGGGCTGGCAGACTCACGAGACAACGGATGAAGGAATAAACAAGGACTCCGTTTGATCGGTGAAAGAGTGCGTGAGCGTTCCTGGTCGCAATTTGAAGCGAAAACCAGCGAGCACACAGTTCATGATGAAGAGAATGACATTGAGTAAGAAAAAAGCAACGGCTATGCCGTTGAGCCAAGCAGCTTGGTATGGGACTGTTCGGGGGTCAGTAGAAGTTCAACACATCGAAACTGAAAATGCATACGAGAGTGTATCACGTTTGCCATTCCTCCAGTGGCCTATGGTGGTATATCAGCATCTTGATAAAGCGGCGTCTGATGTTTGCTGCTCACCATCGTCTGTTACTCGTTAGCCACGAAACCCACCCAATGGGTACGATCTAGGTTACTCGCCATTGTAAACCAGGTCCATGTGTGACAGGCGATTCGGTCTCGGATTCCCACCTTCTGGAAGCTGGAACGATTCTCCTTGCTAGCTTTCGCGTTACCGGGGCTGGACTCGTTCGATTCTGCCCGCCCTTCGACAGAGGGAAGCGCCCTATCCCCCGATTCCAGGACAAGTCCATGAGACGACTGAGGGCCGAAAGGAGGTCGTCTGAGGGGGGACTTTGGCGTTTGAAATGAAGTGGACGGAGTGTCGTTGGCTTGAGCGAAATAGGAAGGGCGGTTGTTCTCGTCGGGGGTTTGATAGCCGTGATCGGCTACCACTTCATGGGCGGGGGCCATTTTGCTGTTGGAGAGTCCCAATCTTCCGGTCCTCTTGCCAGGAGCTTGGACACAACATAGAGCGGGAAGAGCAGACTGGGCTCAGCATTGGAGAGGGCGATGTTCATATAAACGAGGTTTGTGATGAAGACAACATGGTCGAGGAACAGTGAACCAAGATCGAACAGAGGCATGCTCAGAGGTGGGCGGGCGTCCGGGGACACAGTTCCGCACAGCGCCGGCTCGGCCAGAAAAAAAAAGTGTGATTTTGGGGACGTGAGGGGACGATTAGCCGGCGTTGACGTCTTGAGACGTGGGTGGGTGGATATAGTCAGATGCCCGCCCTGGGCTGGGGGTGGTCGTGGTGCGAGGCCACAAGCGCAGATCCCAGCTCCTTCCTTGCGCAAGAGTGAGCTATGAGTCGTCCCGTGGCTGTGGCCAAGGCTCAGTCGTGTGGGTGTCGTTGGGTTCCGTTTGGTCTTGTCCGTTGACGACTACTACGATGGAAGATTCTGGTGGGTTGTGGCGGCAGCCGCGTGGATGAAGCACACCAAAACGACGCGCGCACTAAACAGTGAGGTACCTAAGGTGGATAGAGATAGGACACGGCGATGGGGAAGGTCCTGTCGGCGCGTCTGTGTCGTCAGAGGGTTCTTGAGCGTTATGGAGAAATGGACCAGCTTGGTGAGTGAGGCAGACCCCAGGAGAAGTTGAAGTGTGTAAAGTGGTGCCTGCGTCATCTAAAAGTTGCAGCAGGAATCGGATAGCAGGTGCAAAACACTGGGTACGCCCAGAAACCCGGATGCACCCTGCCGTGGATGACACAGCAGGACTGGGGGTCACAGCATACTCTGTGGGGACCCCTTTTCGAAAACAGCACCCAGATAATTCAACGAAAAGCAGTTTTACCACCATCAAGTCGCGAGGCCCAAAACAGTATCGCGTGTGCAACGTAATCTGTAGACCTACGACTGGCGGATCGATTCCAATCGGTCACGCAGAATCTTAAAGGGGTTGAGTAGCAACATTCTAGACGGATAGGCGAGAAACGATGGCCTCCGCATCTGCAGCGACGGAGCGGCGGTCAGAGTGTCCGCGCTAGGTACTCTGATCAGTGATCACCCGCATGTTTATCTCATCATTGGCATCTGATGATACCTAGGGATGATTGCGGAAAACACTAGGCGGAAGACTAATTTAGTGTACCTAGCTTGCCTAGATAGGTAAGTAACTTGGAAGTGGGAGAAGTCAATGGCTTGCCCGTTGACCGTTTCCCAAGACTTTTGACCTCATTCTCCAATCTTGCGTTGGCGCTTGGGCCTTGGAGAACGGTGCTGGCTCCAGTATCGAAGGTGTTCGTACCGCCTGAAGAGTGGAGAGGCCGCTCGCTGCCTTGGTGCTGCTAGGTCCCCCAGATTGGTCACGAAATGTCATCCAGAGTGCCTGCCCACTGAGGTGCATCGCACCTGTCTTCTTGGTACCTACCCGGGCAGGCTATCGACAGCACCAACTCAACGATGTTTTCAACGTCCAGCACAGGATCCTGTTACTCAACAACACCCCTCGTTCGAGACCCCCGACTATGAATAACAACAGGCGCTGCGCATGCGTTCGGCTTTTCTAATGTACAAGGCAGAATGCAGGGTCACCTCTTACAATGACCACTTCGACCGTATCTCTTGATCCATTTATCTTATGCAACCCGGAGACCGCTTCCTTTGTGACTGTCGCGAGTAACCTGTCTCTTCGCGCCCTATCTTCCCAGACACGCTTCTTGTCTGCGGAAGAACTACTTGCCGGTGTTCAAGAGGGCAAGGTATTAGTTTCCAAGGCCCAGACGTGCCGCCTTCTGGTCTCCGTTGTCCTAGAAGGCGAAGACTCAGATAGATCTCACGTCTTTGCCAGCCAGGTCGCGCGTCATCTGTTAGATTGTCCTGTAAGTGACCCTAAGAGCGTATGGGACAGGGAAGCTAACAAGTGCATAGATATGGGCTCGGTTGGGCCTTCTCCTGACTTTCGAGGCAGACAATCCGCCCGACTCACGACATCTATCGTTCACAATCGCGCATCTACACCCAACTTCATCCCCAGACATGCCCCGCGACACTGTGGTTGCCATACTGCAACATGCCACGTGCTCCTTCCACTTCCATCGAGAGTCATGCAAACTCGAGGAACCCCACATGAACATTTCCGATTCCTTCATTCCGCCTAAAAACGATGTGAATCTTGACGACTTGTCTCTGGCGTAGGTCCCGGACCACGACGTTCACGAATCTCCATCTACACAAGACTCCGGTGTTTACCTTCTAAACACCAATATCGCCGCTGCGACAGGTCCGCAGAAGCAAAAGTACGCAGACAACATAGCGATACCATCCTCTACAGCAAAGGGGCTGTTGGAGGCTAGTCTCAACGCTCTGGTGGGCGACCAAAGGTGTTGCGCGGGTATTCGAGTCGTCAAGGGCATGGAATCACCTCCGTTGGTTCATCTGGCACCTGAAGTTTTCAACATGAAGTACCTCTCGGTATAATCATCCCTGTTCGAAGACGCGTGTCATGATCACGAGTAAACTGACAGGAAATAGGCGCTTATTTCTCGGTCTCATCTCCTTTCAAGTTTAACATCTGTCTTTGCCGACTTGAACAATATTGAATCCAGACAAATACAGACTTCAACGGAAATCAGAGCCGAGGGCCAACCTAGGGGAGCCGAGGGCGATGCGAGCGAAGTCATCCGGCAACAGCTGTGGCGATTGACGCGGACATGGCTCCCGCCCTTTCAGAAGGGCGACTTTCAACAGCGAGGGGCTCGTGATCCAGCGGCGATGGATCACAGTATGCTTGCGATGCCGGAAGCATGTGGGTTTTCCGAGGACGAAGCCGCACCTGAGAACCATTTCCCCTTCGGCGATAGACTATATCAAGAAGTAGATACGAAGATCGGTTTCTGTGAAAACTACAGCGGACAAAATCGATTGTCAGGACCGGAAAAGAATCAATGCGAGTATGGCGATTGGGGTTCGTCTCCTGGGGCAGTGGACGGCTATCCATATTCATCCCCGCTTCTCCCTACAAATGACACTATTAGTCAACAAGAGGGGGATACGAGTGACGACGAAGCCTGTTACGCTGGGTTTTCCGTTGACCACGATGCCGAATTCGACCCTTTCAATCTAGGGACTCCTAGCTCGCCGTTATCGCAAGAAATTGGCCCGGACCGCCTTGAGTTTGAGGAAGCACACGAGAGTGATCTGAAAAGTCGCAGGCTGAGTCGAGACTCAACGCCAATATTGCCTTTGTTGACAGATCACGCTGTTGCTGTTCAAGATTACAAACCCTTTAGCAACTGGTGGAGTTCCGATATTGACTTTGGGGAAGAGCAGCCTGCGGCGCATGGCGAGATCGATGAACCTCACGAGCCAATATGGGCTTCTTCCCTGAACGAGGGCCATTTGCAGTTCCAAGAATTGTCATCTGAAGCAGGGGGTGATGTTGGAATTTGTTCACAAAACGACGAGGGGGGGTTTGATGGCTTTAACGACACATATTGGGAACCGATGTCTCAAGCTCCCACATGCCTAAGTAGTTCCTCGGAAATGGCTGAGGTGGAGGGTGGTTTTGAGAATGAATGGGCGTTTTGATATCAGCACTAAGAACAGATGCTCTGCTGATGTTGAAAAATGCGGGTCTGGTAATCCAAGATATAACATGATCATTTCCAAGAAACTTGGATGCCGAATGCAACCTGTGACATACGAACATGCCAATATGTGCAACCTGCTGATGTAAGAGCGTCGTGCAAGTCCGATCCGGCCCCTAAGTCCCTGCTAGCTCATTATTCAACCTCTCGATCCACCGGGGATGGGCAGCTTTGTCGGGCCCAGCACGGTGGTGCCCCTCCCTGCGAAGGAATTGGTTCATCGCACGGCGACTCGTTGATAATGAGATCATCGGTGTAAGCGCATGCCCTTCCCTATGTGATCCAGCCCCAATCCACAGCGAACCCTTGGTCTCTCCAGCCTAGGCGAGCTTTATTTCTTCGCACCCTTGCCCCCCTTCGCAGGCTCCTTCTTCTTCTTCTGTTCAGGCTTCAATGTCGCGAAGTGGATGTACCAAAGAAGAACCCCTTGCAGGATAACGGCGAAGAGGACGATCAGGAGGATGGTGAAGAGAATAGGCTGGTCGTTCAGTACGGCGACGGCCTCGGGCGTGGCGCCAATGGATCGGAACCAGTCGAATTGGCCCATCTTTGCGAATTTGAAGTGTGTGGTGTCCGTGAACGGCTGTCGACTGCGAAAACGGCACGCAATTTCGTAGTTGCAATAGTTGGTTGGCAATTTGCGCTTTGCTTGCTTGTCGGCGACAGTTACGGAGGCAACTTTGGTCTTTCTCGGACAATTGCGTCGGTGTGAACTGTGGTGGCTCGGATCAACGTGTAGGTACGGGGATGGTTATAAAGGAAGGTCCGAGTCTCAAGTGCGCCAGTCACGAGGGGATAATGAAAATGTACGTATTGTTGGGCGACCGGACTAGAATGGGTTTGTTGCACAACGGGAAACACATGAGATGCGAAGAGGCCCGGAGGGAGAAAAAGGGAAATAGGAGGGTTCGTAGGGGCCAAGATGTATGAAAAAGATCCGCTCGGCTGCTCGAAACGGGAGACGTCACAATTTGGGGTGCATTCAAGGTACGAAGGGGAAATGGCCCTGCAGTGGTCAGTGGTCACAGTGCCCTCGCGGGCTAGGCCGTCTTTGGGCTTGGTCAGAACTCAGAACGCGACATGCGGTGCGCATCGTGGTGGTTGAGAATGCGTAAGAGCGGCCAGGGGAGGGGGGACCTTCGATGCGCGTTTCAGGCCTGCGGCAGAAACTCGACTGATGTCTGCGACGGGTGATTGGCTGTGCAGGGACAAGCTGCAAGGGGTCCAGCCCATGTCGCGGGAAGGTGACTTGCTTGCGCATATTCAACTCTACTTGTGGTGGTCGGTGTTAAGTCTACATACAGCAACATCACAGAGCCCAATGCCCTATTCTGTGTTTCGGTTTGAAGAGGTTTTGGGCTGATAACGTGGTGTTTCCATGGTGATGCCGGCATGGGAAAGGTGATCATCGCCAGTATGTGGCTGACTGTGGAGGTCGATGCACTGTTCAAAGTAGGTACCTCATCGTAGAGCTGGACCGAGGTCGCCATGATTAGGTAAGTCGCCTCAGATCGTTTGCCAAGAAAGGTACGGAGTACTATCGGTAAGATGATTAGGCCTTGGACGCTCACCGAGATCAGGTGACTGACTCTATAATCTTTACCGAGCCAAGCCGCACGGGCCAGGAGCAGTAGAAGACTGGTTGTCTCCAACCAATGATGTGGCCTGAATCGGCCTAAGGCAAATTGTACGGTGCAGGCCGTTCCAATTGAGCTTTCCAAAAAAATTGTCGACCAGCTGGCGCGACCCTGAGCTCAACCAAAAGACCCCCCATCACGCGATTACACACCCACCTCAAGGCGACCATCACACCCTGCGCTGCCGGCAACGAACTCTGGCGCAGAGACGACGCTCTCCCTCTCTGCAGCGATGAACTCGGTACGCCCGGCGCGGAGCGTCCTGTCGAGATGCGTCTCCGTCTCGAGCACGCCGGCCATGCCCTGCCGTCTGTTCCACAGCTCCGTTAGCCGGTCGGGGCGGAGGCGGTCACGATTCAACAATGTCACTGCCGAGAAGATGGGACTCACGACCCCCGATGCGATCGAATCGTATGCGAAGCGCAAGTTCCCCGAGTACACAGAGGAGGAGAAGGCGACTCTGAAGCAGAAGTACACCCCCGAGCAGTGGGAGGCTCTCGAAGCGGCCGAGGCGGCCATTGACCCGAAAGACCTGGTGATCCAGGGTCGGTTACGGACGGACCCCTACAAGCAGCCCTACCTCGAGGACTTTGCGACAATCCGACCTGTTATCGACGCGAAACCCCAGAAGACTCTGCAGCCCCAAGAAGTGAAGTGGCTCCCGAGGAGAGAGTGGGTCGACAACTACATCGAGAAGATGGCGGACCGGGTCGACACTCAGATGCATGACACCATGGGCCGCGCCTTTGCCAGGGCGCTGCGCAAGGTCAAGGACTCGAACCCGGACAAACTTGACTTCACGGAGGAGGAGTTGGATGAGCTCGAGCAGAATCCTGAATTGCGCAGGAAGTTCCTGGTCGACCGGGACCCTGACGTGCTGGGAGGCAAGAGGCCGAAGGACCCGGATCGGGTGTGGATTGAAAACCACGATTGGATGAAGTTGATCGACAAGCAATTTTTCGAGGAGCTTCAACAGTCGCTCTCTACTGCCGAGAACCCCCTCCAACCGTCCCGCCTCGACTCGTGGAAGGCTATCGAGGGCGAGCACGGCAACTCGGCTCTGTCTGCCGAGCTTGGCAAGGTTGAGGGTGTTAAGGGCCTCTACAAGCCCCCCGACGACCCCGAGGACGACGGCCTCGACCCCACGGGCCGTTTCGCGAAGCTCAAGACTGCCACTGGCATGAAGATGACCGACATCCTCTCCGTCCTCACCAAGAGAGTCGTTCTCCGTAGCGTCTCCAACCAGACCCGTTTGGGCAAGATCCGCAGCGCCTCCGTCGTCGTCGTGGCCGGTAACGGCGACGGTAGACTGGGAGTGGGAGAGGCCAAGTCCACGGACCTTCATATCGCTACGGCGACGGCCACGCTTCTTGCCATCCGCAACATGAAGCCCATTCGCCGGTATGAAAACCGCACCATCTTCGGCAACGTCGAGGCCAAGATTTCGGGAACCGTTGTGAAGCTTGCCTCGCGCCCTCCCGGTAAGTTCTCCCTCCCTTCTTTGTCGCAACCCGTTACACGAACACAGACTGACATACTCCTTAGGCTTCGGACTCCGCGTCTCCCACAGAATATTTGAAATGGCCCGCCTCGCCGGAATCCATGACCTGGCTGCCACGATCCCCCGCTCTAACAATCCCTATAACACTGTCTATGCCGTCCACAAGGCCCTCATGAACCAACCGGATCCAGAGGAGATGGCCATTGGGCGCGGGAAGAAGCTGGTCGACGTGAGGAAGGTGTACTACGGCGGCTCTGTATATTAATCTGTATACCACTTTGTATACCACTGTAAATCTTCGAAAAAGCGCAAAATCACTACAAGCCTCCCCCCATCGAGTGCACACTGGTCGTGGTTTACGTGCAACAGCTCTGGAAATCGGCATGCTCGCACGTTGTGCCATGTTTGATGGTTAATTCGTGGGGTATCTCCTCTGCTCATGATCTCGTCGTCTGCCAGTATTTTTGTCTCTCGTCTCGCCCAATTTTTGCAGCCGTTGCAGGTCACCAAACTTGGTGGCCTCGGCCTTCCATCTCCAAGACCCGATGCGCCTCACTCTTCCTCGTCCTCCCGGTCGTCGCCTTGGCTCCCTGCCCGGTCACCCCAGTCGATTTCCTGCTGCAGCACTATGCTGTACACGCTCGCCTTGAGGAGCGTGAAGACCAGGCTCGTTTTGCGCTCCAGCTCACGCAGGCCATCAAGGATCTCGGTGCTCGGCGAGCCGCTGAGGTCTTCCAGTGTAGAGGCGAGCTGCGAACATTCCCCACTGCGTCAGCTTTTCTTCTTCTTCTTTTTTTCCACCTTCCTCCCATAACGCATGGAGTATGGAAGGGGGGGGGGCAACCAACCTTCTTCATGTTGTCCGCCAGCTTCTCGTACTCCTCCAGGACCTCGGCTTCCAGCGGCGTCAGCTCCGGCTGCGAATGCAGCAGTGTTGATTCCCGTCCCTGCTCCATTGTGCGTGTGTATGTCGTGCGATGTCGTGTGTCGTGCCTGTTGGGACTGTCGGCGACACTAGTTGGGCAGGGCGATGTTCAGATTGGTGATTACAGAGTCGAGCGGGCGGCAGGTCGTTTCGGTGAGGCGCGGCGGGACTCGTTGTGGCTTGAACCCCGCCAAAAATAAAACCACAAGCTTTGCTGTGCTCGGTAAGCTTTTCGGTGAGGGGGCCAAATGGATGACAGTTGGCAAAGCGGCCTGTGCGCCTCTCCGCGCTTCTCGTCGGCCACACATCGGCTTGCCCCAAAGGTCATCCACACCTCCATCTTCCAAGACATTCTGTAGCGACAAAGGAGAACAACAACCCCGGCGACGTCTGTGCATACTGTCAACATCCAGGAGACTGGATTGGAGGGGCTAAGAAAGCCTGCCGAACGGACTGGGCGAGGCCTCCGTTCTAAGGGACCCTGCCGAGTGCCCATAAAGGTGTATTTGGATCCTACTCTCATCTCACAGGCTGCACAAGGCGTGTTCGCTGGGCAGAAGATCCGCTTCCTCATGGATTGGAACCGTGGATTTACGGCTCGTTGCCGCCCGGGATTGGACGGCACCGGCACCTAGGTCATGGGAGTCGCCCGGTGAATCTCACGTTCGTATCCGAGAGTGTTGTAGGTTGGCTTGACGTGGCAAGCTCATTGATATCCCTGAATGGTTCCAAGCCTAGACTAGAGCACACGAAGACCACCCCATCATTTCGCGACGGTCGGCCATAGTCCTGCGTGGCTGACCGACACCAACTCCTTAAGCCTGAGTCGGACTAGACGAGGCTAAGGAACAGGTGAGAGCGTTGCTAGACGCTCAATCCCAGAGATTAGCTCAGGTCACTTGACAGTTACCTTGACAAGTGCCAGCCAAATCGGCCAAGTTGGTTTCTTTTATAGCTGAAGGGTTTCCTTTGCCTGGGCTCCGGGTCTGCCTGAGATGTTTGACGAACATTGATGCAAGGTCACTTTGAAACGACAAGAGGCCCATTCTCTCTCATCCGAAGGCGAAATGGGTTTATCAAAGGACTTTGAGCAATCGCCGCCACTGACCGCCAGCGACATGGCCGACCAGACGAAGCGGTCCAACACGCCGGCGCTGCTTGTTCGCAGATCATCGTTGATGAGCAGGTTCCCCGAGTCTGGGTCGTCGGCGTACGTCCTCGATTGGGAGACCAACGATTGCAAGCAACGACTCCTCAACCACGCCGACGATCTTTTGAGAGAAGCAGTTGGCCGCAGGCGGCTCACCATCGTCCAGGGGCTTCCGCTGGATCTGGTGCAGGTATTGAGAGACTCGTTGGGCGTCGACCCTGGTTTCCTCGAAGCGCATGCTGGGAGGCGACGATATCGGCCATTGAGGCCCGACGACGGCTCGAGCTTCATATCCTTCGAATACCCGGAGCTCGTCAAGACCGCCAGGGGAAACTGTGGGCCTGATCCTGGTTATAAGCCGTCTGCAAGACAATCGGACTTGGTGGATGTGATGGATGAAGCGTCTTTCCACATGATGTCGAGGGATGGGCAGGCTGTCATGTTCTGTCATGCATCGCTGTGGATGAGTAGCAAGGCCGATGGTATGACCCCCCCGTTAAAAAGGGGGTAAAAGGGAAACCAAGATTTTTGTGCTAACAAACTTTCTGTATCTAGTCCTATTTCTGGATAGGCCGATATGGAACGATCCCTCCTCACAAGTCAGCAAGGCCCGGCGGCCACTTTCAGTTACCCGCTCGTGGCAATCAAAAATCGACGAATCGCAAATGGACGGGACTTCCGTGTGGAATGTCCTGATTGCCGAAGGAGACGAGCTTCCGGGTCTCGAGGACAGCCTGTTGCGAACGTTCCGGCAGGCAAATGTGTCCAGGCAAAGCCTGCCCGATATCCTACGCGAAGCCGTCTACGACAAATGGCTGGACTTCTTCGAGACTCTCCCCCCGTGCTCCCGGTCGGGCTCTCTGCACGACTCATCTCTGTACTGGCAAGCGTCAGAGTCTCTCGAGCAGAATCTGGATTTGGGTCGCAACCAGGAGCGACAGCCCGATTGGCGTAGCCTTCTCGACCGATTGCAGCGCCGCATAGCCATCTCACGGCTTGAAACGTCGACGATTCCGCAAACCCCTGGGTGGCTCCGTACACAACCCACGACGGCGGTATTGCAGACACGAGATATGAATCTTCCCGCACACAGCAGTCGGCCATGCCCGGACGACGGCGATCACTGGCCGGATCAGAAGGAGGCGAATCAGAGAGCACTCGATCGCGTCACTTATCTGGGAGGCATTCTTCTCCCATTCACCGTGGTGTCCGCTATCCTCTCCATGAACGAAGAATATGCACCGAACTCGCCGCGTTTTTGGATTTTCTGGGTGGCCTCCGTCGGTGCTGCCATCCTTTGCCTGCTCATCATCTACGTGGATCAACTGCGTTGTCTCGAGGTTTACTTCGAGGTGGTAGCCGCTGACAAGGTCGAGTCGATCTTCCCATCCGGAACGTCACACCACAGCCATGGTGTCGCGTTCATGTCCATGTCGGACACAGGGGTGCGCCGGCCGTCGCGTTTGACAACGGAAATGTTCGTCGACATGCCGGATCCTGGCGTGGGCGACATGGAAGTCTTGGCCGATTCGGCCGTGAACCCGACAATGCTCGTCCAGCAGTGCAAAGACGGGTCAAGGCCGAAGGCGTGGCAGCGGAGGCAGCTGGGCTGGGGCGGCGCAATGAAGAAGGTTGTCGGGTATTATCGGTGGATGGGCGGCAAGCCGGTACAGCTGAGTCCATACGGGGAGAGGTTCCGGATGAAGGCAGTCTAGACGGTATCGGTCTAGGGACTCCGAGATGGGCGGGACACCTCTTGCAGGGATTGTGAGGCCTGGGCGAAAGTGTCACTGTCCACAAGGAAAGCAAGCCGACGTCTTGAAAGACTGGTTGTTCTTGCAGGCCGGCGTGGGGCCGGGCCCGGATGCGACGTCCGGGATAAAGCTTATGTAACGCCGCATTGATCAGACCATTTTCCAGGTCCTCGGAAGATCAACCGCACTTCTTCATCTATGCCCCTGTTGGACAAAGGAGGAGATTGTGTTTGCTGCAGCTGTCCAATCAGGTCTCGCTAATATGATTTTATTTTTTCCGTGGTTGGTACGTACGGCCGTTGGACGTTCGACAGGGTCAGCAACAGCGCGTGCTGCTGGGGGTTAGGCAGCAGGGGACGGCAGCCTGGCGCCAGCAGGACGGACCTACCTACCTACCTAGGTAGGTAGGTAGATGGAGTGAAACTTTACATTAGCAAATGCGCAACAGGGCGGCTGGCCGCGAGGTCGCTCATCTCTGCCTATCATAGCCAGGGACCAAAGGCGACTGATAAACTATGCGGGCGCAAGCTGTTTGTTCTCCTGCTCATCATCCTCCTGCCTCATCCCTCACCTATACTCTCTCTATCTCTCTCTTTCTCTTTCTCTCTTCCAGTGCTCGGGGAAGCTGACAATAGGCGATAGAAGAAATTGTATATCTATAAGAGCCCAAGGCAGGGACAACAGAGACGAAAAGGTGGTAGAAGGATATGTTTGGACATCCTGGCTTGTAGTGTGATATAAGTGCAATTTTCCTTTAGAAAGATGCGATTGAAAGTATTGGTAAGAGGCATTTGTGGAGGCCAAGCTGCCACCCACCTTATTTCTCCCCCATGCTGCCTTGTGTGCTGCATACGGATATGGATTATCATCCCCTCTCCTGGCCAACTGCGCCGCACCTTGGGTTTGCATAACCCACGTTTTAAGTAAGTACGCCATCCCCATGGTTCTGACCCTAACACATTCGCCTCCTTCCTTGCTAACACCAGACGCAAGCTAAGAAGTTTTGCTCAGCATCTCAGGATGACTTTTGCAATGGTTGGAAATTGCCTTTCTGCCTAGACTTAACCCTACTGGTTCTTACCGCCCTCCTCTTCTCCTTCCACCTTCCACCTTCCTTCTACCTTCTACCTTCCGCCTTCCGCCTTCCATCGCACCCGCACCTGCCTGCGCTAAGACCAACCAACCAACTCGACTTTGTGACTTTTCCCTCACTCTCTTTTTCTTTCTCCTCACTGCACCTCACCTACCTTGCATCTCCAACTTGCCTCCCCATATTTTTGCAGCCTTCCAGTAACCTACCTGTTCCATCAAGGGCCAGACAGACTTGTTGAGGCCTAAGATCTGTCCTCCCTTTGATCTCATCCATCAACTCGCTTTGAATCACCTCACCTCTTCAAGAGAGAGAGAGAGAGACAGAGCGAAACAAGAAACAAGAACGACAACGATACTTACAACTACCAAGCCACGCTTGAATAACCCTGCGTTATTCTGAACATGCTCTCTCTTGTTCTTCAGGCAGTTCTTTCTTTTCTCCTTGACTAGAAAGATCTAGGAATTCCGCAACACACCTGCTGTAAGTTTCGCTTATCCAAGGTCTTCATGTCTTAAAAACTTAGGATTTGAACCTCTTTGGGCATCTTCCTCCTCGCACCAATGCCAGCATTGAGTTAATCTCCGAAAGGATACTTGCTAATCTTTCTTTAGAAGTCAGCACTGCAAACTCCATGGGTAGTGTTCTCAGGCTCTTATCAACATTCAGCGGTATCACAAGTGCTGTTCACCATGACTCGGGCTCACTTCAACCGCGACTTGGCTCATGCTTCCCAACAGACCATCCCGCGCATATCTGGGGTTACCAAAGGAGAGGATGATGGCCAGGTCCAGTTTTTTTACTCTGATGGTGCTCTGGCCTCTGCTCTCATCATCCGTCTCGTCACTCTGGACATTGACGAATATCCGCACAATTCCGGTTTCCTGGCTTACGCGGATGCCGACTCAATCCCCACTGCTCTCTCTGACCTTTTCGACGAAATCCCCAGCTTGAGTCAGAGCAAGACCATCCTCAGCACCCTGCAACTCATCTCAAGCTGCAGTCTCGCTTCGGAAACCAACGACAGCCCTGACATCGAGATGACCGATGTTGAATCGGATGATGAGGCTGATGAGTACGACTACGAGGACGACATAGCTTTTGGACTTGCCTCCCGCTCCTCAACCCCCACTAATAATACCCCGACAGAGCAGGTCAGAGTCACCGGCCGCCTGATTGAAGACCTTCGCACAGCCAAGGAAGCTGGCTTCAAGGTCGCCTTGCTGAACAAGGTTACGAAACGCGAGGACGGTTGCATATTTGCGCTCTCCCTCCCCGTCACCCGTCTAGGTCTCAGTGAGGATACCCTCGAGGCTTGGGAGGTGAGCTCTTCGGATTACATCGTTCTGCTATGCAGATACGACTCAAGATATCCTTGTGTGGAGATCTTCAAAGACCTTGCATCTGGCCATGCAGCTTCTATGCAGTTTCGCTTCGGAAAATGCGCATCTTTCAAGCCCACTCTCACCTCTGCCTTAACTGCTTTCAGCCCAAAGTTCAACAACGCCAAAGGCAGCTCAGCAGAAGACGTCCTGGCGGACGAAACTTCTCAAGGTTCAGTCTTCTGTTCGATGCCCATTTCGAACTCGATCAACACCCTCATGAACCGGCAACTCGCAACGCTGCTGAAGATTCGCTTGAACCATGGCGTGTCTTGGGACAATGCCACGGAAATGCTAGAGAAGCTGACCAGAGATGGACATACGCGCGTCTTCGCACCGGGACCAAGCCAGTCATTCCATCTTGCTGACGACACGGAAGCCCAGGTTTCAACAGCAGCCCCCGAGCTTCTCAACAAGGACTACGTCAGACACAGCCCCCGCGCTACAGGCCCTCTGCCAGAAGCACAGCTCAGCACCCCTCTGATTGCAATGCAGTTCTCCTTGCGGTACTTCGTCAAAAGCACACAGTACTGCCTCGTCTGTCATCGGAAGACTGATCCTGGCTTCGCCGCCCTCAAACCATACGTCTGCAGCGAACCCCTTTGCCTCTTTCAGTACATGGCTTTGGGATTGGGGCCCAGCATTGAACATGACATCATTGCTCGCCCGTACGTCGTTGACCTTCTGGTCAGCTTTTGCGCCGCCGCTCTGCAGGCCTCCAGAATTCGCGAATGGCCGCAGGGCTTGGCTATCAAGGTGCCCCTCCTGAACATCTTCCCAAGACCGGCGAACAACTTCGGGATGGTGACCCTTAATGGTGCCTTCCGGTCTGAGCAAAGGCCAGAGACTCGGCGTGTCCGCCCTGCTATTCCTGTGTTGGCACATATTTCGGCTGGACAGGGTGGACAGTTCGACTTGCACAAAACACAAGACATGGCGATGAAGCCTGGAGACATGATTGTTCTGGTCAAATCTGCAACGGAGGGCGATCATGGGTGCAAAGACGACGTGCATCATTGCCGCATCAAGAGCGTGGACTCCGTCCGTGATGGCGAGGGCAACGATGGCGGCAGAGTGGTCAAATTTGATTGCACCGTGTCGATTACCGGAAATGCAACCACCCCCCCGGATCCTTACTGGCCTGCCTCATCGCCAGCTGGCAAGCCTGAGGCAGTGTTCGATGACGAAAAGGTCGAGGCTGGGTTATTCCTCTACGAATACGACCTCGACGACCTGAATTCACACTACCAACGCGAAGCTTTGTTGGTTCTCGTGCAAACCATCCCTTCGATCAGAAAGTTGCGCGACTACCTCATAAGCCACAAGGGATCAACGTTGGCCGATTGCCACAATGTCTCGCGATCCGCCCTTGCCTTGCTCCGGTGGATCGTTGCCTCGAACCGATCATTCATCGTACAAATTGACCAACCAGCGGACCTTGACATTGGTGGAATCTCGGGGACTAACTCTCGACAACACGAGCGATTCGTTGGAATGGCTGACGACTGGATGCAGTTCCGCTTTGCGCAGGGATCACCCGAAAAGGAGAATCGTTTCAAGGAGGAGCTGGAGAACCAGGGACTGCACCCTTACCCAACGCTTTTTGCCTGGCATGGCAGTCAGCTTGGGAACTGGCACAGCATTATCAGGACTGGTTTGGACTTCAAGGAAACCCTCAACGGCCGTGCTTACGGCCATGGCGTATACTTCGCCCGCGATTTCTCAGTAAGCCAGGGATACTGCAGATATGGTGGATCATCCTGGGTCGGATCGGAGCTCAACCTGCTCGCAGCCATCAGCCTCTGCGAGATCATCAACCGCCCGAACCAGTTCAAGTCCATCGAACCATACTATGTGGTTGATGAGGTGGACTGGATCCAATGCCGCTACCTCATAGTCCAACGGAATCATGCAGCTGGACCACACCCCCGGGATACGGGTTCCACTTTCGAGACTGACTACATCCTCCAGGACCCTGCTCGACAAATCACGGGTATGAACAACATTGCTGGGAAGGTCCCCGTGGCTGCGCTTCCAAGATGGCGTCAGACGTCAGCTCCCTATGGGTCTTCGCTGTCCCAGTCGAATGGGTTGGCAGACAACAAGGTTGATAATGAGCCGGACGACTTCGATCTGATGATGGAGCTTCAAGAGAACGAAGAGACTCATGAAGAGGATAGGCAGACGGCCAAAGACTCCGACCCTACCAAGACGGACTTCATTCCGGGCGCTCTTGATTATGAGTTGCTGCCCCAACTTCCTCCTCCTAGCTGGGCATCCGACCAAGGAAGAAAGTTTGTGGGCGCGGAGCTCAGCAAGTTGCAAAAGTTGCAAGCCAACACACCTCTTCACCAGCTCGGCTGGTACATCGACTTCGAAAACATCACGAACATGTTCCAGTGGATTGTTGAGCTCCACAGTTTTGAGAAGTCACTTCCTCTTGCGCAAGACATGCATCGCCAGGGTGTCTCCAGCATTGTTATCGAGATCCGCTTCGGTCGTCATTTCCCGATGTCTCCTCCATTCGTCCGCGTCATTCGTCCTCGCTTTCTTCCATTCTCGGAAGGGGGTGGTGGACACGTCACGGCTGGCGGTGCCATGTGCATGGAGCTTCTCACCAACAGCGGCTGGAGCCCCGCCAGTAGTATGGAGAGCGTTCTGCTCCAAGTACACATGGCCATGTGTAGCCTCGACCCCTTTCCGGCACGACTTATAGGCAACAACAAGGGCGGCTTAAGCGACTACAACATCTACGAGGCTATTGAGGCGTACAAGCGCTCCGCCAATGCTCATGGCTGGGAGGTCCCGGGCGACTTGGAAATGACGGCGAATGCGCAGTAAAGGAATTCACTAAGGGAAATTTCAAACGAAGCTACGGACGTGGAATAAAGGCGATTTTCCCCCTTGGCCATATGTTTGCTCATTCGACTGGCCCTTACCCGGAGAAGTGGTATGGCAAGACGGAAGAGGACAGAGGAGTAGAATCATGTAGACTACACAAGATTGTTGGTGAGCTCGTTCATCACCGCAACAATAATAATACCACACGACGATAGCTCAGACACGTCCATGGTCGAAGACATGATTGCCTCGATCAGTACCCCAACTGATCGGCCCAGATTGTGGACCACGGTTGTGCAGCATCGGCTCCCTACTTTTGGTTTACCGAGACATGTAAGTGTAAAAATTGTCGAGCCAGTATGTATTCGTCTTGAAACTCTGCCTTGCGGTTGCCCTTATCTATTTCGTCTGAGACCCTTGCCATCAGTCGTAGTTCAGTGGTCATCAATCTGGATCGGCGAGAGAACTAAAAAAAATAGCTGGTTGTTTAACTGATAGACGTCTTGTGTGTTCATGATTCGTCGTTTGCGTCCTGACTGTGTAACGCAAAGATCGAGCATACCCTAACGCTGCGATTGCGGTTTGGCAAGAGTGAGTGGAACAGGGCCCCCAGGTATCTGCATCCCCCATGCGCTTCCTAGAGTAAATGACTGAGGAAAAACACGTCGCAAACCAGAGTAGTCCTGTAAGACAGCGCGTCCCCATCCTACGCAACTTGGCCGAGGGAGGGAGTGGACTAAGGTATCCAGTCGGAAGGTTGCAGCCTTTCGACTTCGGGCCGGTTGGTTGCATCAACATCTTGAGCGGCGTTGCACGTATCTAAAAAGGTTATTTTTTGTGATTAATAAGTGACTTTTACACTACTTACAATTGCAGAATACGTACTGCCAGGACTTATATGCCCTGAAAAAAGATACGATGGGACAGTAGTTACCGATAAAGGTTGTTCTCGTCACGGCCAAGATATCTTTGACACGTATATCAAACGCTCTGCTTCTGAGAGGAGTGTTTCCCTCACAGACTTGGCCGGGCCCGCGGTTTCCCCTATTCTAACCAGACATGTCCTCTTGCTCAGTCCTATGAGGACAAACTTCCATTGAATTTCGCCCGATATCAAGTCTCATTCGGCGAGTTGCCACCCGTCTTACCGGCTTAACAAAGCTACATCTTGTCTCCAGATGTAATAACGGCCCATGGTGTCCGACTCAAACCTAGCCCAAGCCCAACACCTAAGCCAGCCTGTCATTCAGGCATACAGGGAGGTTCATAGGCCGTATACTGGAGGCAGTGTTGCGGTACCCCAGGACCAGTGGCTGGGCGAGCAGACAGATATTGCCGGTGAGCAGCACACGGCCAAGAGAAGCAGCAAGTCTCGTCCTGACGCAGTTCGAAGTCAAGGGGCATCCAAGCAACAGTAACTCCGATGTACTGGTGCTGGAGGGTCGATCAGGAAAACGAGATAAGAGAAGCAAAAAGGATAGAAGAGTGTGATCATTGCCGCCGGGTGTTTGGTGGCTTGAAAGATAAAAAAGGCTGGCCGAGACAAAAGAAGAAAGCTAGAGGGTTTCGCCTGAGGGAGAGGGAGAGAGAGAGAGAGAGAGAGAGAGGTGGAAGTCCTCACTCCTTGATGCATACAAGGTCAAGTTTCTTCTAGACCGGCCGGGGTTGGGCCCTGTACGGTTGTTCAAAGGAATCCTATATTATGCATAAATGCCGACATGCTAATATGCTGGGTTTGACATCATTTGCCCCATGCCTTCTTTGAGGGGATTGAGAATCTTGTTATCTATGAGTCAAGTCAAGCAAGCTAACAAACGCTGTGGTATGGATAGATCTGGGGTTTGATGGACCCGTTTTGAAGACCGTTCCCGTCGTGCAGCATAGCTACCTACTCTGTAGATAAGCGGGGCCAACCAGCAGAACGATGCGATAAGTTATCTTACCTTAGCGCTCACTGGCGGAATCCGATCCCGGGGGCACTCCCCCCCNTACCGAAAAGCAACTGCTCAGATGGTTGGTGAGAACCTTCAAACTCACTTGGTTTCCCTTTGTTCTGTCACAGGCAGGTGACACCAAAATAACTTCTGCCGCCCGTAAATAAAAGCAGAACGAATCCCTGAAACTTCCCACAGGCACATCTCACGTCTTTAGTTCCTTGATTTCGGTAGTCCTCTCTGACCGGTTTGCTCCTCGGGCAACAGCTAATCTGTCACCACTGAATATAAACTGCAGGCGGCAATCACACCTGCACTGACGCACGCAACACCCAGCCCCAGCGGTTACTACAGCGCTGCTGCCGCCTGTGAGCCCGCAATCATTGACTGCGCCCATCTTTTCCCCAGACTACATACGCCCGTCCGAAGCCTGAGGCACAGCACCTTGGCGCAACCCACCCTCAACTCCCAATCCACCAACCCCTGGACCTACAGCACAGCTTCCACTCCTCAAACCCTCTCACGACGCTCTCTAGACTCTCCATTGGACTCGGGCCGCCTTCCAGTCCAACCGACGTTGTCTTACCGTCATCTCGCTGCCCCAAATGCATCGCGCAGCAGTAAGGGCTTTGCGGACAACCTACCGATGTACGGCTCGTAGCTTCGCACGCAACACCCGACGGGGCCTCTTCGAACACAACCTCTCCACCACCCCCTCGTCCTTCGCGACTCGCCACGGCCTGCGATACTCATCTTCCTCCTCCTCTACGAACCAGCCTCACCACAAACCCGAGCATGCTGTCCAGCCGCTAAAGTCCTCCATGTACATCCGCCGCTTCTCCGTTGCCCTCGTGTCTACACTCGTAGGCTACGGCGCCTGGTACTCGTACAACGGCCCCAGTATCGACAAATCCCAGAGCTTGACGAGGAGCTTCACCACTGGCGCAACCACCGGCGGTGATGCTGCCCCGACCCGCGCTGTTCTCGTCGTAGGCGCTGATCAGCTGCACACTGGAACCTTTGTCGGAGAGGGCCCCATCTCCAAAACCACCAGCGACGACGGCCGCAAGGTCATCGAGATGTTGACCCCCGAGCAGGCTACTCAGAAGCTGCGCAAGACGGAGCAGTCCTTCCTCGTCAATAGAGGCCAGGGTGTTCTGCGATACGACCTTGTCCAGCTTCCTAGCAACGACCCTATCGAAGATGACCATGCCGAGAAGATTGTCGAGGTGCCCAATAAGGCCGCCGGCGTTACGGGCAACAGCAGCGACTGGATGTTCTGGGGTGTATTCGACGGCCATGCGTGAGTTTGCGTTGTAAACCCCAGCGCTTTGAGTACGTAAACTAACGCATGCCAGTGGCTGGACCACATCGGCGAAGCTGCGCCAGACTCTGATCGCCTCTGTTGCCAAGGAGCTCAACAACACCTACCAATCTTCCGCTGACCTGTCGCCGGCAGCTGATGCCATTGATGCTGCCATCAAGTCCGGTTTCACTCGTCTGGACGATGAGATTGTTAACCAGAGCGTCGAGAGGGTCCTCAAGGCCGGCTCCAAGACCATGGCCGCGGAGCTTCTTGCCCCCGCTCTGTCCGGCTCCTGCGCCCTCCTATCCTTCTATGACAGCCGATCGAAGCTTCTGCGCGTTGCCTGCACTGGCGATTCGCGCGCTGTCCTCGGCCGCCGATCCGCGTCGGGCAAGTGGACCGCTACCGCTCTGTCGGTAGACCAGACGGGCGGTAACCCAGACGAGGCCGCCCGCTTGCGCAAGCTCCACCCTGATGAGGACCGAGTCGTACACAACGGCCGAGTCCTTGGCGGTTTGGAACCGACCCGCGCCTTCGGCGACGCGAGCTACAAGTGGAGCCGTGAGATCACCAACAGACTCCGGGAATCCTTCTTTGCCCGGTCCGCCTCTCCCCTTCTCAAGACGCCCCCGTACGTCACGGCTGAGCCCGTCGTTACGACGACCAAGATCGAGCCCGAGAACGGAGACTTCGTGGTCATGGCCACCGATGGCTTGTGGGAGATGCTGACCAACGAGGAGGTTGTTGGTCTCGTCGGCAAGTGGATCGAGAGCCAGGCCAGCGGCTCCTCGCAGTTCGACTCGACCTGGTCTAAGCTCTTCGGGTCTAAGCAGTCCACCTTGCCCGTCGAGCAGGCGAGCGACAAGAGCATCGACGGCCAAAAGACGCCCATTCGTCTGCAGCAGTGGGGCATCTCCCCCGACGCTCCGGAGCGGTTCGTCGTTAAGGACAAGAACGTGGCTACGCATCTAGTCCGCAACGCCCTCGGCGGCAAGAACGAAGAGCAGGTCTCCGCTCTGCTGACTCTGCCGTCCCCGTTCTCCAGACGTTACAGGTGAGTCAGGCGCAACGTGAAGGAATTGGACATGTATCGAGAAGGCTGACATGAACCGAAAACAGGGACGACTTGACCGTGCAGGTCATCTTTTTTGGAAACGGCGAAAAGACGGGCGAGGTTAACCTCAACGAGGAGGCAACGGCTCCGTCGAAGCAACAGCCCGCCAAGGCGAAGCTTTAGAAGACGTCGCTGTATTTCGTTTCGATGGGATTGCCGCGCCGACCAATGGCTCTCTTGGGCGAAAGCGTCAGTTCACATGTGTTCAATTTTGTATCAAACTAGTGACCGCGACAAGGCGGTATGGGAGGGGTACGAAAGGAGGCCCCTACTTGCGCAAGCCGAAAGAAAGAAAGAAAGAAAGAAAGAAGGAAGGGCGTTCTTTGTTCTGGGAAGCGAATAACAGAAACATGCCCTTCGAGCGAGGCATATACTCATAAGACCCCCCCCTCCTGGCGCTTATTGTAAAATGTGGTTTGCTTGGCAATCAGAGAGATAAATCCGCTGCCTTGATGAGATGTGACTTGCAATCCGTAGACTGCGTCATGAGCGAAGAGACAGACTTGCGTATCCCCTCATCCTGACCGACCATGCTACACACCACGATTAATGCCGTGCCTCGCAATGTTTCGTTCGGGGCAAGTGACGCACAAAACACCGCATAGGTTCATCTTCAAGCGTTTTTATGTTTCTTTTGGATTGTCAGTGACGGCAAAGCCAAGATATTTCAGCACCCCCCTGCGCAGGGGATGGGTTTATTTTTTTCAATCAGCCACCGCAAACGGTCCGAGAAAGCACTCGCACAGAAGCCTTTGCCAGTTCTCCTTCCTCAACCCTCACTCTGCGCGCACTCTTCTCCTGTCATTCCCTCCTTGTGAAGGAACAAATAATTTGTTTCCCAAACTCAAAAAACGCCTGGGGTTCCCGTGGAAAAGAAACAAAATACAAAGGACAGGTCAAAGCAAGACAAAAATAAACAACAAGAAACTCCCAATAATGAAGGCACAGAGACCATATGCTGCTGCTTGATCTTTTTTCGTGAGAATCCCAAAGGGGGGAGGCACCGCGAGGGGTTGTGGAACAACGTTTGTGTGTAAGCCAAATGATTCCTCGGCCGGCTCCCAGACTCGAAAATTTTGTTCGTTCGTTAGCTCGCTCTCCTCTTCGCGCGTCTCGTAAACTATCGTGTGTCTCTTCCAATTTCGTCGCTTGTAAATGATAGTCCGTGGTTGTGGGCACCGTCGGTCCAAAAACCGTAACTCTTACACTCTGAAGAAAGTTGTCATGCCGTTTTGAACCATCACCCAGCAGTCACGAATCATTTTAAAGGCTGTTGGCTACGGGCCATAGACACCGCATCGCCGATGACCCGCCGCCGAGAATCATGAGTGGTGTTGATATTGGCCGTTCTGCTGCGAGTGGTAATGATCGTCGTCGCCGTCATGGTGCAAGGTAACGCTGTTGAATTCCTCAAAGGGGTCCACAGCAACCTCACCGCCAGGAGTCGCCAGGCCACTATCCAGGGGAACTCCCTTCAGGCTGGCTTGCATCGGGTGGGAGCCACTGAGATCTATGCTCTCGCTTTCCTTGACGTTGCGGAAATTGACTGTATCGATGCCGCGCCCCGTGACAGGAACAATGGGCGGCTTCATGTGGCGAATCAAAGCCCATTGGGTCGTCTTGAAGAAGGGGTGCGCTTTGATATCCGAGGCGCCGGCCTTGGCGCCTAACCTCCGGTTCTCGTCCTTGATGAGAAGCTTGCGAATCAGGGACTTGCAAAGACTAGGACTCGTTAGTTTTTGTTGCTCAACCCGACTGAGAATGCAAGGCTTACTTGGACAGTTGCGGTGCCCCCGCGTGGTCGGGAAAAGGAATGTCTTCTCTCAGGATGTTTGCAAAAGTCGCGTTCCGGTTCTTGCCCTTGAAGGGAGTGGTGCCGTAGAGCATCTCGTAAATCAAGATACCCAGGGTCCACCAGTCCACCGCACTAGTGTGGCCGCTACCCTTAATGACCTCCGGTGCGATGTACTCTTCTGTGCCAACGAATGAGTTCGTGCGGAAGTTGGCGATACATGATCGGGTGTCGATGTGCAATGACGTGGTGCTGGTACCCGTCTTGCCGACAATCATGGTGGGCTTTCCACCGGGGTCGGATTGCTTAGACAAGTCAAAGTCCGAAAGCATAATGTGGCCCGACTGGTGGAGCAGGATGTCTGTACAATATGTCAGCAGCCGATTGGTAAGCACCTTCATATGGCATAGCAGACTCACTCTCTGGCTTCAAGTCGCGATAGATGAAGCCCATCAGATGCAGATATTCCAAGGCCGCAGTGACCTCGGCGGCGTAGAACCGTGCGTCCTCCTCTGGGATGCACTTGCCAGGGCGAGTCTGCAGCGCCCGGAAGAACTCTCCACCACTGCAGTATTCCATGCACAAGTACAGGTAGTCCTCGGACTGGAACGAGTGGTAAAGTGTAACGATGAACGGATGGTTACTCGTGGCCAGAATTTCTCGCTCGGCGAGTGCACGCTTGATCTTGTTGCGCTTGATCATTTCCTTCTTGCTCAGCACTGCATCGACGAGTCAGCATCGCGGTAGGAAGCAGGGGTGGGTAAGTCAGGCAGAGTGACGGTACCTTTCATAGCGTAGAGCCGGCTGCTCTTCTTCTCGCGGACCAGATAGACCTTGCCAACGTCTCCCTTACCAATCAACTTGATCTTGTCGAAACTCTGGGGGCCGACCTCGACGTCGCGAACCTTGATCGAGTTGGAGCTGTATGTCCTCCTGAAGGCGAGGCTGTTGCGATTTGGGGGCGGCAGGTTGCCGAGAACGTCATTGTCAGGGACGCCAAGGCCATGGCTGGCAGAACCGTTAACCTTGGACGGATCAACCATCTCGAGGGTGCCCGAGTCCTTGTCGAGCACCAGCGGATCTTTGCTCAGCTCGGCGGTGGCCGGGCGCTCGGCGCTGCCCTTTCCCTTGGAGAACAAACCCTGAGCATTGGGGGCGCTGGCAACCCTTCTAAGTTTCCGAGCCAATTCCTCCCTGCCGGCGCTCGTGGTCTGCTGTTCCGGGCCGCCATCGGGGCCTTGAATCTTGAAGTTGGGGGTATCTGGAGGACTGGGGGGCACGGATTCGTTGTTGTGGTGGCGGAGGCCCGGCTGGCCCTGGTGAGCAAAGTACGGGTTCGCGAGCGCGGTCGGGCTGAGGGCCTCGTCGAGGGGATTGCCTTCGCTGGCGGTGGTGTTCGTCCTCAATCGGCCAACAGTGCCTTTAAAGAAGCTGCTGCCGAACTTGCTCCGGGCCTCTGGGCGGGCGGGAGATGCATCTGTGGAGGATTGGAGGTGGGCGGCGGAGGACTTCTCCCGGTCTCGGTCGGCGCCGCTGTTGAGGTTGATGCGGAAGAGGTTCTTCAGCTTCTGGTTGAACTGGGCGGCGCCATTCTGGTGGGTTCGGCTGGCAGGCATTTCGAAATATCGGGGGTGCGCAATCAAGCGACCGATGCCATGGCTGACTGGACAATTGCGGGAGAAGCAAGGGGGGCCGATGATGTCGGAAAGGCAGAGAGCAGCGTTGGAAGGGAGATGGGGAGAGCGGCAGCAGATCGGACGCGAGGTGGAGGTGTCGGTTGAGTTGGGAGGAACGTTGAGACTGGCTGGATGCGGAGTGTAAGTAGCGTCAAAAAAACAACAAAAGAGTAGGTAGGCAAGTGACGGAGATAATTGGTATGGAAGGGGATTGTAGGGGCAGTTAGGTAGGTAGGTAGGTGAGGTGAGGTGAGGTGAGGGTGGAACGGAGTTAGTAATGTGGGCAGGCGGCTTTCCGGACGGCCTTGACACCTTCCCATGGCCCCCGCTCGTTGGTTCGATGAACGTAGGCGTGGGCGTGGCTCGCTCGCTCACTCCCACTGTACTGGTGGTGGTCGGTCTCGGCTAGGCCCCATTGGGACCGCTGGGTCTCGCTGTTTCTGTCCAGTGTCGCCTCCAGCCCACCCACTTCTTCCACCACCATCCGCCTATCCAGTGGCCCTGGGGCAGTGCACCACCTGGCACTGGGGGTAGCCCAGCACCATAGGACCATAGGATAGGAACACAGCCGGCACGAAACGAGCGCTATTGCAGAGGGAATTGGACTCCCGTCAGGTATACGGATAGTTGCCAGCCACTGCCTCGCTGGGGGGGGGGGGGGGGGGNGCAGACACCGAAGATTCAGGATGGGACGGGTCGGTTTCCTTTTGAAAAGGCCAAGGATTGTCCGGTTCAGGCGGGCCCCCGGCCTGGGCCCGCCCAGGTTCCATTACTCAATAGGTAGGCTGGCAGGCTGGCAGGCTGGTCCTTGCGATTGGTGCTCTTTTTGCCGGCCTTTTCCCACGCCTCCCATCGGAAATCGTCTTGGAGAATGTTGATTGCGATTCCTCCTCCCTTCTGCAGTGTGTACCAAGCCGGTAGCTTTACGGTATGCGTACGGAGTACTCTGTACCCGTACCTGTCCCGCACTTTTAAAATCTGCAAGGCATTTCGCTGGTCTGATCCCCTCCCTGACTGGCTCAACTTTATATCTAGCGCTCGCTTCGCTGTCTGACGCTTGGTTCGGGATCTTGTTTTGTATCGTTCATCTGCAGGGCGGCGGAAACAGGCCGAACAGCGGATGTCGGTTGAGGTCACTTGTCATGGGTGTTGTCATGTTAAGGGGGG
>NWBT01000050.1:2825422-2837796 GCA_003386485.1 Colletotrichum lentis
GGGGGGGAATAGACACCCACGAAGAGAGGGAAAGGGGATCAATCGATGCGTTCAAAAGAATAGACCTGAAGATCAGTTCTAGAGTGCTTCCAATGCGGCACGGCATTCGACTGGCGGCCGACGGACCCAGGGATGCAATGCAGACGTGAGAGACGGGGGGCAACTGGTTGGTTCGTCGGAAAGCGGAAACGGACAACGGTAGGTGGCGAGTCGGGTTGGCGGCGCCGCGTGCCCAGGATTTTTCTAGTTTCTAGCACGGATTTGTCTAGGTCTCCAAAAGATATTACCGGCACACTGGCCTGTGGTTTATGGTGTGGTCGAGGGAAAACAGCCTGCAGGATTACAAGCGTAAGGTTGCAGGTAGATAGGTATGTGGGGTTTACACGTTATCGTGGTGGTTCCATTCCTTCTGCTGTGTTGAGATGAAGGAGAGTGGGTGCCTTGCAAGTATTGGCTGAGTCCCGTTCGCAAGTCCGGAGAGTGAAATACCAGCACAACGAAAAAGCCTTGTGCCCCCGACAACTTTTTCTTGAAAAAAAAATGAAAAAAACCTTGCTTCAGACATCTGTGCTTCATTTTGCATTTGCATATGCGTCCCATCTTTGTTCTTCCTGCTCGTGTTTTGCACGGGCCTCTTTCCAAGGACAGGGGGATAAACTAAAAACATACATCGTCGACACAACGGGAACCTCGAGGTTACGGAAAACGGGAAAAGGATTGCCATTGCGCGCCGTATATTTTTTTCTTTCTTTTTTACAATGGTCGGCGCGGTGCTCTGGCACGCAACCATCGATTTCGTATCGCCCGCGCGACGCCGACTATTTATCTTGGCCCCGGTGCATGGGGCTTGCGCTCAGTACCAAGCCCTTGGGTTGAGCGTCTGTTTATCAAGTTCCTGGCATACTCATCTTCCACCTTGTGGCCATCGAGAAACGCGGCGCTTTAACAAGTGCTGGGACGCGAACGAGGGTTGGGACATGTTTCTTGCTAAGCAGCGGCCCCCTGGATGCCGAGGTGTCATTCCACCCACCTCCTCATGCAGCGTCCAGCGACCTCCCCCCCACAAAACGCCGCGCATCCCCGCCTATGATGTAAGATGGAGTGCCGTCCCAGGCCCTTTCCCTCTCATCCCGCTGCGGCCTGAACTGCCAAATTACTCAAAGAGCCGCAGCGCCAAGTCTGCCCTTTCAACAAAAGTCATCATGCCTGGACACTCCGGCTCATCCGCCACCCGTTACGTGAGGTCCCGACAAAGCATCCATCCTGGTCTACCGTCTGGGGAAGTGGAAAAACCGTCCAACGGCCTCCCCCCAAGCGGCCGAGCCCGTACCCGAAAGATACAGGGGCCGCCTCTCAACAGTGGGCACCCCAGTCGTCTTCTATCCCTGAAGAGGCGCAGTCGGTCAACCAACCTTCCTCCGAAACCGTGTCACGAAGCTTGGCCATTCGGGTTCCTAGAACTTGCGTTCCTCGCCTCGCCGTCCGGTATCTCTTGCTGGTGTTGTCGCCGCTTTCATGTAAATCCGTTGCCGCTGTAGCCCGACTCAGGGCCACGACACATTGGTCAACGGTCAACCGCCTCGCCCATCCTCAGCTCCGTTTCGTTGTCTTCCTCTTCGCTTTGCATATTCTGATCTCGCAGGAGCAAAAGATCCTTGAGCCTTCGCCTGTTGTTGCGCCACGTGTAGAAATCTTCCTCCTTCTGATCCCGGATAGACGGTGTGACCTGGTGGCCCGCCTTGTCAAGAAGGTAGTCCGGGAGTTCGGCCCCGTCGTCGGGAGCATATCGTTTGAGCGACACCTGCGGCCCGTCCCCTACCTGCCAGGCGATTGGAAGCATATGTAAATCGTGCAAGTGCGATTTGAGTTGTGTCGGTGTGGAAAACGCTTCAGGCGCCTGCCGCTCGGCACATTCGGCCCAGTTACACGCAAATGGTGCCTTAGTCACATGGACCACGAGGACATGCTTTTGCAGAGTCGCCAAATTGTGCAACTCGGCCTGACATCCCTTCCACTCGCAGATGAAGACGTTGAAGTGTGGGTTCAGTCCCTCGTATATGGCCCTTGGCGGTAGCGATGGTGCTTTCGGTGGCCGTCCCCGTCTTTTCCCAGCGTACATGGCGCCGGTCTTGGGCCTGTCTGGCCGCAGCTTTCTCGGCCCCGGCGACGGGGCCTCGCCCTGTGGGTTTTTTTGCCCCGTGCGATTCGGACGGAAGCCCTTGGGCCGGCCACGTTTCCGAGGCTGCGGCGGAAGCGTTGCCCCGGGAGGAGCTGCATCGGGTTCGATAGCCGCGGCATCTGGCAAGACCGGCTTGGCGAGGCTCACATCCATTGCCGCTTGAGTCGCCAATCTCCTGAATCGGGGAGACGGGTCCGGCGTGATCAAGTCATCGGCGTCGTCCTCTACTGTCCTTGCGGCAGTCGCCTCTGAGCCCTTTCTTGGGCTTGATTTGAGAACCACGGCGAACGATGATCGTGGGGCCGGCTGGGCTGCAGATGTCCTCTTCTGAGGGACCGGCGGGAGCGAAGGCAGCGGTAGCCCAGTGCCAGACCGATTCAGAAACATATCCAGGGTACGTTGACGTGGTAGAGACGGGTTCTCTGAGCTTCTGGACGATGAGGCTGCCTCGGCCTCCGTTGGCATAGGCGGCGGCATGATTCAGTCTCGATGTGAAGTGCGGTCGCAGAAAAAGTAGAGGACCTAGTCACTGGATCTCTTAGAAACTTGACATTGCCCAATGGTGTAAAGTAGTTTGAGGCTTTCCCCAGAACTGATGCAGATACCGGATACGAGCTTCAACAAAACCAGCTCATTGGCCCTGTCGTTTGAGAAGGCAGTTAGGTGGTCGGAATGTCGAGGTTGAAATGTCGAGACGAGCTAACGACGCGTTAGGCCAGAGGCGCGACTCGGCCAAGAGCGTGGGAGGATCGGCTATAAGCGGGGCTCCGTTCCGCCTGTGTTGCCGGCCGAATCTCATGCCCATTCCCTCCAACCGAGTTTAAATGAGGAGGCACACACTCACCCATCTAGTGTCACGTATCAACGAGAATTTGGCCGCATCAGTCATTGGACAACTGGATAGCAGCTTGGAAAGTAACTCCTCGCAGTATTCGGTGCTATTACTCAATGTCTCGAGTCAGCAACTGGTACCGTACCAGTGTTACTCAGTCTCTTCATACCCGCGGGCGAGCCAGTGCAGTTTCTAGAATACATTGATATCTGGTTTACGGAGTACTTTTCTTGGTTTTCTCGTTTTCATTATATATGTATACATATCTGAGAGTTGACCAGACGCCATTATTAGTGCATGGATGCTTCAGGTGCAGCACACGACCTTGTCCCGCTGGTTCCAATCCAAGCCGCTACATGTGATCTGACATATCGTTATGCCACACTCGTACGGATAACCGTTGTCAAAATGGTTGAAGATAACTAATCATTCCCCAAAATTACACTCGGACTGAGTCGGAGGCCGGAGAGGATGTATTAGACTATTAGTAATCAGGGCACGTCGTTCGGCCCTCCGCAGATGCCGTCATGGATCCGACCTATGGTCTAATTTTACAACCACATGCAAGCTCTCTCTTGTAGACAAAACAGTCCAGGGTTTTACAGCAGACAGTATCAACTGCTGGTTAAGTTCGTGAGAAAAAAGGTGAGTTTCGCCGATGACTCAGCCTGTTTGTCGAGGCCCATAAGGGTCAAGTTTAGATAAAACAGTCGTCGTCCCCTCATCTCATTCGCATGGTCACTCACCTTCATACTTGCCTATTGTTCCAAGGATTATTAATCACCACCTCTTACCCATTCCCTCCATTCCCTCGCTGTGATACCTGAACATGGCTTCCAAGCCCTTCTACGCCATCATTTCCGGAGCTGGCTCTGGAACAGGTCAGCGTCGACTTATGATATCTGCGCACGGCCGGCGCTAACTCGATTACAGGCCGCGCAGCAGCTATCCGCTTCTCCAAGGCATACACCGTCGTCTTGCTCGCTCGTAAGCCGGAAAGCTACAACCCCATTGTTGAAGAGATCAAGCAAGCGGGTGGGCAGGCGTTCGGCCTCACCGCTGACGCTACGGATGAGGCCGCCGTGAATGCCGCCTTCGAGACCATCAAAAAACAGCTTCCCGGGAGCAAGCTCGCCGCCGCCATATACAACGTCAACGGCGGCGGATTGAACCTGAAGCCGTTCCTCGAGGCCAAGATTGAGGAGCTGGATGCCAGTCTCAACAATGGACCGTGCGTGGTCTGATCCCTGGAACAACTGATACTTGCTTACACGGAGCCACAGAAAGGGATTCTTCACATTCGCGCAAAAGACGCTGCCTCTGCTGCTTGAGTCGGTGCCGGAGTCGCCTCACCCGCCATCCCTGATTATCACAGGAGCAACGGCGGCCATCAGAGGCTCTGCCTTGTTCGCGTCGTTTGCTGCCGGTAAATTTGCCATTCGTGCTCTGGGCCAGTCCCTGGCTCGCGAGTTCGGACCCAAGGGCGTTCATGTATCACATGCAATCATTGACGGAGTGATCGACACGCCTTGGGGCAAGCATTATGTTGCCAACGATGGCGTAGAAGACGGCAAGATTTCCCCAGACGCCGTAGGTCCAGATCATACTCGCTCATGGAACCTTGGCTAACCAGTCCGTCCAGATTGCGGAGACCTACTGGCACCTGCATACGCAACATCGGTCGGCCTTTACCCAAGAGGTTGATATCAGACCCTATGTAGGAAAGTTCTGAGCGGGAGGGCCTTCTTATGAATTGAAGAGCCGAGCCGAGATGCCAACGCCATAGGACGGAAGATGTACGGAAGATTGGCCACCTTAACCTATGGCGCGTCTAAGTATTTAGAGACCTTCAAAATGATAACCCAGTGATGGCCTCACATATACCCATCTTCGGATCGGTACAGTGCACGTCGCGAACGTAGTCATACTTCATTGATCTTAGGGTGAGAGAGTAGACGAATCCGCCATCGTGGCCTGACGTAGCATCCACGCGGCCGCCGGATGAACCTGGTCATACAGGTGCTCGAATCGGCCTGTTTCGTGGTGATGCTCGCAGCCTCGGGCGAGTACATAAAGATTGCTTCATCGTTAGCAAATTCAGGATCCGGACGCCTCGGCAACTGCCGTGTTCGGTTCCGCCGGCGGAAGCGTGCCGCCGTTGATTGCCAGCAGACGCTCCTCTTCCCTCTTGATGCGAAGAGCCTCGGTCTCGGCCCGCAGCTTCTCCAAGTTCCAGACTCCGTCGTCGTCGTCTTCTTCCTCCTCGTCGTCCTCTGTTGTACGCCAGTTGCCACTCTCGAAAAGTGCACGACCAGTTGCCTCCTTGGCTTTCTTGGCCTGTTCCTCGGCAGCTTTCTTGTCCAAGCGTTCCTTCTTCCACTTGGCGAATGACTCGGGCGTGACTGGTGTGAGGGTTCCAGTAAGTTTGTGTCGTTCGGACTCGAGGAAGTCTTCGAGGGTGAGGGTCTTGAGGGGGGACTTGTCCAACAGGGCCTTCTCGGCGGCTCGTTGTTCCTTGGTCTTCAGAATGAACCTGGGGAGTCTCGTTAGTCTTCGACTTCACCTCTGTGCCGCAGTTGACTCACCCCGGTGGCAAAGCATGCTTGTATTTGCACTTGTCGCCTCCGTTTGGACAGACCCAGAACCATCCGTACTTGCCGTCCTCGATGGCCTCGACAAAGAACTTGCAAACCTTGTCGGTAGTGGTTTGTTGGTTGCCCTTCTTGGAGAGGACAACCGAACGAAGCTTCTCTTCGTCCCAGTCGGCAGATGTCTCGGCCTTCTTCTTCTCCTCCTCTTCCTTGCGGGTATCCGTGTACAAGTTCTTCTTTACCGTCTTTCGTTCGTCTTCGAGATTGTGAGAAAACTTGCACTTCTTGCCTTTCTCACAGTTGCCCTTCTTGAAGAAGATGCAGACGACGGTCTTGGGATCGACACCGAAAGGCACCTTTTGAATTTGGGCGGGCTTGTTTAGGAGCAACTCGGTCTCCCTCTTGGCATCTTCTGCTGCCTTCTTCTCTCTCTCCCTTTGCGCCTTCTCTGCCTCTTTGCGCTTCTGCTCAGCGCTGCCGCCATTCTTCATCGACGAGTGCAGCTGGGCGATCTGCTTCTGGGCCGCGCCTCCCTTCTTGTTCTTCATACCAAAGGTTTTGTCCTCGAGGGCCTTGCCGGCCGCCGGCTTCTTGGCGGCGCCCTTGTCATTCTTCTTCGGAGGCATCTTGGCGGGGTAACCGGTTGTGCGACGAAGGAAAAGTTGATGGACTGAAGTGGAAAACTTCCGGAACGAGGAGATGGCCGCTTCGGCTGGGTTCGGTCTAAGTTGTGTTGTTCTGGGGTTGGCAGCGGTCGGGGGCTAGCAGGTTCCGCTGAGATCGACGCAACGTAAAAAAAGTCGACACTGAATGTGCAAAGAAGAGTGGGAGAGGCGTGGATGAAGTCAGAAGTTCAAGGCACAGTGGGCGGGTCACGTGAAGGGCTGGCATTGGTGGGGGCGGAGGGAGTGTCAGCGCATAGGTAGCAGACTCGACAAGGGGGACCGGGGTCACGGCAATGGAAATGGAGGAAGCAAGCAAGGAAGTCACTCCAGCGGCCGGCCTAGCGCCGAAAGCTCCAGTGGTCTAGTTGTCCGTTCGGCTCAACACCATCCTTATCTCAAGCTCTATGTGCGACGTTGAAACAATTTAACTTACCAACCTGACGTGCAACCGACCCAGCATTGGAACAATGTAAGTCCATATCTTTTCGAGCTATTCTATACCTGGGCTTGAAAAGTACAGCAAGCTCATACTCCGAGTCACAGACATTCAGGGCTGCCTACCTGCTACGACACCCATAGCACCGCTGCGCAAACGATACCGAGGCCACCATGATTTCCGACAACGATCTCTACCGCCTCGCAATTTTCCTCGGCTCCGCTGCCATGGTTCTGATCATTCTCTACCACTATGTCGAAGTCAACAAAGAAGAGGAGGTGCCGGCGAAGGCTGTGAGCCCTTCGAAGCCCACGAAGGCTGTATCGTAAGAGGCGTGTAGCTGCACGGAATTGAGGCAATGACAACCAGGGGAAGACCAGCTGTACAATACCCGGCGACGGAAAAAGGAGAGCGTTTGCAATTACTCCATGATAATGGCGTCACGCCGTGGGCGACACAAGGGTACAATCGATATCAGGAGGAACAATTGATGGCGAACACGGCGATAGAGACTCTTGCTGCAGGTCAACACCGCGCTCCAAAAGCCGTTTTGATGTGCGGTGAAAGTGGCAGATAATCGGAAGGGGCCACCAAGCCCTCGTTCCAATGTACACAATTCAAGCATTCGAGCAATACCTTTTGGCCGAGATTCGCTTCAGCTTGGGCAGGCATGTTATCAACGAAACCTTAGGCTTGCATTTGACATGCGGTTCGTTGCCAAGTGCCAGAAACGAAGACTTGCGAGACTGAACATCTTGCGTCAGGGAGATGTTGCCTAGGCAGCTTCGGCAATCGCTCTTGAGCCGAAAGAAAGTAAGTACCGCAGTGCTCCAACCCCGTTGAGGCCACCGGCTCCACCAAACTACGAGTAGATTGATTCGCCTTGTCTGGTTGACTGCCTTACTTGGATTTCAGTTGAAGGATACTAGATCGCCTTGCCAAAGGGTAATGCCCCTTTGACATTTTTACCATTCTCCACCTTCACTTCGGCATCGTTACTGTGGAGGTACCCTCCGGGCTGTTAGTATTCTGCGTGTCAAGTTCTATTACTAAATTTGCTGTAGACACGCTCAGAAAGGAAACTGACGGAGGGAGGCTTTGAGAGTGAAGCGAACGTCCTTGAACAGTGAAATAGAACAACGTCGACAGACAAGGGAGAGGCTAGTACCTACGGATAGAAGGCACCAGCTCGTGTGGACCCCTGTCTTCGAGCTTGAAACAGACTAGCGCCTTTTATTCGCCGCCCGAAGGACTGAAGTCTTTACCTCAGGCCCCTCTTGTTTTGGTCAGGCGCGCCCGCAGCCTGCCGCTTCGCGCAGGGCCAGACGACACTTCCCGCTGGCAAAAACTGGCCTGTCTGTCTCCTTTCCGTTTCCGCCTCCCCCTTCCTTCCGCATCCTCCCACCTCCAACCCCAGGCCATCCTCCAAAAACCCAACTCTACAAGACCCCTTGACCTCTCCAGATCGCATTCTCCTTCCCTTGCTGCATCGCATCCGCAGCTTTTGTGTTCTTCGTCACTTTTTTCTCTAAACCGACCACTTCTCAGAATACCTACATCGTCGCGCAAACCATCCGACGCGTCGAGTTATTCTTTTACTACGCCACAGCCTGACATACCATCGCGCTCTTCACTGTACCAGTAGGAAGAAGAAGCTATCGACCCAGCTGCCAACCCACTGCAGCGACTCTGTCACAGACATAACTTTATCAAAACAACCGACCATTCCAAATCCACATCCATCATGTCTGGCAAGCTCGACCAGTCTCTCGACGAGATTCTCTCGACTCAGCGCCGCTCTGCCGGCGGACCCGGTCGTCGCTCCCAGCGACGATCCACTGGTGGTCGTCCCGCAGCCGCAGCCCCAGTTGGCGGTGTTCAGAAGACATCGAAGCCTGCGCGTGCGGCCGCAAACAAGCCCAATGCCGCCAAGCCCGCGCCAGGCACTGGCGACAGCAAGGTCATCGTGAGCAACTTGGTAGGTTCCTCTTTTCACGTCAGGCTACCACTCACCAACTAACACGTTCAAAGCCCAAGGATGTCAACGAGCAACAGATTAAGGTATGTTGCCGATAAGGCTCCTCAGCTGTCGGACTTTGTTCGACATGTCATTTCTCGCCCGTCCTCCTTCCCAGCCGGCGTCGTAGCGAGATCAAACCTTAGGGTGGCCATTGCCACTTGCCAACCGGAATTTGCCAAGACGCCGCAAGACTCCTTCCACGATACTGCGTTCCTGAAATACGGCGCAGAACCCTTCGGAAGTTGAGCACATCCCTGTCGCGCGATCACAGTACACTCTCGAGTAGCCTGGTCAGCACCCGAGCAGGTGGTACCGCCGATTGAAAACACGGGATGTTGGCTGTCTATGACGCATATTCACACGGTCAGCTCTTCTGTCCGATGCTGCTCGTTCAGCACCACAATGCGATCGAGAGTCTTTCCCAGCGAGCACAGCAGTGAGCATCGGTACAGCATAGATGATGGCTTTGAAACCCATCTTCATTGCTTTCGAAATATCAATCTATCGGGCATTTGGGTTGTGCTCATGTGGAATTCGAAGTCCACAAGACGGCCTTAGGTGCGGTCTGAAGGACCCCCTGGTTCGAGTTTGGCCTGGAACAGCTGTTACGACTTGGGGTGATACCCTCCGACTTGATAGCGACTCAGCACGAGACGATCCCATGCGTAGACTTCCGGGGGCTAGACGCTGACGCGCGCACTAACGCTCACTGCTCTGCTCGCTGTCACGTTTCGCGTGCTCTCAACCACTTGGATTTCTCGGTCTTTTGCCCCAGTGCGGCGCGGTTTCGGACAGACGACGATCGTGACTAAAAAAACAACACTTGCGGATAACTAACATCGACTTTCCCCTCAGGAGTACTTCATCACATCAGTTGGACCTATCAAAAGAGTGGAAATCTCCTACGGACCCAACTCTGTCAGTCGCGGCATTGCCAACATTACCTTCCGCGAGCCTGATGGCGCTAGCAAGGCCTTTCAGAAGCTGAACGGTCTTCTCGTTGACAACCGCCCCATCAAGGTACGATCTCCTCTGCTCTGCCTTCCTACATAAGTCTAACTCTATGCAGATTGAGATTGTCGTTGGTGCTTCCCAAGCGGCTAACGTCATTCCGCCCACCAAGAAGTCGCTTGCTGAGCGCACCACGTAAGTGTCAATGCGACACGCACCCATAGCAAGCAGTACTGACCAAGTCAAAAAGCCAGCCCAAAGCCCAGCCCAAGTCTGCGGCCAACGACAAGCGCAACAACGCCAATGCCAACAAGGGCGCTGCTGCTGCTCCCGGCGCTCGCGGCAAGAAGCCCCAGCGCCGCGTACGCACCACCCGCCCCACGAAGAAGACCGCGGAGGAGTTGGACTCGGAGATGGCTGACTACTTTGAGTCGAGCGCCAACCCCGCCGGCGAGAACGCTGCCGCCCCTGCTGCGGCTCCGGCCGCCACTGGCGGCGATGCTCCTATGGAGGACGAGATCATGTAAAGACGTCGCGGTTAAGCTTGATCTCAAACTTGCCCATGGAATCCCAGGATTGAGGAGGCCTAAGAAGTACATTGCGCGGGGATGCCCATGATCTTTCCCTTTCTTTTCGCGCTTTTTGAAGTACTCCTACAGACTGCTGGAAGGAGAGCGAGCACCTGGAGGCTACGGGATTATGGCCTTGGTTTTGACTTGTCTTGTTTTTTCAAGCTCGCAAATTGCCTCACTCAACCCTCCAGCACCGAACCAAAACACTACAAAATGGTGTTCCCAGCCTCAATGAAAAGGAACACCCACCACCCATTCGTCTGCTTCGCCCAGTTATATCAGGGCTTGTATTATAGCGAACCCCCCCAGTAGGACAGACTTAATGCACAAAGCGCCGGGCCCCCAATTTTACATGTCTACATTTTGTGATACTGCGACGTTGAATCCGCATCTGAATACTCGAGTTCCTATCACGTAAATGGTTGTAGTCTTGGACCAGTCTGCTGCGTGGGTGTTCGTCAAGTTTTAAAGTGGTACACCAACTGCGATTTGTAGCGTCATGATTCTGTATATCCTTGTTTTACCTACCCACTCATAGACGACAAGACATGCAAACAGCGTCAAGACAAGCGGGGCACAATAGAACGAGGATTGCTGGATATCATCAGAGTCAAAAGAATGCATTAGTCGCAATTGTAGGATCAATTCGTCTTTTGGAACAGACTCGAGCACCAAGTGTCTACAAGGGACCAGACGATCGTCTTGAGACGGGATTAAGAGAATTTTGTTGTATATCTCATCCGCTAAATACCTCCCCACCTCCGTTTATCTCGTGCCGCTGGGATGGAGCACAGTACCAGTCCCAAATTTCACGAAATGTCTTTCTTTTCATCTTTTGATTTCAAAAGGGAGTGCATTCAGGTCGTTAGTCTAGAGCGTAATCCACGGTCTTTGTGTGGCCGAATATGCAGGCCGACTACTGCCGGGAAACCGTCTCGATATGAATTTTCGATAGAGGGAGAAATGGCTTATTTCTCCGCAGCCTTGGCGTCGGCGACGTCAGCGGCGGCCTTGCCGTCGTCCTTGCCGTCGTCCTCGCCCTCCAGAGCCGGCATGTCATCATCGTCCTCGCCCTCGTCGTCTTCCAAATCTCCCAAGTCGGGTCCACCGCCGCCACCAAGCTTGGAGAAGTCGATGCCACCGAAGTCGCCGCCAGCACCTCCCATGCCGGGCATGCCGCCTGTTGGTCTTTGTGTTAGCTCGTGGTCTAGGGGTGTTGACAATGCGACCCGCCAACGCGGGGTGCTGTGGCCTATGATATAAGGTTACGTACCCATGCCGCCGAACTGAGAGAAGTCCTCCTCGGTTGCCTCGTTCTGCTCATCCTCGTCGACCCACTTGTCAAAGTCGGTCTTAAGGAAGTGAACTTTCTTGGCCTCCTTGAGCAGGCGGGGCCAGTACTCTTCCTTGAGCTCCTTCTTTTGGAGCTTGAGCTCAACGTTCTTGCCGGTGTGAATGGTTTTGCTCTCGGCGGGGTCGATCTCGGCGTAGAACTCAAGGTCTACAGCATACGAGCGCTTCAGGCTGTCGGAGTGACCGCTGAAAGACAGGCCGGTGGGCTTGAGGTCAAGCTTGAGGTTGGAAGCGGGCACATCGGGGACTGTGATTGTCACGTAGACAAAGCTCTTGGAGGCGTCAGTTGTGCTGGAGCGCTGGGCCCAGAGGACTGTTGAAGAGAGGCATGGTTAGCTTTCGAAGCTGGTTCCGCCTCATATCGATGCAGGGTTTGCAGGAATGGGATAAGAGAACTTCGTGTCGGAGATAATGGAGCGGCGATTGGCATCGTCCAATGCGACAAAAGGGGAAGGGGTAGAGCTTGCACGTACCCTCGGGAGTTAACGTGGTGGCAGACATTTTGCTCGATGGTAATGTGTCGTGTAAAGAGCTATGACGGGGGATGAGGGGTAGTCCTCTTTTTACGCGGAGCGCAAATGGATCGCAAGTTGGCAACTCGCAAATGACAAGACGACCAAGAAAAGAGGATGTCAAGAGACGCTGTGTTTGTGTGAAGAATTGACACCGGTTTGTTTGAGTTGCAGAAGTAAAGAGTTTGTGGTCAGAGTGTAGGAAGGAAGAGAAGCTGGAAGGAGGTTGTGAGGCTACGGGTTAGAAAAGGCTGGGTGGGGGG
>NWBT01000050.1:2853719-2996463 GCA_003386485.1 Colletotrichum lentis
CCCCCCCCCTTTACTGGTATTTTCCTGTTTCTGTCATCAGTCAGGTTGGTGGTGTCGGCAGCTCAGCTCACCTCAGCAACCAACACTGAACCAGACGACACCTCGTTTGCCGACGGGTGCGTCCGGTGCGCCGCCACCTGGACATGTGCTGACGCTCCAGCGCGCACCTAAGATGACTCCCACACTTGGGACGCTTCCGAGGCAGGAATGCGACAACAGGTCATCATCGAGTCATCCTCATACAGATCACGAATTCAAAACCTCGGAACCATATGATCAAGTACGAAAGTGTGTGTGAAGAAAGAATCAAAATGTTGTTTGTCGCTCAGTGGCGAAGGGTATCTCGTACTAACTACTAAACTAAATTGCAAAGAGCCCACGATCGAGTGAGGCTGGTGCTGCTGATCCCCGTCCATGCTTTGGAACCCGATAAAATGCGGATGCAAATGTGCTGTATGCCATCATGTTTCCTCCAGTCCCTATCCTCCCAAGAGTCGATCCGTTGATCGATACAGTTTCAATCAAACCCAAAAAAAAAAAAAAAAAAAAAAAAGAGAACTCCATGCGACAAAAATAATTTGCGTAACCTCGGGGGGCCATTGCAAGGGGGTATCAACATGAAAAAACAGAGACGGAAAGCAAACAACAAATAGGCGGGCATGCACAGCATGTGAAATGCCGATGAGCCTATGAGTCCCATGAGTCCACGGATCCAGGCTGTGGTTGCACCTGTTCCTCTCACCTGCCACACCGGCTTTCCATTAGCCGGGTGACTTTTCCCTCGGTAGGTGGCCGACACCGCTGGGCTTGTGCGAGTGTGGCTGAGACGGCCCTGCTGTGGGCTCCCCCACAATCGGCTTTGGAGGTATCCCCCCCACACGCCGGTGAGAGGTTCTCCGCGCCGTCGCATCCCGAGACCGAGGCCGCGGCGAGTGGCCAAGGCGCGTCGTGTTTGGAAGACCAAAGGCCTGGAAGGGGTCGCAGGCGATGTTGGTGGCCTTCGCCGGCAACAAAGGTGTGTGTGTAAGTTGTGTGCCATGATTACTTATTAAGGTTTGTCGAGACGAGGTGTGAAAGAGCTAGGATGATGCTCTCCGGAATGGTGCCCCTCCCTCGTCCGAACGAGTGCTGGTAGACACGGCTTGGCGCCACCCGCCGATGTAAAGGTAGTAGAGAGAGCTGCTGCTGTAAGAGCCCGTCTCTCACTCGGCGATGGGAGTCATGGCGGCCAGCTTGTTCTTGGGGCTCTTCTTGGAGCTGCCGCGACGCTGCGACTTCTTCTGCTGGAGGGCGGCCTGGCGGCGGCGTTCTTTCTCGAACATGACGCAGCGTAGGGCCTCGCGCTGCATGGCCATGCGCTCGCGCTCCATGTCGAGAAGCTCGGCCTCGGTGATCTGGGGCGAGCGGGAGTTGGGCGAGGAGAAGCTGCCGGAGCTGGCGACACTGTGGGAGTCGTCCTCGAAATCCTGGGGGAAGAGATCCTCGTCGGAAAGGTACGAGGTGGCCCGGGTCTCGCCGTCAAAGTCGGCGAGAGTAGCGCGGCGCGGCCAGGAAGGGAAGGCACACGACCTGTCGTGGGCGAGCATGTTGCTGGGGGCGATATCGATGGGGGCGGTCATGGAGACGGCGCCCATGGAGCTATATGAACCGTATGAGCCGTACATGGCTGCGATGTGTTTTTTGTGAGTGTGTGTGTTGTGTGTGTGTGTGAGAGAGTGAGAGAATATGCTGAGAGTGTTTTGTAAAAACGTTGGTGTAGAGGTCTTGTTCGTATGAGACTCTTCTTGGTTGTGGGTTGTGGATATTGTTGATCTTGCGTTGGACTGTGAGTGTGGGAAGGAGGTGGACACGGGAGACTTATAAGTCGAAGGGGCGCGTTCTGCGTTCTCCCTTCCTCTGGACTTTTGGGAAGAGGGGGGGCGTGTTGGGGGGGTGTATGGAAATAGGGGGTGCGGTGACTGGGGGTGCGAAGGGGGGTGAAGGGGGACCAGCTAGGAGCCTGGACGTCGTGGTTGCAAGGTTGGGCAGAGCAACGTTCCGAGGAATCTCGGGGGGTGGGCGGCCTGGCCTGGGAGTGTGGGCGTTTGGGACTTTGCAAGCCTAAAAATTGGGGGCAACAGCCAGCGTTCCCGGGTTCCCGAGGGGGTGGGAAAACAAGGCAAGGGAGGCGGTGACGGAGGGAGCAAGAGTCAGTCGCTGACAGCGNGCGTGGCAGAGCGTATCGGGCGGAAAGCGGTTGCAGTTGTCAGTTATAACGGAGAGAGGGGGGCGTGTAGCAGGGGACAAATGTCGGCGACAGGGCTGGCGGTCTCGCGGGAGAAAGACCGTATTCCTGATCCTTGGGTCCGTCTGCTATTCTCGACGTGGCGTTGCCGAGGAGCTGGAAGGGCCTGTAAGACAGCAAGCAGTGGTGTAGCGAAATCCTGCTTTCCTCGGTGATGATGCGTGTTGTGTATGATATGAGCGATGTGAGTGAGTGTGTCTGTGTGTATACGGAACATGCACCCAAGTAAGTCGGGTTATTACTTGCGGTGTATGTGTGTGTGTAAGATGATTTTGTCTTTCTGGGGTTGATGACGATGCCACTGTATCGCTATCTTGCAATGACGCTTGTTGTTGACCGCCTGCGATGGTTTGTTGTCGAAACACCCCGATGACTCGGACAGGAGGGCGCAGGAGTCATGATATATACACGATAACTACCCTTTCCGTCTACGATTTCTGTTGCCGGCCACGATAATGTTCTTGGTGCGGACAGTCTGTTCGGCAAACAGGAGCAACATGATGGCGGCGCGAACAGAACAAATGGCGGCCAAGGAGTTTGTGTTCGAGTCGCAAGGCCGCGGGGAATGCGCCCGCCCATGGGGGGAAAAGGAGGGACCGCGAACGGGCCTGGCGCCGTGTGCGGTGCGGACTGCAACTTTGGGGCCAAAACAGAGCCCTTTGATGTCTTGCGATGCACGCCGGCGAGGTACGCAAGGGAGACCGCATTCCAGGGCCTCCTATTGCCCATTGCGAGTCTGACATGTCGGCTTCTGCTCTCCCCCATTCTGCATTCTCCCGTCCGTGTCCATGTCTCGCCGACTTGGGCAATGATGGGTGATTGACAATCGTCGGCACCCTGGTCGGCGAGCCTGTATCGCTTGCCCACCCCCACGCGAGCATCGCACTTTGCAAACACGGGGCTCGGCCCCCTACGCACGCGTGCAGCCGTAGGAGCTGGGAATCCTCTCTCTCTCTGTCTCTCGGAGGGACACACTCAGACAAGGGCTTGCATCTGAAGGTGGTGTCGGCGGTGGTGATGATGGTGGTGTTGACAGCCATTATTGTGTGCTGCAACTGTACGGATAAGAGAGATTGGGGGGGACAAACCACATACACTACACCCGCAAGTCGCAAACCGCAAACCGCCGACGGGGAAGCAGCGGAAGCAACAACACCCGCAGCGACAGGCCGACAACGCGGCAGTCACCAAAAAAAGCAAAACAAATGCCTGCCTGTGTCACTGAGAAAGACGGGGAAAGGAATGAGCGGTGTTTGACCGCCTTGGCCAGATGGTAGCAAATTGCCCAGAGGGGAAGGGCGTGTCAGGATTCATTGGCTGGGAGGACAGGGCAGGAGGGACGGCGGAGAAGAGACAAGGCTTAATTAAATGTATCTCGGCACACATTGACCGCGTGAAGGATACATGAACCTGTCGCATCCTCGGGCGCGACAGAGTTCACCCGAAAGCTGGCTACCTCTCAGGCCCTTCAGGCGGTACGGATGCGCTCAAGGGCGTTCAACCAGCAGCAGATGCGAGGCCCGACAGCGGCATGAGCGCTGTGTGCTTGGGGGGGGGGAAGGGATGTGGGGGCGGGTTGTGACCGCCCTTGGGCTGCTACCGTCTGGCCCTGGACCGTTGAACTGTTCATCAACTGTTCTGGGCCTTGAGCCCCTTCCCCGCGGAAGGCAGTCTGGGCCGCCCCGGCCCTCGGGCCAGCCAGAGAGCAGCCGACTTGCAAGGGAGAACAGAAGAAACAACTCCCTGCTCCCTCTTATCGCGAACAAGAACGAAGGTTGGCCTCGGTGCGCTCGGTGCTTCTGTGTCCAGACTCTTTTCCCCCACCCCCTCCACGAAGCTTTCTTCTCGCTACTGAATTTCCCCGTGCCGGACGGATTGACTGACACGCGCTGTCGATTTCACCAGTCATTGGGCAGTCTGCATCACCAATCTGTCGCTGAATCTCTGCAACTCTGTCGTGACCGAGACCACAACAGCCTATCGCATCTACCTGATCCTCATATTGACCTTTTGACAACGACATCGATTAGCCGTCCTACACGTACACACACGCCCCCCTCATCTTGCCTCGCCTTCGTTCTTCTCCTCCTCAACCCAGCGTCTCATTCTTGTGGCATTGTGTGTTTGTCTGCCCCCCCCTCTTCCTTTGGGGGTGGCCAAGTGCGCGATGGACGACGGTCAAAAGCTGCGTTCGGGGGACCACAGCAGGCAGGCGCACGCCGCACACCGCACACTTACAGCGCCTCACCGCCGCCTGGGCCCCTTCCCCCCCGCATATGCCCGCCGGCGATTGATGGAGGAAAGGGACTTGGCAAAGAGGAAGGGCGCCTGTAGTGGTGTTGTTCCTGATCCAGCCGAACGACAACATGTCGCCCTATGGCTGTGCATGCGCCCCGGGTTGAGGCGCCGTACTCTGTACACTGTACCACCAACACGAAGCAAGCCACTCGGCTCCGATTGTCAATCAATTGTCGCCGGAAGAAAGTAAGAGAAAAAGGAAAACGGTACGTATTCACCCACAGGTAGTCAGTTCTCTGTACTACACTACGTACTACATACGTAGCACTAGGTATACGGACCTGCCAGCCAATCTGCCGTGGCTGCATCCAGCACTTACAATCACTCGCATACACTTATGTACACCGTCCCTCCCTGGCATCCCATTTGCATCCATCCGTTTCCCATCCCGCTCCAGTCACGATCGAGAACGGCCAAATAAACGAAAACCCTCCCTCCTCTTGTTCTTTCTTTTCTTTTCTCTTCCCATCTCCTTGCGGAGTTTGCAATCTACCAAAGGGGGACAAAAGCAAACAAGGGCGGCCGGCACAGAAACGGCCATTTCCGCGCCCCTGGGCTGGCCCAGGGCCGTTGTCTCTCCATGTCTCGGCTCCCTTTCCTTCTTCCCCCTTGGGAGTTGCTGGCCCTCTCGACAACCCTGGCAACCCTCGAGCGCACTCTACCCCATCCAATCCACTGGACCGGTTCAGGTCCCCTGTCTCAGGAGAATCGCCAAAAAAAGNCCCCCCCCCCCCCCCACCCCCGTCATATCAGATTCCTAACCCTGACGACCTCAATTTCTTTCCTTCCCTGTCCCTGTCCAGCCTCGGCCTCCTTTGTCGCGACGGGTGGCCGGCGTGGCTACGGCTCGTCGACCCCAGCTTCGTGCCCAGCCTCCACCCCGTCCGTCCGTCCTGGTCCCCGGCGCATCTCATCTTAATCACGAAGCCCAAGCCGTCCCAGGTGCCCGGAGTGAGGTCGGGCAGGGTGAGGCGAGAGGAGGCATGGATCCTGTTCATTTGCACCGCTTGTTCTATCTCCCACTTGGGGTTGACGATCCATCTTAGGCTCAACTTTTAAGACACGATACAGGCATGCTCCATACTGTACATCATACAAGTTGGCAGAGTTACAGAGTCAAGACGTATCATCATCCCATCCAGTTACACCCAAACTGGCAAGTCTAAAAGAGCTTCCCCCGGCCATCCGGCCGGCAACCAACAACCAACAAGCAGGCACAATCCTGTCAAGTACGGATATACCAGGAACGGCGCCCAACACCAAGAACGCCCCCTCCCGGTCAAGGTTCGTGAATGGGATGGTTCAGAGTAATCCCTCGTGGGAATGCGACTGGTTTGGATGGTTAGCCCCCTGATGCAACAATCCGACGAGTCTGCCTGTCTGTCTTCAGTCACTCACACACTCACACACACACACACACTGTTACCGGATGGGATTTCCGTTGGCTGCCCGAAATTCCTCCATTCCTGCCAGTGCAACCAACGACATCAGTAACACCAACACCACCACCACCACCACCACCCGACAGACACCGACAACAACAACACCGACACCGAACATGCCAACAAGCCAAGCAAACCTCCCGAGCCGACACGCAACCGCACCCAAACGGAGATGCGACGACGGAACCAACTTTACGAATACACCCGTTCCTTGGATGAGGTGGACAGAGGGTGGAAGCCTTGCTTTCCGGCTTTGCTTCCCAACTGACGGCTGTTGCTGACTAGCCACGATGCTCCCCCAACAACCAATGTATCCGAACCGCCGATCTGACACCTGAGACGTCTAACACCAACACCCCTTTCAGCGACACAATGCAGCTCAAACACGGAATATTACACATGCACTCACTCGCTCACTCACCCACCATCACACACCGTGGAAGCGGTGGCCGGCTCATATAGCCAGACCGCCCTGTTCCTTGCGCCGTCAAGCATGCTTAAAGGCTTGCTGTGACATGCCGCCGACACTGCTATGGTATACGAATCAATATCCGTACTCGCCGGGCACCGAGGGGGTTGACACGCAACGGCGACGTTCCATTCGTGCTTTTTACTACCCTGCCTAGTCAGTCGTAGGTAGTACCGTGTCGCAAGTATTACGGCCGTGCTGACTGGATTGGACTGGGCTGGCCTTCTCAGCGCGCCATCGCCCTGCGCCCGACCCCGCGGCCATGACTTCCCCGGCCTCTGACTCAGACTGGGGGTGGCGCACACGGATCCCATTCACATTGACCCTACGGATATGTCCTACACTAAGAACTTACATCGCTGTATGGTTTCCCCGGATCATCCTGGCCGAGGGCGTGTGAAATGTCAGCCTCGGACGGGAACGGTCAATCAACCCTTTGTCTGACGGTTGGATGCTCGGAGCAACAGGGTGACGAGGAGGAAAGAAAGCCGTTACGTTCCGTTGGGCGCATACAAGCGGGTTGGCTTGTCCTCCTTCGCATCCTCGCAACTCACGTCCCTCCGTCCGTTGTACAAAGGAACAGGAACGGCGACTTGGGATTGGATCGCGAACGCGGGTTTTACGACGTCGGGCTGAAGCCCCGACGCCCCCCCCCCCTCCTTTCTTCCTTTCCCCGCGTACATAAAAAAAAGTTACCGTTTGCGTCGTAAGCCTCAACAGCATGAACAAAAAGCTGGGGGATCGAACGGATGCCCGTGTCGCTCCTTTCTTATTCAATGAGATCGCATAGACGGCTCCCCGCAACATGATTGGACCCCCCGCCCGTACATCAACGGCAGAGTCTCGTCCCGGGTCGATTCGCGCCAACCTAGGGATATCTTAGATCAAGCTTCTGTTCTGGACCCTGCTCTTTTCCCAGCTAAGCCAGTCAAATCAGTTAAAGTAGCGAGGACGCAGACACGCAAGGGAGGAGGGAAGCTTCATGAGTCGAGGCACAACAGCCGCGCAAGCCACTTGAGAGCTTGGGCGCGAGGGAGGAGGGTGGGGGGGAGCCAATGACACTCCATCCATCAGAAGCTGGTGAAGGGTCTGTGTATATGCCTGTCTATTGGCTGTGGCCCGTGTGGGAGCTTTGGAAGCTTGGGAGCTTTTGACTTGGGTTTTGGTCGGTTGGTCGCTCGCGGGTAGGCAAGCAACATTCTCCCTTCTTGGGCCACCGACTTACTCATGACCTTCGTCGTCCGATATCTTGAGCGTACCTGTAGGAGTTGAGACTGAAACAAGCTGGACGACGAATGCCGCGACGACACGCCTAATGCCCCGATAAGTGAGGTTCGGGGGGAAGGGCCCGAAGGAGGGGAGGAGAGCGGCCGGCTGCAGTCGGGTCGTATCCAGTCCGTGCCAGCAACCGGTCCTCACTCGACGATCCCCATATCCATGAGCTTACAGCGGCAGGAATGTGTACACACAGATTGAGATCAAAAAGGCGAACATCAGACTGAAACGGGTCGAGGAGGAGGAGGGGGAGGAGGAGGGGGAAGACCAGACGTGCCTGGCGCGGATATCGACACCGAACGCCACACACCGAGCAGGCACCGCTTTTTTCCCCGCTGTCGCCGTCGCCGTCGCCATCACCGCCATCGCCGCCGCCGCCGCCTCCGCTTGGCACACTTCTTATTTTTATAGCAGACCTGTGGCGGCTCAGGGTCCAGCAATAGGGAAGCCATCACCAGCAAGCGTCCGCGGCCGCGAGGCCCAGGCGTCGCATCTATTTGCGATCAAGCGGCCGAGCGCGCTGATAGATAGGTACACACATACGGTACCCCCGAAAAACACATGTGGCACTGGAATTTGCAAACCTCGACACATGCGGATACAGAGCACACACCCACCTCGGGCGCCAATGTCTCTTGTCGCGATTCATTTTAGCCCCTTGGTGCACCGAGCGACCGGACGGCGGGATCGTGCCCGGCTGGCCAAGGGGGGGTGTTGGTGAACCAGAGATTGAGAGAAAAAGGGGCCCGATCGCGAGCTTCTAGAATGGCGCTAGACGTTTTATTTTGCTTGCTTCTTCTTCTTCTGGCCTAGAGGGGAGGGGGGCGGGGCGGTGTGGTGGTGGTAGTGGTGGTGGTGTGTGAGAGTTGTCGGTTGTTGGTGCGTGTGCGTGTTTGCTTTTCCGTATGGATGTTTGGGTTTGTCAACCCCCCCCCCCGTCCCCCCGAAATTGCACCGGCCGACGGGTTATGGGGCCCGGAAGGGGGTACCGCGGGGCTAAGGGGGGAGGGGGGCCTTCATCCGGTCTAGTGGCTGCCGCTCGCCTTCCTGCTTCATCTCCTGCTGGGCTGCTGCTTTTTCGGCTTTTGCTTCGGTTGCTGCCGGACCAGCCACCCGGAGAGACGGCAAGGTTGAGGGAAGGGAGCCGGGTAGGGTTTTTTTATCAGCAAGTGCTGTGGAATGCACCAGGCCGAGTTGTGCACCCGGAAACGGTGGGTAGGTTTGAAACGGTCTTGGACGGACGCGTCTCGCACACAGGACCACTGAAGAGGTTCAACGCCCTGAGAATCAATTACATGTGCAAAGGAGCATGGCCCCAAATGGTGATGCCGCATGCGCTGGCAGTACCACCCGATATTCGAGCCCGCTACTGCTGATTATGATGATGACGCTGCTGCTGCTGCTGCTGCTGCTGCTGCTGCTGCTGCTGCTGCTGCTTCTACATTCCTTTCTGTGATGGGCACTTGTTGCGAGCGTGTTTGATTGATGCTTACGAAGCACGCAGAACGAGACGTTTGTGGGGTGTTGCGGAATGTGAGGGGAGGAGGATGCAGTCCTACAGCAGCATCGCGGTCTCTCCCCGGTGCCGTCTGCCCCGTGGGAGATGCTGACCTGTTGTCCGGATGCTGTCAGATGTCTGGGCGATGGAATGGGACGTTTCGCTCATTGCTTGCACCCGGGCACGATGGCCACGGCTGTGGTTGATCCGGCTGACAATCGGACGGCGTTGCCGGCTTATTCATGCCATCGCCTGCTTTGGAGCAGGGTGGAGGTATGCATCCGCGAGTGGTCCTTGGTCTCTAACAATGAGGCTCTGCAGCTTGTGTCCACGGCCCCTGGTTTGGTACGGCCAAGAGCAGTCCCGGCAACCACGTGTAAACAATCTTCTCTGTGTGGGTTTGCATGATGTGCGTTCGTTCTACAAGCTCATGCTGCCACGACGCCTTGTACGTTTCCTCCTGCCAAGGCAGCCAGGTCACCGGATACATAGCACTCTGGGTGTCTTGTCCAACCGGTGGTCGTCACTACTTCTCTGTACCTGCTTCACTTGGAGGGTTTGTTCTTCCCAGGGAACACATGATCTCGCAAGTGTGAAGCTAAGTGGCAGGCCTTTGTGGTTGGATTTGGGTGTCTGATAGTTGCAGGCTTTGCAGCATACCATCACTGGTGTCTGATTATGTTTGGGGGAGCACATTGAGGAATGAAGCGATGGCCGTCTTGGGGTTGTAATCTCGTCGGCACAGTCGGCTGGAAGTAGGTGTACTCGTGAGGCTTTGAGGGGTCTGGCTTGAAGCTGTGCTGCGGAAAGGCTTCTATACGATCGTGGGTGGTCCAAAAGCTGTTGAGAGATGTCGAGGATACAAGTCGGCCGTGGTGAAGGATCCTTGTGTCGATGTCTTGCACCGGTTGCGGTCACCGACAACGCGAGCTGCAATATCAGATGCGGCTGTGTCATGCATGCGCAGGGGATGCGAACGAGAAACAGCATCTTGAGCGTCGCTGTTATCTCGATCTATCAAGACATGTACGAAGAAGTTGGGCGGTTGTTAATTCTCTGCCATGAGCCCGAAAACGAAGCTCAACACCGGACTTCTCACCAACATCGCAATACTACTTCCGTCTTCCATCTTTGTGGAGTCTCTGTCCTAGCACACTACTCCAGGGCCTTGGAGACAGAGTCGCGGTGACGCTGTGTTGTGCAGTCCTGGCATCTTATCGTTTCCCGCGCGACTGATGTCTGTGACAAGTGGTGATGCGTGTATGAGACCACTTCAATCTGCCAGGAACTCGCAATTTGTCTTCAGCTTGAACCTCATTTGATATGCTGAGCATGCCCAAATGCCACGAAGTATCTCAAACACGAGCCTTATTCATAGCATCGTGTGATTCGTCGGTGGAATTTGGGGATAGGATCGTCTTCTGTATGGCAATGGCAAGTGCAGATGGACTTCGTCTGACTGGAAGAGTCTTGGATGCTCCACGCGGCTACTCCCTCCGAGGCAACAGAGGGCATCGCATCTCAGCACGAAGTAACATGCCAGGATCGACATCATCCCTGCTCAACCCCTCTCTTGCTGACAGCCAAGAGCGACAACAGATCACACATGATGAGGGGAGCAATGGGCTCAGAATCTCTTGAAGACGTGCTCGAGTCCCCGGTTCGAACATCCAGTTCACTAACCCGCCGACCTCCCTGACTTGGAAACAAACCCATCTCAACCTTTGACACACCCGCAAGAATGCCCGAAAAGGTCTAACATCGCCTCCGAAACGGCCGAGGTCATCCGCCGCAAAAAAAGTCCCAGTACTGCCGCTTCGCCGACGGCCTCGAGTGGGGACCGCTTCGACACCATCATGCTGCCCGCCCTCACCTTCGAGGCCGTCGAGCCGGACGGCACCGTGCTCGTCCAGAACGGCGTGCCGTACCGCTGGGAGTCGCGCGGGGCCTGGGTCGCGCACTTCAGCGAGAAGTTCAAGGCCCTGCAGACGATGCACCTCGTTGACCCGGGCGACCTCGAGCAGGTGGCCGAGGACGAGGTCAGGGCCGTGTTCGGGGTGATCTGGCACGCGGGCACGCGGGGCACTGAGGGCGGGCTGCATTCGACGGGCGGGGGGCACTATTACGAGACGTGGAAGAAGGTTGATGGGGATTGAACCATGGCGAGTTGCTCGATGAAGAGGCTGTACTCGAAGGTTCAGGGGGTTTGATGGGTTTGCGATTGGGCGAGACTGGCTGTACGGTTGAGGTTGATATCTTGATTGATGCTGTCTTGGATGTTTGCGGGTATTGGAACCCGAGAGTTGGGAGATCAGTTCAGTTGACTGCGTAACCGGTACCACTTCAGAAGTCCCTCAAGGTTGCAACTCGGCCGGTGAGACCAGAGTTTGATTGCGGCGAAATGAGTTCAACCTGTCGATATTCACCAGCTGAGAAACGACTAGCCCTACTCCCCGACAATCAGCATGTTGCATTCTTTGCGCTGTGGAACAAAACTGCTGTGGGATGCCAGTTATTCATGTAGAACACTCTCTCAAGCCATTTCGTTACAAGAGTATACTTCTTGCGGCATCTTACTGAATGAACATCTCATTTAGGAGTGTTGATATCACGATGCTGTGTGAAGCGGTAGATTTGAAGATTGTAGGATGTCAAATCGGATTGAGTTTTGTGAATAGAAAGGTGAATCGCGAATTGCTTCAGTTGACAAAGTTGCATACTACTTGCCGGCAGAAACATCATCAAGAATAAGCCAGCAAATTCCATGACGTCCAAGTATGTTCTCAGTAGAGAAAAAAGCACGGCGCGGTGGCCTACGTTTCTTCTTTCTTTTCGTGCTGAGAATCGCACCAGCCGTTCCTTCCATACGGCTCAAGTCGTTGCGGCCAAGAGAGACATATACAGAAACTGCTAGTATACAAAACCGACTATTCACGTAAGGGTAGAGGCCCAGGCATTCTGCAAGACACCCGGCGTCTACTCATCAGGCATATATCCCTCTGTACTCAAAGAACTCGTTCCAAGTGGGGTCGTCAATAAGCGTCTGAGCCAGATCCTTCTCATACATGATGACAATCTCCGGGCCCTCGTCCGACTCGGTCGAAGGGTCTCGCGAGGGGTAGATGAGGACGCCGTTGTTCGAGACGTGGCCCATCAAGTACCGGTACGTGGCAGGCTTCGCGAACCCAAAGTCGGCCGAGACGATATCCGCGCTGCGATGGTCCGACTGCCCAATCGACATGGGCGGGCGCGAGTCGACGCGGGTGCTGAGGCTGGACTTGACGCGGATCTTGGCCACCATCTTCAGCGTCTCGTCGAGATTCTCCTGCGTGACGCTGTCCGTCATCTGGCGTACGTAGCGGGCCACCTTCCAGAACGGCCACTCCGAGATCAACTCGGACACCGTGGGCTGCTGGACGGACGCCGTCGTGGACAGGGCGACGAACATGACGTTTTGCTGGATGCGCGCGGGCGGTTTCGGGCTGTGCATCCGCGGACGCATGTCGATTGCCTCGGACCAGATGAGCTTGGAGTCCGGCGCCGGCTTGAAGACCGGGGCTCGGAGGCGGGTTACGTGTCGCCAGACGAAGGCGGTGAAGGCGTCGTAGGTCGAAACCCAGGTGCCGTCCTCGGGCTTCGCCAGCTCCTTCAAACGGGCGGCTTTGCTCTTGGGGAGGTGGAAGAGGTAGGAGGACGCGTCCATATGATCGGGATGTTTGTCGGGCGCCGGGGGCCCTTCCACCTTCTCCTCCTCCGGGGGCTCTTCTTTGAGGAGCCGGGAGAGATCGCTGCAGGCCGGGTCCCATGCGGGATAAGCGGTCCCGTTGGCGGACGCGGAGCAGTTTTCGGCGAGTTGGTGGACAAAGCCGGCCCATCCCATTACGTCGGCTGCATAATGATGACTGTGGAGACTGAAGACGAGACCACCACGAACAAAGTTCGCCTTGAAGGCCGAAGTGACGGGGCTTTGCTCCAACTCGACTTCCGGCTTCTCGCCGTAGGTCATGGGCTCGACGGCCCAGAGCCCGAGGTCTCCCAGCGCGAGGGTGGTGTAGTGGGCTCTCTCAATGTCGTCAAAGGACGGATACTTGTCTGCATCCTCGGGGTCGTCGAGCCACTGGACGACGAAGCGGACGGTGCCGTCCTTCTTCTTGGTGAAGGAGTAGCCGCCCCGGGGATCTTTCTCGATGCGTCCGTTCAAGTGTCGAGTTTGCGCTAGAGTCCTCTCGAGACCCATCTTGAGGACCTCGACGGCTCTGGACTTTGCAGAATCATCGAGTCGGAAGAATATGGCGTAATGATTATATGACAGGACAGTCAGATAGTCTAGGGTAGAGAGCCTGAATCTCTCCACTTCCGGGTCGTTCTCCCATCCATATGGACGAAGGTCGTAAACCTCTTCTCTGGGCATTGCTGTGTTTGGCGAGGAGCAAGATTGATTGAGAAGAGAAGCTGTTGCGATATCCGACCTGTTGGAGGGCAACCTCGGACCTTAATAGTGTCAAAAACCTGCAGGGGGGGCATGTAATCTCTCACATTGTGGTCCATGATCGATGCAAGTCGTGGTCGCTTGCACCAACAGATTGAAGGTGCACGAAGAAAGACAGGGGTTAACGCGAATGTAGACCGGAGCATGTCCACATCGGGCTTTCGCCCCTCTCCAAAGGCAAAATGGGGTTATGGAAGCACCGTTTCCTGATTGGAATCAAGCATCACAACCCTCTGGGGCATGAGTTGAATTGGCGGGTTGAAAAAGACATGCTAGTCTCCCTGTCTCAAGTTCATGTATGTAGTGTTAATGGAAGTTATCTTGAGCTTATTTGTTTGTCTTCAATGCCATGAGTCGCAGTAGAGCATGGTCCCAAGTCCTGCACGCGGATGATCGTTTAGTGAGCCACCTGATCTAGAGCTTGTAACCATGTCTGTTTCTCTGCCACACCTACACGTTACTTTTTGCTTCATGGTTGGCCGAGACCGAGTACACCGACAGGAATGCACATCCATTAGGAGCAACTACTCGGGGTTTCGGTTTCTGGGAATTAGGCAACTACCGTCTTTCCATTCCTTAGCTAACTTATAATAGAGAGTCAAGCCAAAGCCTCAAGCAAAATTATTCGTATTGAAGGTTTTTTGCCGACTGATTCATTGTGTTGTGAAAGGCGGCGGCCCCACCTATCTGGCATCGCCCCCCGAGTTTGATGGCGTTTTCAGGTGATAGAGTATTTTAATTGAAGAAAGCATAAACAAGACGTGGGGGTTGCCACAACTGGTGTATCAAGGGCATGGAGTGTTGCCATCAACATAGAGTTGCTCAAGAGGATGCCCAACTTGTTCAGTTGCGGTATTTGATGTAAGCTCACAGGGAGATGCCGCTTGTCAGATCCAAATCATTTTGGTATCTGTATCTATGAAGTGACTTCACATTGCTATACTTCGTAGTCAACAGGTGCTCTCAGACAACAGTCATGCACTCAATCATGACATGCGTATCGGTGCCCAGTATGTAAGATTGTGAACCCCCCATCCTAACGTCTCAACGCTCCAGCTAAGTTTCAACTGCCCTCGTTCGCTCCTTACCTAATTGCTCCTTCCGATTGAAAGAATGGAGACCGAGCTTCTTTCCCTTTTCCTGCGCTTCTGATTTCGATATAAAAAGTACACTCTCCACCCTGAAATTTACAACCTCTTTTCTCCACCACCACGCCTTCAACAACCACAACTTTCTCGAGTCCGACGCAAGCAACAACCAACTACCAATCAATAACAAACAATAGAATTCTCCATCGCTTTCTTTTTCAAAGAAGCTCCAGGGATTCCAGCTAAACGCTATATACCTTCATCGTCTACTCAATCACTGTTAGTCCTTCCATCATTTGCACCTTTCATTATAAAGTCATCAAGCTAACCAGAATAACTCCAACAGCCACCATGTCTGAGAAGACTACCCCTACCCCTTCGCAGAGCGACATTAACTTCATGGTCGAAATCTTCCAACACATGACTGAGAGGCCCAACATCGACTGGGACAGCTTTGCCCACGCTGCGGGCTTTAAAAGTGCGAATGTTGCCCAGGTAAGTCCTCCCCTTCCTTCTTCAAGAAAGCAAAATTTGGTCGTATTCTAATACACCCCATCATAGACTCGCTGGGGCCAAATCAAGCGCAAGTTCAACATGCCAGCAAGCCCAGCCACCCCCAAGAAAGCCTCAGGCAAGGCCTCCCCATCTACCCCTGGCTCTTCATCCAGAGTCAAAAAGACCTCTGGTCGTGTCGGGTCAAAGGGTATGAAGGCAATTAAGCCTGAGGAGAAAATTGAGTATGACAGCGAGGCCGAGCATGCTGAGAAGCTGGAGACCGCTGCCGAGACAACCGGCGTCAAGCTCGAGGGCGAGATCTGAATCCAGGTCATCAAAATTGTGCAAATGGAAATGGTACTTTTGAGAATAGGGATGAAAGGGATATGATGTTGCTCAACTTGAACACTAGCTTTAGTGCCTGCCACTGGTTACCAGGAGAGACGGCCGCATATATTCGATGCGTCCCAGGAAATTCGACTTCGATTCTGAAACAAGGGAATGTTTGGATTCTGACAGTGATATATCATTCATGAGCACTTGCTGAAACACACTTCGGCGAAATAATTTGTGATAGAAGTCTGTGGCGATGGCTGCGTTACGTTGTAGATAAATTCGCATCAACCAGCTCTTGAGCGAGCTTTCTCAACATAAGTACGACAACATCGCTTGCGAGATACATTACTACTTTTCTTAGATCACTTTGAAGCGTGGTCTATCTTACACGAAAAGCCATGGACTTATAATGGTTCATAGACGTCAATATCTAGTCTCTTCTTCCTGTACCTAGAAACATGTCGAAAAGCCGACCCTCTTTTGTCATCTTTGCAGACTTTCTTATCATTTTTGAGCCCCTTCTTTTGTGTCTAATGCTGTTACTACATGGGGGACATCGTCAAGTGTCTGTTACCTGGGCTTCATCGACTCGTCCACTACCCAGCCAAGAATGGGTGCCTATTCAGGTAACAGAGCACCCCGTATCACAAGGCGGGCGCTTGAGGTGAGCTCCTTCTCGTAAGAAGAACCTGTGTCAGTCCAGAGTATTTAAAGTCTTCCAGTCTAGGCTGAAGCTGAAAACTTCTCTCTTCTTCTCACCCAGACCATTCTTGGTTCCCCTCACTCAGAAGGCCATCTTCGCAGCAAGCTTCGTCGAGATCGACCCTCCACAGAACCATATACACACCAAGCATTCTCCGCTACAGTAAGTTTGCTCTGATTGTATATCCTCTCTCAAAAACTACTGCTTTTGCCTCATCTTGAATCTCTCTGACCTGTACTTCAAGATGGCTCCCAAGAAGAGCACCGCTTCCGATGGCCAGGGCTCTGGTGCCAACTTCACTGAGAATGAGGTCACCTTCGTCAAGGCTGTCTTCGACAGCATGAACTCGCGCCCGGACATCGACTTCGACAAAGTCGCCACTATCATGAGCCTGGCCAACGCCAAGTGCGCTAAAGATCGCTTCAGAATCATCTCCAAGAGGCACGGCTGGTCGTCCACCGATGGCTCCGGTGGCGCTAGCCCTTCCAAGGGTGCTCTCGGCGCCAAGAACCCCTCCAAGGTCATGAAGACCCCTACCAAGAAGAAGGTTGCCCCTCAGAAGAAGAAGAAGGTATGTTCATTACTTCCTGTCTAGATACCTACATTGAACTTGTAAGCAATCAATACTGATCATCATCCAGACCAAGAAGGAGTCGTCTTCGGAGTCCGACAACGACGATGACGTCGCGTCCAAGCTCGAGTCCGACTCTGATGGCCAGAAGGCTGCCAAGGACGAGCTGATGCAGGAGGACTCCAGCGACAGCGAGTAGACTTTTCTGTCCACCGGACTTGTTTCCCCCTTTCAGAGGCAGGAATGAGCATATATGGGATTTGGGGCGTGGTTCCGAGGAACATCGAGATTAGTTCATCAGAGCATAGAGCAAAAGTGGAAGGAATTGGATCTGCCAGGGGAAGTGGTAGATCAAGGTAGACCATTACAACAGAATTCTTTGCTCTTATAAACATTGAAATGCAATTCTCTTCGTGATTCTTCAACATAGGAGCTTCTGTTTCCTCTTTGTAACTTCTCAAGACTGTCCTACTTTTCGTGAGCTACAAAGGTCGTAGCCAGGTTATCGAGGTAAATCCTCCGTTAGATAAAGACTTTTATCATAGTCATGGAATGCTTTTCGCCAAAGGAGACATCGCGGCTTTTCCCTGGTGATCTTTGATATGGTTATCATAGCTACTAAAAGACCCAATTTGAATGAGGCCTGGAAAGAGACAGAGTGTATTGGCTTTACCTTGTACTATCTACCCCTTGGAGGTATTTAGCAATCCCAAGATCAATTGTCTGGCATACTTCCTAGGCAGCTAGGTCAAAATCTTCCATCCCTCTTCCGCCACTTTCCAGGTATAAGTTTCCGCATCGTCGCGGTAGCTCAACGACCTGGAGAGAGCATCAAGACTTTAGCTCAGGACCATTTACGCAAAACCGCCACGAATATTACAGTTTAATGGGTGAATTACTGCCAATGCTGCCCTAAGAGCCTCGAGGTCGGGCTCATTGAAGCACAAACTCCAAGACATTTCCACACCGTAGAGGACCCCTATCAACTCTTGACGACTGGGACGAACGCTGCCTTACCCTTGAAGCCCAGGAGGGAGACTGGTAAGTAAACTTTCCAGCCTGGATACTTCATTGGAGATATTTTGAGCCCCTTGGCCGTCAATCTCATCATACCTACACATCGACTCCTGTACTTCCCATGATTTTGCCCCTGAGTTGGACCTCCTAGGCACATGTCACACAACTCGATGATGGCCAACATCTACCATATCCGTCTTTCAATTTCTATGAAACCTTCATTGTTCCCTTGGTTCTGACCAGGACTCGTGTCCAGTTCATATGGCTCTTGCCTTCTCCTCCCCTGGCTCTCGCCTTGTTGGCAATATTCCCACCCATCGTCCACCTGCTCTCGCCATTTGTGTAGAATCCTTTGAGCACCCGCCTAATCTGTTCTCATCCTTAGACCCGCCTGATCCTGCCTGCTGTCCAGGTGGCTCTCGCCACTTTCAGCTCAGCTAGATTTTGCCTTGCCTTTTATTCCAGTCTCTGACCAGAACTTCCACCCAGTTCTTCTCTTCCTCTCAACAACAACCAAAGCCTCAAGCTCTTATTGGCATACTCACAACTTGAGAACTGCTTCGACATTTGAAATATCTTAGAGCATATTCCAACCTCAACTCGCACTACTCTGCCCATCATGTCTTCCGTTGGTACCGATCCCGAGGGCCAGGTCAAGTTTCTGGTCAACTGCATCAAGTACTCCCAGGGCGGAAAGGTAAGTGCCGGATACACGAGCCATCATGAAAGATTGTTAGCTAACGTGGACAGGTTGACTTTCAAGCCGTCGCGACCGACTGTAACATCGTCTCCAAGGCTGCTGCGTAAGTCACCGTCGAAATACTCATTTTCCTTGGATCACAATCGCGATCACATTCATGCTAACTCGTTCCACTCCTCCAGTGCCAAGCGATTCGAGCGCATCCTCAAGGCCCATGGCATGAAGGCCAGCGACCTCGCCAAGGGTGGCCCTATGACTGGCATGTCCTCTCCCGCCCAGAACACCGCCAGTCCCAAGACTCCGGTGAAGAGCGCCAGCAAGGCTACTCCCAAGTCCAAGGGAAAGCGCGCTGCTGCCGCCTCCCCGACCAAGGACACCAAGCGTGTCAAAATGGCCAATCACCCCGCCGTGTCCTCCTATAACAATGAGGACGACGAGGAGGATGAGGCCCAGTTCAAGGTCAAAGAGGAGACCCAGACCTCTGGCGACACCTTCACCAACAACGGTTCGTACCATGATGACTCCCGAGGCCGCGATTACGATGACGACGAGTTGCAACTTCTCTACATTGTAGAAAAGCCGACCGGTTGCCCCGTTCACGATACCGGCGGATCTCGAGTTTCCCCGTCAGCTTCCATGTCGAGCGATACTAATACCGAATTTTCGATCCAGATGATGCCCAGGGCGATGAGTCTTTCCAGGTTTAACGCTACTCAGATGCCGCCTTGCTATCATGGCTGGGGTTTCGCTCCAGAAATGCCCACATACACATGGCCCGACAGATGTGCGTTGCATGGGGAACGAGAAGCGGCTCAGTTAGTTGGGATATGTGAGTACTTTCCCCACAGTTCTACTGAGAAGTGTGCTAACTAAATCTTGGCAGAACTGGAGACAGACTACTCTTAGGTTTGGACGACATGAGTCACTGGGATTTTCGCAGGGAATGCTTCATTCTGGGAGATAATTGACTTCGAAGATACATAGAGAAAACAGAAAGACTTGGTTTTCTGCATTTGACTCCGTGATGACGAAAGATTCCGTGCACCGTGAGCGTCGAAAGCCGTTGAAGGGTCCGTGGCGTTGCTCGATTGGGCATGTGGAGCTTGTCTTAGCAACGGGGAACAGGGGGCATCCCACCTCCGCTGGGGCATTTGTGGCCCAAATTCGACGACGTCTTCAACTTCTGCACATGAACTTACTTCCTTAAGTCTCTGCGCCTCTCAGAGATGCCACCACAGGTCTTTGCCTGGGTACAAAGTTGGAAACACTGGAATGGAACATGCATACACACTAGATGGAATACTGACCAATTCCCAAATAACCCCTCCGGTCATGAGAACTGCCCTTATCCTCCAAGGTGCCTGCTGGTCCTGCTACCCGGTTCGGGTACGACGCGCAACATCGTGGCATGCTTAATGTAGGGGACGGAAGTCCTTATTTAGTAAGAAGCTGCCAGAATTATTGTAGTTTCTTGAGTGTAGGGGTTTTAGTTTGTGATGCGACGCAGCCAGTCGAGCGAAGGTTCTCCATCCAGAGATGTGCAGAGTAAGCCTTCTAGTGATACATCTCGGCGCAAGGCACCCGAGTCATCAAGGAAAACCCGGTATATTGAGTCAAAATTTTCTCCCAGGAGTTGTTGATGATATCGTTGAAGCTTGAGCAAGCGGGCGCACCATATCTCATCATCTGGGACGTACAGCTATCTTGTCTCTTTGGGGCAACGCTGGCCAGAACAGCATCTTCCTCAAGGCAGGCGCGTCCTCCCCCTTCCTTCCAATTCCAAACTCCAGGAAACTCGACCTCATCGCCCCTTGGGAAAAATCCTTCGGTGCACTTCACACATCCTCGACCTCCCGCCTCAGAGACGGACCAACCAGAGTGCCCCATCCACACTTCACCCGTCTCATCCGCACCTTCCCTCTCACCCGAATTCTTTTCCTCACCTCAGCAAACACGACCTTCGTCTCTCCCAACCACCTTACGCGAGCCGACACACAAATGAGAAATTCGACTGGTCTGCACGGCACGCACACGCACGTCTGATATTCCTCTGCCCCCCAAATCCGGCCCAGGGGAAATTTTTTTCTGTTTTTCCTCACACACAACTCCTTCTTCTGCGTCCCTTCCGCACCGCGAGTCGACAAAAACCACACAACTTCTTCTCGGAAAATACACAGTGAACGAACCACCAAAACTTCTCGTCGTCAATCGATTAACTGGCCGCAAACATAATTTTACACTTCGACAACTCCGACTTCTGAACCAGTCGGTGAGTACCCTCGTCCGCAGCGTCTTCTCTCGCGCTTTATTTTTTCTTCCCACTTCACTTCGCGCGGTTTGGACACTCAATTGACCACCCCAGCAGACCTCATCACCCACATCTTTCACCTTCAAGACCCGTTCGTACTTGCGACATCAATTCATCACGCGAACACAATGTGCGCCTCTTACCATTCCCCTGGTGCCGACAAGGCCACTCGGTGGGAGATCCCCTCAGGCGGTTCGACGCCCCGGTCCGACACCTTTACCAACATGAACAGCTTGTTCTCATTGCCCAACTCACCCGCCGAGACGGAGGTGTCCTTTCCCAGCCTTGACGGCCAGACTCCTAAGAAGTCGACTGTCACTGGACAGACTCCATTCGTAGTGACACCGAGTTTCGCAAACTACATCTTGGTTGGAAACACCTCCTATGCCCCCGGTCAAGTCCAAGCGATGCGAGATGAGCTCCTGAACGCACGGAGACGGGGCGAATTTCCCAACACCGCATCTACAGTGGAGGATCCGCAAACCATTGTCGAGGATCACCAGCTTCTTCAACGTCTTCGTGTTACTCGAGGTGATCCTGCCTCGCCACCGTCGGCCAACTACAACATCCTCAAGGTCGACATCGCCCGTCGTATCAAGGCCCGCGATGAGGCGCATGGAGGCTCATCCAGCCTTCAAGAGATGGATCACCGAGTCCAGAACTGGATGAACTCCATCAACAGAGAGGCCCGAATGCTGGAGATTACTCAAGAGGCACTTCAGCGCAAGGGCATCAACAACCCCACCCAAGACGACTTGGACGCCATCACAGAGGAGTTCATGCAGATCGCGGAGCGCACACTTCTCGACGTCGCCAACCCTCTGCGGATGAACGCCACTCGGATGGAGGGCAATATCAGCAGGCTTGATAGTCAACTCAACGGCTTGGACAGCCAGCTGAATGGATTCGACGGCGCAATGGCTGCGCAGCTCAATGGCTTGGCATCTCTGAACGATGCTGTTAATACATCAATGAGTGCTCAGATCAATACGCTCAACACTGTCATGGAAAACCTGCACACAAACATGAGCGATGCTGTCGGAGCCTCAGCTGAAGCCATGAACACCCAAATCAACACGCTCAACACCATCCTAGGTGCCCAAAGCAGCACCTTCAACGGATCAGTCGGCATGCTCAACACAGCCCTCAGCACCGTCACCACCGACTTGCATCAACTCACATCCGCCCTCCCGGCGTTGATCGCCACGGCAGTTCAGGCTGCAGTCCGCGAGCAGCTCGCTTCTGCCTCTCATCAACACAGCCTCGAGTCTCAGCACCATGCGAACTTCGAGCGGCCGCCTGGCTACGCCACAGCCACACGGTCACAACAACAACATCAGCAGTCTGCTAGAGAGGTTTTCAATGGATTCGCACACTCCGCTACCACAACTTCTCAAGTCTCAGCACAGCAGCAGCACGAGCAAGACGCTCACCTGAGCACATCGCCCAGTAAATCGAAGTTCAAGAAGTTCTTTCGGTGCATCATGGGCAAGAGCCGTTCAGAGAGGAAGGAGGGTCACAAGGAAGCAAGCTCGGTTTGAGCTTCCAACATACACTGTCCGACTATGTGGACAGCTGTCGGCGATCTGGGACGTACTCGATACATCTGGTCACCAAGCTTTGGAAAGAGCGCAGGCATTATGGGAGGACATTGGTTTTGTAGATCATTGGAAGTTCTGGACTCGTATACGGAGATTAATAATTCATCATGAACCTGGAAAACATGTGCCATCGTGAGGTTCCAATAATCACTAAGTGAACTCATGAGATGGAGCTCCTCACCCTTCCCGATAGTTCCAGATCATGATCATTATGTGAACTGACCGCCGCTGTGCCCAACTCGCATATGTGGAACGACTGGTCTCGCGAACCAAAGATCTCGACTTTTGCCTGTTCGTGTCTCCATATTCGCCTTCCAGTCCGACAAGTCAAGGGAGGGGCATGATCGAATCCTCCATCAGCAACATGCGTATGTCAGACAGCAAATACTAAGACGTCGGCGAAGTTATCATCAAGGCCTCGGGGGGGTTGCAATATTCTACATTGATAGTACCGCCCGCGAGCGGTCTCCTTCAGCCGAAATTCTGACCCGGTAGCATTAGGCGGGCTTCCAAATTTTCGTACCTGCCTGAACTGACAGTGTGCCTGCGAAGCCGTCAACGCGTCTCCTCCCACCCGCGTCCGTAGGTAGGGCCTCACCTTGATCTGCCTACCTACCCCACCAGCAGTCCGCACGTCTCCCGGTTGAGCCACCTTAGTGTCGCCCACCGACGCGCCCACCCACAACTCACCTCCTTCGGTCGATAACGTCCTGACTTCAAGTTCTCTTCAACCCTGGCTTTCCTTCCTCCTTCTCTCTTCCTCCTTGCACAACCCACTCTGAACTGCACCGTGCTGCTTCCTCTCACAAAACCACACAAGATACCCATCTACTGCCCACTTGCCTACCCACCAGCTTCTCCCAAAAGGTCTATCGACCAATTCATCTCAACAAGCTTGTCGATATCTTCGTCATTACGATCCGACGATTACCGAATTTTTCGTCGAGATTTTTTGCTTTCTCGCCCAAGTACCAGGCAGCTCCTTTCTACCTTCCTTGCCAGAAAAAAGCTGCAGTCCCAAGTAAGTCACTTTTCGTCTTTCCTTTCATCACTCTACCTCTCCTATCGCATCCGTATTGTCGTCTTTCATACTTTCTACTGTTGCAAACCACTTTCTTTCTTTTCTTAATCAGAAGGCTTCCTCACTTTCTGGGCATTGTATTTGCTCATTGTCCCATGTGCATTCCATCAACTTCCATCTGACAATTTTGAGACTAACAGGTTGGTGTCAGACCATGGCACCTCAGCAGAAGAACGCCACAAAGGCATCCAAGCCCAAGGCTCCCCAGGCTGGTGTCCAGAAATCCAGGAGCACCCAAAACAAGAAACCTGGTACTAAGAAGACTTCCACACAGCCAACTGTTCCTGCCATGGATCCCACCACCTCCAATAACGCAGAGGTGGAGGGAGGAGAGAGCAGTTGGGCTTGGACGGAGGTTCCGCCCACTAAGAAGCAGACTGCTATGAACGGCCGACAAAGAGGTCGCAACCTGGTTCAATGGAACCGTAAGCAAGTTCAATCCAATGTTCAACAACCACAACATCTGACTATTACCATAGGACCAGGCACAGCAAGAACAATCCTGCTCAACCTCATGTATGAGGCTTCTATCAAGGGGATCAAATTGCCCATGGACGCTGTTGCTCACCGAACCCACTGTGGAGCGTCGGGTCAGTCACTTATCCAGTGGCTTGCCCGGGAGCGCAAGAACATGCTCAAGCAAGGTCGCATGTGCCCCCCTGTTGCTGGAAACAACTATGACCCAACCATCCGAGGCATAGTACTTGAAACAGGACCTGGCGGTCAGAAGACTGAGAGACAGATCTCTTTCCGTGAGCCATTCTACCACCAAGACTTCCCCGTTGGTGTCTCAGGCTAGGAGCCTGAGGACGAGAACGAAGACGAAGTCGAGGATGAGGGCAATGAAACCCGTAGAAGCTTTGACACTGGACCTCCGATTAAACAAGAGGTAAGCTGTAAACATCTCCTCAATTGTTTGTCGCTAACCACGGGAAACAACAGATGAATCAGAGCTCCATGGGACAGCAGGATGTGCCATCCTTCCCACAGGATTACTCGATGGCTGCTCAACAGATCGAATACCAACATCCTCAGCAGATGTTCCAACCACCCCAGACCTACCAGGCACCATGGGGTCCGGCTCCCCTGGGTACGGTCAACCCAATGGACCTTCATAGAGACTCCAACAGTCCCATCTTTGCGGATGAGTCTCACCGTAACAGCAACAGTGTCGCCCAAAGATGGCTTAGAGGACAGGGCTACATTCTGCCTCTGATCTCTCGGACGCCTAGCGGCGACGTTCAGGTCCAGCCGAATGACCTGCAACCCAGCGGCCAGAACCATCAAGCTGGCTTTGGGCCCATGCCAAACGGTAACATGGTCCCCAACAATCAGTTCAGCTACAACTACAACTACGAAGGTAGGGGCATCAACGAGGCTGGTCGAGCATCCGGTTCTCATATCAACTCGGCTCAAAACGATTCACCTTTGAATGGCCCGACCTCCAGCACTTCCAACGGTCGAGAGTAGAACATCCGGACTGATTCTTATCGGGTTCAAATGATTGATGAGCCCGAGGAGCAAAAGGGACAGAAGGAGTGGAAGTAATTGAAGAAGTGCCTGATATTCCCTCCAGATTCTGGTCTCTTTTCTCCTGTTCTTTGGCGTTCTGGGATGGCAAAACAGCGCGATATGGGAGGGGTCACGGCCCTTTTTTGGTCCTGTAATATTAGTCTCGGCCGTCCGTCCCTTGTCTTGGGACGATATGGAGGAGGCAACAGGCACACTGAGTTCATTTTCATAAGTTACTTCACTTCTGATAGGATGCTCTTGATTCACCCTTGCCTCTCGTTATATACCCTTCCTTCTTGTGCATTTTCGGGCTTAACTGGAGGATTTTGGTGGTGCCCAATGAGGCACATATAATGGCTTAGCCCCAATGATAACCCGGATTCACTGATTCTGACGTCTCATAAGAAACGCTCTCTCGAGCCAACAAAGTTGGGAGATAAGTCAATTTTCGGTACCTCTACATGAATCTGGAACGTCTTGCTCCGGGCACCAGACTGTCTTGCATGCGAGAGGAATTGTATTATTCATTGCAAATATTTCAAGACCCATGTCCTAGTGATTTGATTAAGTTTACCCGAATCTAGCCATGTTGCTTCCGGCCAGCTATATGTACGGCGATGTTGACCATCAAACTTGGGGTCTCCATCAAATGAAGTTATTACAAGAACCTGAAATAAGAAGCGTCTCCATCACATGAAGTTATTACAATTATCTGAAATCAGAAGCGTCTCCATCACATGAAGTTATTACAATTATCTGAAATCAGAAGCGTCTCCATGACAAGAAGTTATTACAAGAACCTGAAATCAGAAGCGTCTCTCCTCACATGCCATCCGCGAGCATGGCGTTGATGATCTGTACATGACGATCCGCATTCGTCTCGCTCCACTCCGTGTCGAAGTTGAGCCCGTAGGGCCAGAAGTGGTGGCCGCCGCAGCTCATCTTGGCGTTGGGACCATCCCACGAGCGGAGGAGGGGCAAAGCCGTGGCCCAGTCGCCGGAGGCGCATTTGGAGTCGAAGGCGACCGTCTGGCCGACGCCGAGCGCGTGCGCGATCTCATGAAGCGCCACCCGCTCGTTCATGTACACGCGGTTGGTCCCGAAGCGGACGTCGCCGTTGACGTTGCCCTCGGCGTTGGGTACGCCGGGCGTGTAGTAGACTTTGAGGGTCTTGCTAGCGCTTCCCAGTCTGGCGTGTCTTGCGACGGCCAGTTTTATGACGGCTTCGATTTTGGCGTACGCATCGCTCTGGTCGGCCGTAGGGTTCGCGGCCTTGTCGAGCGTCCATGTAATTTCACCTTGGACGGCGGAGGCAGAGGCCAGGACGAAGGCGAGGAGCGAGAACTTCATGGTGTGGGCTGGCTGGATGATATGAGATGATTATGAGATGCGCACGAGGTCGCTATGAGATGTTTGTAGTAATAATATGGGTTGTGAGAAGAAATGTCTGGCAATGCTGCTTGCTGAAATACAATCCGAACCCTTCGTCCAAACGCCGTCTCTTCTTATACTGTGACTTCGAACGGATCGTCGGCCAGGTTGTTCAGGCCTCCAGCGACGACAGCCACCATTTTGTTACTAAGTAAAGGCGTCGGAGATGAAGAACTTATGCTTCCAACTGATCGTCTCTGCAAGTTTCTCACAGACTCAACCGGCAGTCATCTGCAACCCCCACATTAGCATTCTCACCCTAAATGGCGATAGTAGAGCCAAGAGTCGCATTGTGATGCAATACCACGACGTTGATGTGCGCCCACGCAAGTTGGTTCACGTAAAATCGACAAATCACAATAAACAAGGCCATTGAATGTGACGGATGGGCTGAACCCTACCTGTTATGGCGATCCCATGACCATAGCATCAAATGCGTTTGGTAGGTGACCTTTGCTGCGCCCCGAAGTAGGTCAACCCCGTGTCGATCGTTCGGGAGTATTTCCTGGACCGGGAGATGCCATCTCATACTATTCAATGCGTACATAGTACGGTGACCGGGTGTTATTAATAAGCATATATGTCTATTTTAGTAACAATGTTTTCATTGATATAAGGACTTAATGAAAACACTGTAGTATAGCCTAAGTTAATGATCATGAGGTAGCAAACAGACCTATAGTTAAAAGCCAATCTCTTACTCTGTTTGTTGAGAAGGCAGACATAGATAGAGCTTTGGTTAGCTGTTATTCTAGTAAAACAGAAACCAACTAAAAGGTATGTACAAACCCCAACACCTTCTCATCCAACAAACATTGATAAACAATTATTAGCTGTCAGTACGGACCCATTAGTTTGCGATCAGGTATGCCTGTATTTCAGAGGGGGGTGTGACCTCAGACTTTTGGGTTGGGACTGTACCTAAATTCGTGAAGAAAATGGTGACTTCTGCCGATGACCCAGCCTGTCAGTTGGTGACCTTTACTCAGGGGTAGACGCCGACGCCGATGCGCCCCGAAGGAACCCCATCGATCGTTCGGCAGTCTTCCCTGGGCCGGGGGATACCATGTGCGGATGCTGAGAATGGAGACAGATGCCATTGGAAGACGGTAGAAATGCGACCAAGAAGCGCTAGTCCTCTTTAGTCCTGGCGCTTTCAAAAGGGACCTCGTTTAGCCGAACGTCCGAGATAAATTTTTGGAGCCGGCGACAGGAAGCTTCTCCAATTCCATCACTCACTATCGCACCTCTTTGCTTCATCTCCCCGAACTCCCTGGAGCGACACGTGTGATTCAACTCCTGCGACATATTCAACCCATGCTTCTGTATTTCTATTTTCTTATCTAGATACCCTCATAATACGATTCAAGATGCAGCGCGCACTCACTTCCCGCGCGAGAGCTTCCGTCCTCTCTGCTGCTCCCAGCAAGTTCCGTGCCGGTGCCGGTCTGGGACAGCAGCTTCGCTTTGCCCACAAGGTTTGTTAACACGTCATGTAGCGCTGGCAATGCCATTACCTTCATTGTACTAACGGAATGCGTAGGAGTTGAAGTTCGGTGTTGAGGCTCGCGCCTCCCTGCTGGTTGGTGCCGAGACTCTGGCCAAGGCTGTTGCGACAACACTCGGTCCCAAGGGCCGCAACGTCCTCATTGAGTCCAGCTATGGCTCCCCCAAGATCACAAAGGGTGTGTGATAGCTCACTATAAACCATCGAATCGATTCAATAGCTAACAGGATGCAGATGGTGTTACTGTCGCGAAGGCAATTACCCTGAAGGACAAGTTCGAGAACCTCGGAGCCAAGCTGCTCCAGGACGTCGCCTCCAAGACCAACGAGACCGCCGGTGACGGCACCACAACTGCCACCGTTCTGGCCCGTGCCATCTTCTCCGAGACCGTCAAGAACGTCGCCGCTGGCTGCAACCCCATGGACCTGCGCCGTGGTATCCAGGCTGCCGTCGATGCCGTCGTCGAGTTCCTCCAGAAGAACAAGAGAGATATCACCACCAGCGAGGAGGTTGCCCAGGTCGCCACCATTTCGGCCAACGGTGACCAGGAGGTCGGTCGCCTGATCGCCAACGCCATGGAGAAGGTCGGCAAGGAAGGTGTCATCACCGTCAAGGAGGGCAAGACCCTGGTTGACGAGCTTGAGGTTACCGAGGGTATGCGCTTCGACCGCGGCTTCGTCTCCCCCTACTTCATCACCGACGCCAAGTCCCAGAAGGTTGAGTTCGAGAAGCCCCTGATCCTCCTCTCCGAGAAGAAGATCTCTGCCGTCCAGGACATCATCCCCGCTCTTGAGGCTTCCACCCAGATGAGACGCCCTCTGGTCATTATTGCCGAGGACATTGAGGGCGAGGCTCTCGCCGTCTGCATTCTCAACAAGCTCCGCGGCCAGCTCCAGGTTGCTGCCGTCAAGGCCCCCGGCTTCGGTGACAACCGCAAGTCCATCCTCGGCGACTTGGCTGTCCTCACTAACGCCACCGTCTTCACCGACGAGCTTGACATCAAGCTCGAGAAGGCCACCCCCGACATGCTCGGCTCCACCGGCTCCATCACCATCACCAAGGAGGACACCATCTTCCTGAACGGCGAGGGCTCCAAGGACGCCATCACTCAGCGCTGCGAGCAGATCCGTGGTGTCATGAGCGACCCCACCACCTCTGACTACGAGAAGGAGAAGCTCCAGGAGCGTCTTGCCAAGCTCTCTGGCGGTGTTGCCGTCATCAAGGTCGGTGGCTCTTCCGAGGTCGAGGTCGGCGAGAAGAAGGACCGCTTCGTCGATGCCCTGAACGCCACCCGCGCCGCCGTTGAGGAGGGTATCCTGCCCGGTGGTGGTACCGCCCTGATCAAGGCCTCCGCCCTGGCCCTGAAGGACGTCAAGACCGCCAACTTCGACCAGCAGCTCGGTGTTACCATCATCAAGAACGCCATCACCCGCCCCGCTCGCAGCATTGTCGAGAACGCCGGTCTTGAGGGCTCCGTCATTGTTGGCAAGCTCACCGACGAGTACGCCGGCGAATTCAACAAGGGCTTTGACTCCTCCAAGGGCGAGTACGTCGACATGATCGCCGCCGGTATCCTTGACCCCTTTAAGGTCGTTCGCACTGGCCTCGTTGACGCCAGCGGTGTTGCATCCCTGCTCGGTACTACCGAGGTCGCCATTGTCGACGCTCCCGAGGAGAAGGGAGCTCCTCCCATGGGTGGCATGGGCGGCATGGGCGGTATGGGAGGCATGGGTGGTATGATGTAAAAACATGATCAACGTGTCTTCTTGTATTAAAAAAAAAGTCAATTGGGCTAGGGGCATTGGGCAATGGTGTTTACTAAAAAAGGATGTATAACTGCGGCCATTTGTACTAATCTCCCCTCTTTCCCCCCTTCTACGCATCAGTCTCCTTGAGGGGATTTGAGAGCTCTGTATTGTACAATAGCACCAGCAAGTTATGTAAGATGAAAGAAAGCAAACAAGTTAAAGAGTAAAACAAAGGCATTTTCTGTTCAGGAGCTATGTGGGTGGTGTTATTGGATGTTGACAGCTGCTTTTGACAGCTGCTTTTGACAGCTACTTTTAACGGCTCTAAAGAGCTGGTCTGGTGTGCAGCTACTGTTGTTACCTAGAGTTCCTTGGCTCCATGCTGACATGTGAGGCAGGCAGCTGTTAAAACCAGTCCACGCATCACACAACAGGCACCCATTTTGAAAGCACTTATGCATGACCCTCAGTCTTGTTTTAACTATGAAAATGAATTTATCATCGTATTAGGCTGCCCAAAATCCAATAGCTCCAGGCCCAGGCCCAGTTCTGTTGACTGCCTGGGGTGGGATTCGTCAACCTGCTGTGGCTGACGCAGTTGCAACAGTTGGAGGAGTCGAGTCACGTGCGCTTCAATCTCACCTGGACAACAACCCCACCATGCGGGTGTTTTTCTCGCCCGCTTCCCCCCTCCACTGTGACCCAACTCCTCTGTTCCTGTCCAAGATACCTCACCAACCGACGCAAGCTGTTACCTCTTTTCTGCCACCACCCTCCCCAGTGCAGCAAACTTCCGGCCGAACCACTCCATCTTCGCTGTAGGCACCCATTTCCCTTCCACTCTACTTTGCATCGCCAGAATAGTATTATTACCTTTGACTTCTCCCCTTTTTGGGGTTTCCTCTTGCTAATTTGCTCTTTCTCAGCCCACTTTCCCGCCTTCTCTCTTCTAGCCACACCCCCGCCATAGACCAGCATCATGGTGAGTAACTAAAAGCTTCCCAGGATCAGCTGTCTACCAAAACACCATGCTAATCTCAATCGCAGTCTCAATCCGGGTTGGTTTTCCCCCTCGCCTCCAGCCGAACCTCAACTGTCCTCGTCGACAAAACATTGGATGGGCGAACCTCCCTACCGCTCGTTTGATGACGATTTGGGCGGAGCAGTACAAGCTGGCTCCATCTGGCTAGGCAACGCAGCGCAATGCTAACCCGGTTTTCCCCACCAGAGCGACCGTGTCTCAGGAGTGCATAACGGCCTACAACGACCTTAAGCTCTCCAAGAAGTACAAGTTCATCATCTACAAGCTCTCGGATGACAACAAGGAGATCGTCGTCGAGGAGGCCTCGGCCGATAAGGACTGGGACACCTTCCGCGAGAAGCTGATTAACGCCACAACCAAGTCCAAGAGCGTACGTGGCTCTCCTCCCCCCGGCAATGCAGAGCTTAGAGGACACGACTAACAATGCATCAGGGCGCTGTCGGCAAGGGCCCCCGCTACGCCGTCTACGACTTCGAGTACAGCCTTGCCTCCGGCGAGGGTGAGCGGTACGTTGCCCCGCATTCGCCCGAATGGGAACATGTAGCTAACCCCTGGACAGCAACAAGATCACCTTCCTCGCCTGGTCCCCCGATGATGCCGGCGTTATGGTCAGTACTCGTCGCCCCCCAAAAGTCAATCGCATTCCTTGCTAACCTCCTTCAGGCCAAGATGGTCTACGCTTCCTCCAAGGAGGCCCTTAAGCGCTCGCTCACCGGTATTGCGACCGAGCTCCAGGCCAACGACCCCGATGACATCGAGTACGACTCCATCCTCAAGACCGTCAGCAAGGGCATGGCCGGTTAAATGTCTCGTTCCCCATACACCATACCCTTCCTTAAGCGGCGAGACGGACCATACACTTTGGCGGCTGCAGTCTTCCGGGACGATTGACGACGATCATGGAGAGTTTACGATGAATATGGAGGGCAACTTTCTCCCCCCCTTTGGCGATTTTCGGGATCGAGACCTTTTTCCACTCCGAGTTTCTCTTGGGGCGTGACCAGTAAATTTCCAGATTTGAACTGCCCGCCTGGTTATACCAACCCAGTGCCATAGGAAAACATCTCGTGCTAGAATGCAGAGCATTCTTGTTGTTGCCCGACGACAAATTCACTTTTTCATTAGACCATTACTTATGCCCGAGCCCCGTCCTCCGTGATTGCTGCTACGTCATGACTTCTTCTGCGCCTGCCAGGTCGAGCGCCACAGAGCCGACAGTTCCTCCGCCTTTTGCTCGTGCTTGAGCCTCTGCATCAGAAAGCCCTTCAGGTCGTCCCAGAATTCCGGCGTGTCCAGTGCAGCCTCTCCAATATCTTCCTGCTGTCCAGAGCCGCCACCTCCGACAGGGGAAGGCTCGGGCTTGATGGCCGCAGCACCACCAATGACCATGACGGAGAACTCCAGCGAAGACTGGTCATCCGTAAGCAGGTCCTTCAACACCTTGCTGTCCGCCACCGGCTTCTTGTTGTAAAGCAACTTCACCTTGTCCACCGGTATCCGCGACCTGGTCTCGACCGCCGTCTTGATGTCGAGGATCGAGGTGTTGAGCGTCTGCGATGACAGCTTGATGTCCAGGGGAGGGTTGCGCAGCGACTTGAGGGTGACGTTGATGCTGCGCTCCTGGCCCGGCGCGAGGTTCGTAGGCTTGCTCATGGGCTTGGGCATCTTGGGCAGGATGTACTCCATGACGTTAGCTAGGATGCGAGCCGGGGGTACGGTTGAAGGACACTTACGGGAGGGCGAGCAGGGAAGTTCTTGGGGTCCTCGACATGGTCGGCCGACAGCTTAGCCGGGCGCGACTCCAAGGTCGCCAGGAACTGTCTAGCGAAAACGACTTCAGCCATGTTTGTGGTTTGCGGGTGGCGCGCTGTTGATGTGTTGGAAGCTTGGCTCTTTGCTCGAGTCGTTAGACGAGGTTCGGGAGCTGTGATTTGTGTGGGTAATACGGGCGTGAGGAGAAGCGTCAGTGAAGGTTAAACGCAAGATGAGGTATGGCGCTGGGGATGGCTTCGTCCGGTGTCTGGTCTTGCTGATTGCTCGGTAGAGTTACGCACTGGAGGAGGGATGGCGGGGCGGGGAGCGAGCTGGATGTGGGGCTTGGATCAGGTCTGGGCGGCGTGGCTTTATCGGCTGCCGGACTCTCTTAATCTTATCGAACATGGTCAGTGCGCGATAGGAAAAAGTTTCGGTGGGGGGAACCGCTCTAATCCAATGTGAACTTTTTTTTTCTTTGGCAGTTGTCACGGCGGCTGACCTTACCAAGCTGGTACCGTACATCTCGAACTTTTTGTGTTTTCTTTTACAATACCCTCCTTCCTCCTCCTAACATTTCTATACCCAAAGTTTCGACACGCAATTGATCAGTCAAGATGGGTGTCGGAAACCGTATGAAGAAGCAGGGTCCTCCCGAACCCCTGTCGGAGGCCCATTTCGCAAAGTTGAAGCGCAAGGCCGGTCTGCCAGCCGACCCCGTCCAGCCTGTCGACGTGAAGAGGAGGAGAACACACAAGAAGGCCGCGCCTAATCCCAACGGCGCCGCGGCGAAGAAGCAGGACGCGAAGAAGAGCAAGGCGCCTGCGCCCGCGCCCAAGGCGAACGGCAGAGGAAAGAAGGCTCAGCCCGTCGAGGACGAGGACGAAGAGATGTCTGACGACAACGACCTTGCCGACTTCGCGGCTGCCGGATCGGACATGAGCGAAGACGACGAAGTTGACGAGTTCTCGGACCTGGAGAACGCACCGGCGGGTCTGGGCGACGACTTTCTGGAATCCGACGAGTCCGTCTTCGACTCGGACCAGGAGCAAGGGGGCGGCGGCGGCAAGCACATGTTCTCGGAGGACGAAGACGATTCGGACGGAGAGGAGAAGCTTACAAAGGCCAACATTGAGGGTCTCGCGCGGAGGCTTGACCAGAAGATCGCCGAGGAGGACGCCGAGGCGCAGGCCGAGCTCGAGGAGATGGGTATTCAGACCAACATCGACGGCGACAAGCCGCACGTCTTTGACGACGAGGACGACGAGCTCGCCTCCAAGTCCAAGTCGCTGCTCGCGCCCGACCTGCAACTCCTGAGATCGAGAATCACGGAAAACATCAGAGTGCTTGACGACTTCTCCAACCTCCACGAGGAGGGCCGCTCCCGCGTTGAGTACGTCAACCAGCTCATCAAGGACATCTGTGCCTACTACGGCTACTCCGAGTATCTCGCCGAAAAGCTCTTCAACCTCTTCTCCCCCCGCGAGGCCTTCGCCTTCTTCGAGGCCAACGAGTCGGCCCGCCCCGTCGTCATCAGGACGAACACCCTCCGCACCCATCGCCGCGACCTCGCCCAGGCCCTCATCTCGCGCGGTGTCACCCTCGAGCCCGTCGGCAAGTGGTCCAAGGTCGGTCTGCAGATCTTCGAGAGCAACGTGCCCCTCGGTGCGACGCCCGAGTACCTCGCCGGCTACTACATCCTCCAGGCCGCGTCCTCCTTCCTGCCCGTCATGGCCCTTGAGCCGCAGGAGAACGAGCGCGTGCTGGATATGGCCGCCGCCCCCGGTGGAAAGACGACGCACATGGCCGCCATGATGAAGAACACGGGCGTCATCGTCGCCAACGATCCCAGCAAGCAGCGTGCCAAGGGTCTCATCGGTAACATCCACCGCCTCGGCGCCCGCAACGTCGTCGTCTCCAACTACGACGCCCGCGAGTTCCCCAAGCCCATGGGTGGTTTCGACCGCGTGCTTCTCGACGCGCCCTGCTCGGGTACCGGTGTCATTGCCAAGGACGCCAGCGTCAAGACGAACAAGACGGAAAGGGACTTCATGCTGCTGCCGCACATGCAGAAGCAGCTGATCCTGGCTGCCATCGACTCGGTCAACCACCACAGCAAGACTGGCGGTTACATCGTCTACTCTACGTGTTCCGTCACCGTCGAGGAGAAGTAAGTCCTATCAGCCTTTCACACATCACGTTATCCAGTTGCTAACAAACCCTCCAGCGAGGCCGTCGTTCAGTACGCCCTCTCCCGCCGTCCCAATGTCAGGCTTGTCGAGACCAACCTCCCTTTCGGTCGCGAGGGCTTCACCTCGTTCATGGGCAAGAAGTTCGACCCCTCCCTTAGGCTCACCCGCCGGTACTACCCGCACACCTACAACGTCGACGGCTTCTTCGTCGCCAAGTTCCAGAAGTTCGGCCCCACACCCGCAAAGGCCGAGAAGGCCGACCGCTCCGCCATCACCTACGCCGGCGAGGTCATCGACAGGGCCCCCATCACCGACGACGAGGAAACCGACGCAGGCAAGGGCAACGACGCCTTTGGCGGCTTCGACGACGACGAGGACGAGGAATACATTGACAAGGCCAAGCGTAACGCCATGCGCAGACGCGGCCTCGACCCCAACGCCCTCTCCGCCAAGGCCAAGAGGGAGGCCGCCGCCAAGAAGGACGGCACCAGCAGTAAGTCTGACAAGTCCGAGTCTGAGACCGAGGCCGAGAAGCCTGCCGAGAAGACGCCCGAGAAAAAGAGTAAGGGCAAGGAGAAGCCTGCCGCTGCCGCTCCCGCTGCCGCCGAGAAGACTCCTGAGAAGAAGACTCCCGAGAAGAAGGACAAGAGCAAGGAAAAGGCCGCTGCCGCCGACAAGGAGCGCAAGGCCGAAAGGAATCCCGCGCAGAAGAAGGTGACGTCCACGGCCGCCGCGCCGGAAAAGAGCCCCAAGAGCAAGAGCCCCAAGCAAAAGAAGGACAAGAAGGCTGCGAAATAAACGAAGCAAGAGACGAGTCCATCTATGGTGTATTTGAATTGGGGGTTACAAAAACAGAAGGAGTGATGACGATTTCTCAAAAGTGTATCTTGTGTAGTAGACAAAGAAGCATCGTGTTCGGGGCCCGTCGAGGTCGGGAGATCCTCGTTTTGTTGTCGATGCATTATAATTACCTATTACTAGGGAGTCAGGGCTCAAAAAAGAGGGTTCGGAATATGAAAAAAGTATCAGACGCTTAAGAAATCGCCGACGTCGATGTCCGTTGTTGAAGAGTAATTGTCTCCGTATCAGATGCCGGATGCCTTTCACGTCCGTAATGTCAAAAAAAAGTAGACCGGAGCCAGCTGGTCATCAGAGAGAATTGAAAAGTAAGAAGATTGGGTTATTGCTAATCCAATATGCCGAGGCCAAAAAGGTGTCTAAAGACATCTCTCGTCAGAACAAGAGACACCGTCAGCTGACAAACAACTCTTGTTTGACCACGACAATGGAGGGAGAAAAAAGAATCGTCCACTAAACCTCCCCTTGCTCAAAAGGCAACATCAAAAAGTAAAAAAGCATTATACAAAAGCAAAACGTAAAAGCATGCGTTTCCTCCAAACTTCATCATGACCCTCATACCCAGCTTGGGTCTGGATAGGTATCGAGTCGAGTACCTCTTCCCATGTCATCTCCTGGTTCGTCATAAAGGTCGGCGGCGTTCTCATTTCCCTAGCCGGACCTGTTTTCGTCATAAAGCCATATGTCATGAATCTTATTCACAACTTTTGTGTGTCGGAATGTTGTACACAGAAGAATCCAGGAAGTCGTTACTGGAATCGTCGTGAATGTGGTAGGTTATTCGTCGTAATCCTGCTCCCAAAACGCCCCGTCATAACTCGCCCTGCGGTTCGCCAAATGAACCGGGGTATTAAAGTATTTGCGTAAAAAGGATAAAAAGCATAAAATGCCTGCCGAAGTAAAATGATGTTGGTGGGTGGCTTGGGGTCTACTGGGCAGCCCTCTGATGAAGCAGGATGTCGCGGATGGCCCAACGCCAGGCGTCGCGATCTCGGTTTCCGACGTCGAGCCACTTTTCGCATTTCTTTCGCCACCTGTCTTCTTCTTCGCGCTGTCTTCGTACGAACTCCGGCCCAACGTCGAATTCTTCGCCGACGAGCCATTCATCCTGAACTTCGCTGACGCGCCCCGGCTCCTTAGGGTCACCTGGGTTGTCGTCGAGGTCCGGTATGTCCTTGAAGACATCCTCGTCGTCGCCAAAAGCGTTGAAGTCATCCAAAGGATCGGGAATCTCGGACTTAGGGTTTGTCTGAGGACCCATCTTGAGCCAGCACATGTTCTGCGGGTCGAAAACCATGCCTTTGACAACCTGGACACCCTTTGTATGGCTTATGTTCGTGATTAAAGCCGGCCGAGGTGTCGAAGCTTCTTTGTCGCGCACCGGGTGCGGCGCGGATGCTGTCGCTGGGGACGATGCGGGTGGGTCGAACGCGTTCAAGACATTTTCGTTGCCTTCCCAACAGAAGGTATCGGGGTTGTAAAACATACCCTGAAGATCTGCAGCGATGTTAAAATTGCGATGCGCAAGCGAGTAAGAGATGCACTAACGTTGCGGAGTCTTATCCTTGTTCATGTTTGATATAAGATGAGGCTTCAATTGAGGAGCGTTCCTCTTCTTCTTCTTCGATCGTACGGTAGCCTGTGGCAGTCCGGGGTTGAAATTGTTCCTGGACGACAGCTGGGAGACGCGCGACAAGGTGAGAGGCGCCAGTGGGCCTGATGGAGCTCGCTGAGCAAGCGAGGTCTCCCGGGCAATTCGGCTAGCCTGGGTATCACGGGCGAAATGGGGCGTGTAATCAGCCTTCGCAGGGGAGTTAGGTGCCGGGGAGGGCGTGTTGGTCCGGTCGGGAAGCACGTTTTGGTAGAGCTTGTTGCGCAACGGTGCTTTCATGGGTTGCCGGACGAATTTTGCCTCGGACTGCGCCGACGTAGGCAGATCGTCGAACGCGTCTAATTCGTGTCCGTCGCCGAAATTTCGGGTTCGGTGTGGCTTGGTGAGCGTGCGGAAAGAGAGGCCGTCATGAGTGATGTGGTCCGAATGGCGATTGAGCCTCTTCGGGCTCGGCGAACGCATCGTCGACCTCGAAAACGCCCTAGACGTCGGCCGCAAGTCGAGGGAGTTCTCGGAATCATGGCGTCGAAAGGTGCGAGAAGTTTTTGCGGTCACGTGTTGCGACTGGGATTGTGAGGCCCCAGCAGGGAGGAAGGGGCGTCGTTGCTGGGCAGCATGGCTTTCCACAGCGGGTCGACTTCTTTCGGTTGGTGTTTTCGGCCGCATCACCGACGGCGGACGGTTCAGGTCTGTTCTGGAAGGCGGTCGTTCGAAGCGGGATGAGTTGGGTTTGGCAGGTGAATGAGATCCCTTCATGGCAGGCAGAGATCGCTTAAACCTCAACAATTGCGAGCTGGTGGTGGTGGGCTCATTTCGCAGCGAAGTGGTTGAAGTTCGAGGGCCAAGCTCTCTCCTTCGCGGCGTTGAGGGAAGTATAGATACCGGAGAGGGCGTCGTGGGCGTAGGCATGCTGTGAATGCTCGTAACAGACGACTGTGATGCGTGGCCCATGCGAGACTGGGATCTCCGCGAGCGAGCGAAAATGGGGCCACCACTCTCAGACACAGGCTCCAGCGCAGAAAGGGTACGCTCGTGGCGCTCATGACTGGGCCGTGGCAGTCGTGACGGCGTGGTCTTACTGGAGAACGTCAAGGAAATCGCCGTTTTGGGCCGCACTGGGCTGGGCGGCCGGTTCGCATTGACGCGAATGTTGCGATGAAGAGTGAGTTTACCGGAGCTGAAGACATCGCCATCGCCCACATCGAGACCGTCGAACATGTCTTCGGGCTCTGGCTCATTCCTCGGTTGAGGAGTCTTGAGGTTTGACGGCTCTTCCTCTGCAGCACGTACCGGAGAGCGGCTCAGCTTTCTCCGGCTCAGTCTCTCCTCGAAATTGACCGGGCCACTCGGGAGTACAAGACCATCGAACGTCTCATCCTCGCTCTCAAAGGTAAACGAGCTTGACACACTGGGGCTCATGGCCGAGACCGAAGAGCTTCTGTTAGAAAACCCGTCCCTGCGAGTGCCCCCGAATCGCGTTCCGAGGCTGCCCTCGCCCCAGTCCAGGTCTTCCGCATGTGACAAAGGCGTTTTTGGGATGTCTTTTCTGGTAGAGAGCTTCAGTTTGCCGTCCGAGGGCAATTCGAAATCATCCTCGAAATCATCGTCCAGCGTCTTGTCGCTTTTTTGAGGCGTTGGAGGGGTGATGAGTGAAATGGGCTTCATTGTCCGAATCTTGGAGACTTTGATGGTTTCGGAACCATCGCCAAAGAAGTCATCATCGTCGTCGTTGTCGCGGAACCTTTCTAAATTAAGAGTCCCTGACAGCGTGCTTGTTGTCGACTCAGTTGACTCTCTTCGATCCAGCAATGAGACTGCCGGAGGTGTCTTCGTGGGCTTCGTTGGACTGGTATGGCTGGAGCTATCACTGACCTGCCGGAGCATGTCAGGGAACTTGGAACCGTCCTGGGGCTTGATGCGGAGGCCCTGGCTCGATTCTGGCAGCACCAGATCATCCTCCCAGTCGTCCTGCATGATCTTCTTGATCTTCCTTCCACCTAGTCGTTTAATAGTGCCGCCCATGAGAGCGGAGGATGGTACATTCTTGGGTATCGGAATGCCGGCCTGGGTGGCAGCGGCGATGGCGTCCAGGGTCGACTTCTCGTCGTCGCCCGGAACGTGCACATGCGTCTCCTCGTCTAGAATAGATTCGAGATCGGAACGGAGAGAAATATGCGAAGACGCGGAGTCGCGTCGCGAGGGAGGAAAGTTCGCGGCGGTAGACGTTGTGCGAAACGTCAGATCATCGTTGTCGATCTGAAAGTCGTCATCGTCCCAGTCCTCGATATCGGGTTCGGCCACAGGCTGGCGTGGCTTGAGGCGTAAAGGCTCCATGTTTGCGGTTGGTTTCTTTGTTACGGATAGCGCAGAATTGAATTGATTCCAAGGAGGTCGTGGTCGTATCCCAGAAGACTTCCCGACAGCGCTGTTCTGCTTGTCAATGTTGCAAGATCATATCGTCAACAATAAAAGCAGCTCCGGCCCAGCATCTCCTTTTCGATGGTGACAATCGTCGCAAGCAATGAGTTTCCTGGTGACTCGGCGTGAGTCGCGAAGGGGCGCAAAAAAAAGAGAGAGAAAAGGTTTGGTAGTGTGTGCTAGGGCGTAGAAATGGCGGCGGGTTTGTTTTGAGTTGGCTGTGGTATCGTCGTTTCCGGGAATGTGCGTAGTGTCGGCTACTGGTAGGATGAATTGCAAGTGATGCAAACAGGTGCAGAGCAAGTGGAGGTCGTCCGAGAGGTTCGTCGTAAGGGGTGATGCGCGACAGGGTCCGGTATCTCGAGGGTGACGTTTATGGAAATGGAGTAGAGAGAGAGAGGGAGCAGGGCAGTGGTGTGAGGTCGGGGGTGAGACGATTGGGATTGAATTTGCGAGGATTTGCGGTCTTGTTGGATGAAGGTGAAGCAAAAATGGCTGGGAAGCTGGGGTCGATGGATCGGGCCTGGCAAACAAAGCGAGATGGTAGGCTGGCGAGGTGGTGGGCTGGGTCCAGCAACAGTGGGCGGTGCGTGGTGGTGCAGGAGCAGCACAGGCTACAGCAGAACGTACCTTAGTGGGTGATGTGGTGGACAGGTGGGTGGTTGGTGTTGCGCGCAGGAGGTGTGGGCAGCCCACTGAGCTACGTATCCGTACCCGGTACTTCGTACACGGGTAATGGCTGCACAGCTACCTATTTTGAGCACGTAAATTCTTGTTTCCCAGGTTCCTCGTGTAAGTGATTCATTTAAACGATCATCGACATTGGTGCAAGGGGTTTCCTCCCACTCCCCCCTTTCCCTTTTCCCTACCTGCTTATGTTGAACACTCGTCGAGTGCGCAGAGGGGAGAAGGATGTTGAATTGTCACTACCTACCGAGGGTACCTAGGTAGTTTAGGTAGCCAGCCAGGCTAGATTGGACCAACTGGGCACTCCTGGCACTGCTTTAGGAGGGAAAAGAACAGGTGGGATGCAGGACCAGGGTCCCTCTCCATCCTTCCGCCTGCCTTACCTAGTGAATAATGAATTTTCCCAGGGTGAGCCACGTGATTTAGCGGGGAGGTCATACGGTGGTTTGATTGGATGACGAGGCATTGAATGCGGGGACAGTTGCACCTGCACGAGCCTGACGCGGGCGCGACTATTGCCCTCCATACACTGTCTTGTTCCTCGTCTTCCGAATGACTGACAGTAGCAGCTCAGCACCTCAGGGAGAGGATAGCCCGAAGGGGGAAGTCAGTAACTCTGTACATCTCCAGGAGCACCAAAAGAAGAGAAGAAAATATACTCTGTACAAAGAGGTTGTCAAACACTTGTTTCTCCAGGGCGAACGGTTGGCCCCAAAACTAGATAGTTGTCCTTCCGGGTGACCCTTTCAAACCAATAGCCCGAACAAGCACAAAGCCGTATCCGTAGCGTCCTGTTTATTTACTGACAGCCTTCACAACAACAATTCGGAATTGCTGGCTTGGTACCCGTACGTTCCCGCTCTCCGTGCCTTTCCACCTTCAATCCCTCCTTCCCCAAGCTGAACGTCTGATCCCAATGGTGCCTAAGGCTAATACTCGAGCCCCTTCTGCTGCCTGGTACCTGCCTGCAGTGCGGTAGCTGCCTGCCTAGCTTCTACCCTCAGACAGGCAGGACCCTCTTGTCGGGCGAATGGCTTCTTTTCACCCGCCCTATACTTAAATGTCAACAAACTGCCAACAACGGAACTGATGCTCAGTCAACACGTCTCACCTTGCCGACTGTCTCACAAAATTCCACCCAACCACAGCACATTCACGAACCAAATTGTCAGTTTTCTGGATTCCAACCCTTCGAACCCAATCTTGCAGTCTCTGAAATTCAGCGACACGTTGGCCACGAAGGCTCTCGGCCTGACTTCCGAACTACACTCGCTGTTTATTGGGCCGGCGAAACATCTTGGGGCACGCAAGGGGCGATTTACTGTACTTCTAGTCTGTCATGGCACCCGCCAACGTTCTACGGTTTCCCCGGTCAGACAGCGAAGGCGGCTTTGTCGTCATCCAAGCTACGCCCACCCGGTCAAATGCCCTGGATGTCAAGCTGGTGGGAACTGATGGCGTGGAGCCTTATGCTGTTTCCTGTGAGTCGAATGCTCGTCATCCCGATTTCATGGCCGAAGATCATTGCGGCCCGGGCGAGTGGGTCTCGTCCGATGCTGTTTCATACGCCGAACTCGTGGACCGCCGTCACGGAACCTAGGGGGGCTAACAAACGATTTCGCCTTGTAGTGCGTCAAGATAAAGTCGCGGCGCTCCGAGTCAAGAACAGCCCCTGCACAGAGGACGAATGGGTCTCTATCCTCACCGCCGTGCTGCGACAGGAGCCAACCAACGACATCGAGGTGCTCGCCGATGTCGAAAATGAAACGATTCTCACTTTGACTGTTCGGAAAAAGGGGAAGGAGTTCACGGTAAGTATCACTCGCTCGAACCTCTTCACAGCCTTGCTTTCTAGGTGGCCGGGCTGATGGCTGATGGCTGGCCTCTAGCAACGTCTCGGTGCCATCGAGTTGAACCACAGCCCACGCGAGCTGATTGAGCTATTTGACTGGTGTGGCCTATCGGCGCAGACAGCCAATGAGGCCAAGAAGGCTCTAGCTTCTGCGGCCGCCAGAGCAACCCAGCTTGAAGAATCCGTGCGCGAGCTCAAAGCACAGCTGGACGAGCTAATGGCGGCCAAGGAGGCCGACGAGTCGGAACTGCTAGAGAAGTTCCGCGACCTATTGAACGAGAAGAAGGTCAAGATCAGACAGCAACAGAAACTTTTGGCATCTGCATCCGTCGAGCCCGCCAAACTAGCGCAGGTACAGAGCTCCCTCCAGGCCGCAGGTAAAGGCCATGCGGCGGCCAATTCTAGGCCGGCCAAGAGGAAGGCCGCGCCCGCACCCGTCAATGACGATAGCTCTTCTGATGAAGGCTTCGAGAAGATGGACGTCGATCTTACTGTGAAACCAGCTTCTGAAGGGTCAGACCAAGAGCGCGACACAACCGAGGACGAGGAAGAGACAGCGAGTGAAGACGATGATGAGAATAACCAGACAGCGCCAACGTCTGCCAAGCAACCAAAGTCTGCTGGGGCTTCACCGTCTAAGGAAAAGGCACCTGCCGCAAAGAAGGAAGCCCCTCCTGCGAAGAGAGAGCTACCTTTTGCTAGCAAGAAACCAGCTCCGAAGTCACCACCTCCGCCCGCCGGCAGCGAGACCGAGTCAGATGACGAACTTTGAGATGTTCAATGGCGGAAGCCGGCAGATTTCACGAGTTTTTCATTATTGGCTCTGAAAGCCATTGCAGGCAAGATCGCAGAGAACAGCGGCAAACTAACAGTTTCTCATGAAGCATTTACCTATGGCTACAAAAACAACTGCTCAACGCCAAGGCCTCAGAATTCAGAACAAAACTGGAAAGTGGACCGGCTCAGCTCCTATCGTTGGGGTCGAACTTGTTCTTCCAGAACCCACGGAAATGCTTGGTCTCGCCAGCCTTTGCAATTTCATTCACCTCCCGAGGCGTGAGCTTGACGGCGGGCAGGTGGTTCATATAACTCTGGAGCCTTTCTTCCTTGGAAGAGGTGGTGATGGCGATCAGACCTTGGTCGATGCACCATCGAAGTGCGATGATGGAATCGCTCACGCCATACTTCTTGGACAAGTTGGCATAGATGGTCCTGACGGAAGATTCGACGTCGGAAGTGATGGCAGTCAGGGGGCCATAGACAGAGACGGCAATCTTGTTCTTGCGGTGGAAATCCAGCAGGTCGCCGTGCTGCAGATGAGGGTGAAACTCGATCTGGTTGATAGCGGGAGGGATCTTGGCCGTCTTCAAGATGGCCTCGAGGTGGGGTTGGAGGAAGTTGCTGACGCCGATGGACTTGGCCCGGCCGGACTCCTTGATGGCCTCGAGATCTGCCCATTTCTGCTGGAGCTCCTCGTCCGAGTCGGCGAAGAAGGGTGCATGGATGAGGTAGAGATCCACATACTCAAGACCGAGTTTCTTCAAAGAACGCGTGAAGGCTTCTTCGGTATCCTGCTTCTTGGTTCCGCTGATTTTAGTGGTGACGAACAGCTTCTCTCTGGGTACGCCGGCCTTCTTGATAGCCGCGCCGAGCTCCTCTTCGTTTCCGTAGACTAGGGTGTGTTAGGACGTTCACTAGTGCGTGTCGTTGTTCGTGCATACCTTCCGCGCCATCAAGATGACGGTATCCGACTTTGATGGCCTGGACTGTGTAATCGACGATCTTGTCATCAAAACTTGCGCCGCCAGATTTGTAGTTGGCCGTACCCAGGCCGTAGGCGAGCTACTAATGCGTCAGCATGAACAGTCGCTGGAGCGAGCCGGCTGATGTGCATTGGGTTTGCCCCTAGCTGAGGCTCTAGGGGCAAGCTCAGCGCTGATACGAATTGCCGAGCGGCGGGTCCCCCGTGGAGGTTGGACTTGGTCATCTTAAGTGCCGACTAACCATTGGAATCTTGTTGCCATCGTTGAGCGTCAACCAGGGGATGTAATCTGTCTGTTTGGGCGGTGTTCCCGAAGCATCGGGCGTGAAGGTGGACAGGATCGAGTTCATGTTGTGGTTACTGAGATCGAAATGGAGAGCAGTGACGATGCCTGGACAGAGAGATGTTGAGCAGACTCTATTGATAATTACTCTGAGCTTATGCGGCGGTGTATGAAGGACGTTGAGGTTGACTCCGGTAACGGATATGAGAAGATGGACCAGGGCAACCAAGGGGGTTGTATTTCTAATCGGATGGATCTATGCTTGTACAGCTGCAGATAGAGCTTGAGGGGCATAGGGTTATCAACATGATGGGACGAGGAGCAAAAATACGGCAAGCAAGGTTGTTCGAGTCCGCTCTCCGTTTCAATGTCCTGCAGTGTCTGTCAGAAAAGCGAGAGGACCCCTCACCACGCCATGCCGGCCAGAAATAGCCGAGACGTCAATTGACATCACCGAGGCACTGAACAACTTCGTAGAGGTCCGTCGCCACGAAGACAAAGATGGCGCTTGGAGGAAAGTGGGACTTAACTGGACTGGACTGACACACTGGGATTCCCCCCACTTGCCCCAATTGGAGCTGGGCATGCTGAATTCCCGGGATGGCGGGGGCATTTACAGTGACGCCAATGGTGACGACAGTGTTGGAGCTGTTGCGTGATGGAGGGCGGCAGCAGCACACGGGCCGTGGACTCTCCAGACTTTTGGGGGAGGGACCGGGATCCTTTTCGGTACTTGGAAGGGCACCCGAGAAAGGGGTCGAACATATGGATACCAAGTCTGAGTTCCCAGATGCCTACGTAGGTTTCTACACTACCTAAGTACACTAGGCAGATGATGAGTGGACTCCGGGATCGGAAACCCGTTTATTACCTATCGGCGAAGTGGACGCCGATGTTCTATCCAGGTGCACATCGTGCGGCTTAGGTCAGCATGGCGATTTTCTAGAATCCCGTTGCCACTGAAGCTCGGGGGGTCTGGTCTGTCTTTTCCCGTCTGGTCTGTCTTACACAATCATTAGCAAAACCGCCTCCTCCGACGGCATTTTCACCAGGGCTATTTCTTCTATTGTACATTTTGTATCAGAGATAATACCTGTTTTCTCTTCTCTTCGTTCTTACAATCAATCTGCAACTTGCCTGCTGCGTCGCCCACTCCCATTGACTTGCAAGAACTGCGTATATGCTCTCGCGACTGCTCTCCCGCCGAGCCGCCCCCAGAGCTTCCAGACTGCCCGACATGGCCACCCAACTCTCCAACGGGTCGGCAACACCCAAGCCCGCATCCGCCGGCCGCGGTCTTTCGATAGGAAACCTTCCCAAGACATGGACCTACACATCGTCCTTGCCACCTGATTCCCTCTTCCCGACCCCGGCCGATTCTCACAAGACCCCTCGCGACCAGATTGCCCCGCGCGGTGTCCGCAACGCCGCCTTCACATGGGTCCGCCCCGAGACCGCCGAGGACCCGGAACTCCTCGCCGTCAGTCCGGCTGCCATGCGCGACATTGGCATCCAGGAAGGTGACGAGAAGACGGAGGAGTTCCGCCAGACCGTTGCCGGGAACAGGCTACATGGCTGGGACGAGGAGAAGCTCGAGGGCGGATACCCATGGGCGCAGTGCTACGGCGGGTTCCAGTTCGGGCAGTGGGCCGGCCAGCTCGGCGACGGCCGCGCCATCTCGCTGTTCGAGACGAGGAACCCCGACACCAATGTGCGATATGAGCTGCAGCTGAAAGGCGCAGGCATGACGCCGTACTCGCGGTTCGCCGACGGTAAGGCTGTTCTGCGGTCGAGTATCCGCGAGTTTGTGGTGTCGGAGGCGCTCCATGCGCTCAAGATCCCAAGCACGCGCGCGTTGTCTCTGACGCTGTTGCCCAAGTCCAAGGTCAGGCGTGAGACTGTCGAGCCGGGTGCGATCGTGTTGCGGTTCGCGCAGTCATGGATCCGTCTTGGAAACTTTGATCTCCCCCGCGCAAGGGGTGACCGTGCTATGATCCGCACCCTGGCGACATATGTCGCCGAAGACGTCCTTGGTGGCTGGGAAACACTCCCCGCGCGCCTCGAGAACCCGGACAAGCCCGGCGAGTGCCTCGAACCCGCCCGCGGCGTCCCCGCGACAGACGTCCAGGGCCCCGAGGACTCAGCCGAGAACCGCTTCACCCGGCTCTTCCGTGAAGTCGCGCGCCGCAACGCTCTGACGGTCGCGAAGTGGCAAGCTTACGGCTTCATGAATGGTGTGCTGAACACGGACAACACTTCCATCATGGGCCTGAGCATCGACTTCGGCCCCTTCGCCTTCATGGACAACTTCGACCCGGCCTACACGCCAAACCACGACGACCACCTCCTGCGGTACAGCTACCGCAACCAGCCAAGCATCATCTGGTGGAACCTGGTGCGCTTCGGCGAGGCGCTGGGCGAGCTTCTCGGCGCCGGTGCCGGCGTGGATGAGGACGCGTTCGTCAACAACGGGGTTGAGGAGACCGAGTCCGAGACTCTCATCGGGCGGGCTGAGAAGCTCATCATGCAGGTCGGCGAGGAATACAAGGCGGTCTTCATGGCGGAGTACAAGCGTCTCATGACCCAGCGTCTGGGGCTCAAGAACTTCAAGGAGAGCGACTTCGACGAGCTCTTCAGCAACTTGCTGGACACGATGGAGACGCACGAGCTGGACTTCAACCACTTCTTCCGCCGCCTGAGCTCCGTCAAGCTGTCGGACATCGCAGACGAGGAGGCCCGCTGGGAGACGGCTGCGCGCTTCTTCCATGCCGAGGGCGCTGCGGGAGGCGAGAACAAGGACCGCGCGGACATTGGCGCATGGCTGGGCAAGTGGCGCGCGCGCGCTGCCGAGGACTGGGGCGAGGACGCCTCACAGGATGTTGAGCGCGAGAAGGCTATGAAGGCGGTCAACCCTAACTTTGTGCCGCGCGGCTGGGTGCTTGATGAGATCATCAAGCGGGTGGAGAAGGATGGAGAGAGGGATGTGCTGAGGCGGGTGATGCAGATGGCGCTGCATCCCTTTGAGGACAGCTGGGATGGCAAGGATATTGAGGGACGGGAGTATAAGGGAGACAAGGCAGAGGAGGAGCGATGGGTCGGGGATGTGCCCAAGTTGAAGAGAGCTATCCAGTGTAGCTGCAGCTCTTAGGCCAATGCCTTTGGTCTGAGTAAATACATCTACCGCCTGTCATGAGTTGAGATGAGCTCATTCCGTTGATGCGCCAATTCTTCAAAACTAGTCAGTTGTGCGTTTGGGCGAGCTCTGCCTGGATATTGATGCTCCAGGGAGCAAGATGAACCACTTAGTTCAAGGTAACGTTTCTCTCTATTAACGGAGCCCAGCAAGACATATCGTATATGCTCGATCAAGCCCGGAAGGGGAGCCCTCCCAGATCTTCTGGCGGAAGCAGCAGCACGCTACCAATGCGCAACGTCTGGCGATGTGAAGACGTACAGCCATGAACCCAACTTGCGAGCAGAGGACCTGTTGATCTTAGGTGCACAGAGCGCTTCGACGAATCATGAGATTGCATCAGCGACACATCTCGTGTCCCCTTAAACATACGTGTCTTCAAAGCAGAAGCTTACATATTGACAGCAACAACCGGTTGCTGTTACTATAGAGATGGTCATTACGCCAATGAATTAACTTGTTTCTCAAAGCCTAATGGCGTTTTCTTGTATACATTTCCCTTCTTATGGCTTCTATACATGCACGCTATCGTAAATCTGCAATGGTACTAAAGCAGACATACTGGCAGGACCTGCACCTGACGCCAACCTGGGCAACTGGTCCATTGCCGACGTTCTAGACTAACAAATACAGAGGCTATCGCTCACATCGCTTTAAGCTTCATCCAGACATTCATCTACTGACTACTTCTCATATGCTCTTTCGCGCAAGGAGAAAGAGCATACTTACTGATTTGGGTGGAACTTTCGTCCCACAAGACATGGAGGGCATCGAAAACTTGCTGACGGCTAAGATGATTTGGTAAATCAAGGCTTGGGCGAAAAGGCCCATCACACAGGCCACACTCCCAACTTCCAACACAAATTGGTACAAGGGCGTCAATGCAGCAGCTATTGGAAAGGGGCGTAAATCGACGCCTGACTCTTCGCCGTGGGCTCTGGCAATTCGACTCGTGGACTTTGACGAAGGAGATGCCTCAAAGCTGTGGAAGAGTCTTCTGGGTCTTCGAGAGGTCATCGAAGCGAGGATTCGATTGATTGCGAGGATGTCCGCTGGAAAACCCCTCACTGAAACGCATCGCGATGCTCCATACAAGACGATGCTCGACCAGGTTATGTATGTATAGACACCTCTAGTATTAGAGAGAATGACACCTTACCTAACCAGCAATGTTCTTGTTGCTCCAGGATGAGCGGTCAGTACTGGTACAGCCATAGTCATTTCGTCTTAAGGAGTGTCTACCCAGTACCATCAATCTGCCAACATCTCTCAATATTTGGCAGATATGGAAACCTGTCTCTCCGCCCGTCAACACTAGCCAGCCCCATTGACACACGCCCGTCTCATGCTGGATTGGAGAGCGGCCGAGCAACAATCGCCACGAAATCCCTTGCAGTACAGCATCAGGTAGACGTCCAGCAGAAGAGCAGCCTAAGGAACATCAAATCGTCACACGGTACCCGGCTTAAGGTATTTACTTTCTTCACCTACTCGCCTCACTCTACCCGCGCGTGCTATTATGTACAAGCAATGCACCCATCCCAAACAAAGGAGCCTTCTTTTCTTCGCTTCTCGCCAGTCATACTCGTACAGCCTGTCCCTCATGCCCCGTACGCAATCTGACCCATCGGCCTGTCCTCCTCCACGCCTGGCGCCATGAAGTTGGTCTTGGGGTTGCCAGTGGCCTTGGCAGCGGAGCAGCGGGCCATGGTCGGTGAGCTTCGGCAAACTATTAGCATCATGTTCATATAAGCGGGCGTCGGCATTGACTAACCTTCTTGAGATGACGTCTGTGAAGTAGAAGTTGTCAATGACCTTCTTCAAGGGGGTGCCGCTGGCCTTAGAGCCCTTGTTCTGGTCGACGAGCTGAACCTTGCTCAGCTGCTGCAGAGCGACGGGCTCAACCACATCGTAGGCCGCCAGGGCCGGGCTGACCTCAACCATTCTGTCGCGGAGCTGAGCAACGTCGTCATAGGGCAGAGGGGCGCCGAGAAACTCGCTGACGGCACGGATGATCTTCCAGTCCGTACGGGCAGCGCCAGGGAGAGAGGTGGCGGCACGGGTCATCTGGACACGGCCCTCGGTGTTGATGTACGTGCCGGCCTTCTCGGTGTAGGCAGCACCAGGGAGAACGACGTCGGCAATCTGGGCACCGCGGTCACCGTGGTGGCCCTGGTAGACGACGAAGGCATTCTTGGGGACGTCCTTCTCGGAGATCTCATCGGCACCAAGAAGCCAGACAAACTTGGGGGCGGTCTCGGCAACTTCGGTGGAGGGAGTGACGAAACCGACCTCGAAGGCACCAGCGCGGGAAGCAGCTCTCTGGAGAACATTGTAACCGTTCCACTCGGGAGTGATAAAGTTGGCAGCGTTCTTGTCCACGAAGGCACCAATGGTCTCGTAGAAGGCCTTAGCGTCAACGTGGTCAGTGACACCAGAGCCGACGATGATCATAGGGCGCTTGGCAGACTGCAGCTTCTTGCCAAAGGGACCGGCAAGAGCCTTCTTCAAAGAGGCGTGGTCAAGACCGAGGTGCTCGAACTCGAATGTGGAGTCCCACGTCTCGCCAACGACACCGATCTCGAGGTCAGAGCGAAGCCATTGCTTGCGGATGCGGGCGTTGAGGACAGCGGCCTCGTGGCGGGGGTTGCTGCCGACAATGAGGATGGCATCAGCCTCCTCAATACCGTAGATCTTGGAGTTAAACAGGTAGTTGGAGCGGACGTCAACACCGTGGGCGATGGGCTTGCTTCCAGAGGGCATATCAAGAGCCAAGTTATCGGAGCCCAGCTTGTTGGCAAGGTCCTTCATGGCAACCAGAGACTCGACCTCGGTCAGCTCACCAGCAATGACCTTGAACTCGTTGGACTTGGGCTGGAGGTGGTGGTAGGCGTTGGAGATCTCGGTGAGGGCCTGCTCCCAGTCGGCGGGCTCAAACTTGCCCTCACGGCGGATCAAGGGCATGGTCAATCTCTGGGACTTCAATCCATCGCAGGCGAAACGGGTCTTGTCGTTGATCCACTCCTCGTTGACGTCGTCGTTAAGTCGGGGCAGGATACGCATGACCTCGAGGCCACGGGAGTCGACGCGGATGTTGGATCCCAAGCCGTCGAGGACGTCGATGGACTCGGAGTGCTTCAGCTCCCAGGGTCTCGCGCGGAAAGCGTAAGGCTTGGAAGTGAGGGCACCGACCGGGCAAAGATCGATGACGTTGCCGGAGAGCTCCGAGTCGAGGTTCTGTTCGAGGTAGGTACCGATCTGGATGTCGTTGCCACGGCCGAAAGAGCCCATCTCGGGAGCGCCGGCAACGTCGTTGGAGAAACGAACACATCGTGTGCAGTGGATACATCTGTTCATGGAGGTCTTGATGAGGGGGCCGATGTTCTTGTCCTCAACGGCACGCTTGCCACCGACTTCGTGGAAACGGCCACGGTCGCCACCGTACCGCATCGACTGGTCCTGAAGATCGCACTCACCACCCTGGTCACAGATAGGGCAGTCAAGAGGGTGGTTGGCGAGGAGGAATTCCATGACACCCTCACGGGCCTTATGTGTGATGGGTGAGTTGGTCTTGACGACCATACCGGGCTGGACGGGCCATGCGCAGGAGGCTACGGGCTTCGGGGCGCGCTCGACTTCGACCAAGCACATACGGCAGTTACCGGCAATCGCGAGTTTTCTGTTGGATTTGTCAGTCGGGGGTCATCCCTCGTAGCGGTCATCGATTCGATCGGAGAGAGAGTCGTACTCATGGTAGCAATATCTGTTTGCAAGTCAGCTGATGCCGATTTGTGATGCCGATTTGTTTGGTTTCCAATGGCTGAACGAACCTGGGGATTGTGACGCCTGCCTTTTCGCAAGCTTGAATCAGGGCGGAGCCGGCTAGAGAGTCGTGAGCAGGAGTCCCCGGGCAAGGCCACATCGTATCTCACCTTCGACTGACACCTTCTTTCCGTCTGTATTTCTCGTCAGCAATCGCCACAGAAACCAATTGGGGGCCCCTCGGCAAGGGCGGGCTCGTCCGTACCGATTGTGAGCTCAACTTCGGCATTCCTGCGAGCTGTGGTAGCAAAGGTTCGCGAGGCATTGGCGGCCTGCTTGCCAGTCCGCCAAGCCGAACGTGCTAGAGTATGCCGCAGCATCGTGTCGCCTTGACGGATCGAGACTCAGACGGAACGGGGGAGGGCGTTATGGTGGGAGGGCGGATTGATATTCAATCGTTGACGTCGGGAGGGAACTGCTCTTCTGTTCCCGGGCCATGGGGATTTGGTGGCGCTAGTGCGGAAATCGCGATTAATTTACATCGGCCATGATTGGTCAACCCAGGCCGTAAGCTACTCGCCGCCTGAGGCAGCAAGTAACTCCTCCGAGCACCATATAGTCTTCGGAAAATTTCCTCGCAGAGCACCTTTTCTCTTCTTGCCTCTTCACTTTAAATTGTATCCGGACACTTATCGTAGGTGAGCTTGAGCGTCGCAAGATGCTTCAATCGAGCCTTCCTCTATCTAGTGTACCTAGATGAAGCATTTTTGACGCCGTTTATGGAAGCATGGGAGAATCCTTCAATGACCGTTGCCTCTTACCGCCGGTCGTTACATATCATGATGAGCACGACTTTTTAGAGACTCGACGTGTGTGATATTTGAAGCAGATATCTATGTACAAAGCATTCTGCAACGTTATATGCGAAAACAATACGCCCTACGGACAAAGAAAGAGCTCTGGGGCACGGGTTCAGCTCGACTCTCGTATACCGCCTAGTTTTCCGCCTTTGCTTGACAGCACCCGACATCTCGTCAGCTCGTCTGGCTGTTGCACCTCAGGCCACCTGCTGTCGCTTCTAGCTTCGACCTGGTTCGCCCTCCGGTTCCGTATTGGCAGCCGGCTTCTCGAGCGCAAGTTCCTTCTCAAGGGCCGTCTTGTAATTGGTCTTGATTTCCAGCGCGTGGGTGGCATATCCTGCCAGCTGGTTCAAGGCTTGGCCACAGTTGTAGAGCGACCAATGAATTGCGGCCTGCCTTGGTGGCATGTCGCCTGGGAGTTCGGGGCACACGTATGTCGATAGATGCCGGTTGCTGTAACTGGCATCGTGAGGAACCCGGGCATTGACATGTTCCATGATGAGTTCCTCTTCGCCCGGCATGAGGCCCGGGGTGATTTCGTGGATACCATTGGATGCCTCTAGCTTTTTTGCGTGCTGTAGAATGCGCCGATGCTCTCGCTCGTAAATGTACACAAGGTTCTGCTCTACAATGGCCGTATTCTTCTCGATGTTTTGCTGGCAGAGTTTCAGGCGGTCGACCTCATTGGTGGGGACTTCGAATGGTTCGAATAGGCTCTCTTCTAGAGGGACGAACATAGCCATCGCAGGAGCGCCTGGCATGAGCATTGGGATGTCTTCCTCTTCCATGGGGTCGCTGTCGTCGCGCGCCTTCTCTGACGCCTCTACTGCGTTGCCCGAGTTCTCTTGCATCTCGCCAATTAATGCTTGTCTGTGTCAATGCGTACGAGCGCCTGGCCAGGCGATGGCCGTGGGAAGGTTGCTGCTGTGAAGATGCAGTGTTACGGTTTCCACGTTGTGGCGGATTGCTCCTGGTCAAGTGTGGGTGGGGTGAAAGTTTGAGATTGAGATCTCAGCTCGTCTAGAACATTCATTACCTTTGATTGAATAAGTAAGCCAAGGTCCCAAAGCCATAATGAACGCTTCCCATATATCCAAACCTAATCTTTGTCACTATTCCTAGCAAGTATCACAAGCTACGCTTTCACACTTGCTTCGTGTTTCCGAGCACTTGCTCGGAATGCCGTTCTTTCTCGATTGAAGTAACGTCCCAGGATTGTATAGACAGGCATAGAATTGTTTACGCAACGAAACAAGACGGTCACGGCGCAACATTGAAGCATTCTAGTTGCGCTTATTTGAAAATACGGATATCGCATTTGATATGAGCAGAGGCTCTCTTTATGTGATGAATCTTAGATCCAAAGGGGCCCCGGTCGCCTGACTAGCCATCCGTCCAATCGTCCCATAAGACGCTGTGCTCGGCTCGGCTTTTGACACCACTCGCCAGATGATGGTGTCTCTCTCAGACCCATTGGTTGGAGGTGCGGCCATGAGCTCGTCTCCCTGGGAACTGTTCGTCTGCTGTAGACATGGGCGAGATCGGGATGTGCCTTCGCAATATGCAATGGAATATTGAAATGTATGTCAGTAGGACAACGCGCGCATGTTTTCCCAGAATTAACCAAGCTTGGATTGGCGTGTAAGTCGTACGGGCCTTCCGACCTCCCTGGGGGCAAGTGACAGATATGGCCTCGCCCAGATGGGTGTTGCCGGTTCGTTGCAGAGAGCGGCATCGGTAGCTCCTCAGCCCGTATACCTGCAGGTTATGCCCCTCACCACCTGTCGCGTCGTTGTCATCTGGACGGTAAGACGTTCCTGACGTATTCCCTCATCAACTTCACCCCGGCGCGGACCAAGTCCTCCAACCTCCTATCCTTCCGCTTGCGCATCCACAAGAGTACGAACCCCAACAGGACCGCATCGATGGCGAGGTGTTTTAGTACCAGCCAGGTGAACCACCGTATCCAGGCGGGGAAACTTCGCGACTTTTTCGACTTCCACTCCCTTCCTGTTGCGATTTGCTCTCGTAAGGCCGCGACCTCGGCCGAGAGCTTTTCCAGGGCGCGTTCCACGCTCCGCGACCAGTTGCTGCTCCTCGCAAGCGCGTCCCCTTCCTCCTCCTCGTTGTAGACCATCCTCCCGACTGAGTTTCGTTCTGCGGCATCGTCTTCGCTCATGGGGCTTAGAACCTTCAGCGGTCCTTCGGATTCGGGCAGGGGATTCTGATACTGTCGCAACTCGCCGGTATACCCTGTGCCTTTCGGGGAGGATTCGGTCGAGCTTGGGCTGTTGTTCTTGATCTGGTTCCATACGAATTCGAGTTCTGCGACAAGTTCCTTGGCGTCTCTGCATCGAAGAGTCAGTGGGACCACAGTGCGCAAATGGTTCTAGGGGGAGCTGATGGAGGGATCAGCCTTACGGTGTCGTCGCGAATTTGTGCATCGTCACGATCAATGCCTCGATATATCGCCTCTTCGCCTCCGTCCGGCTCAGGCCCTTCTGGGAGTTCCATGCATCCCACTTGTCCTTCTCGCGCTGGAGCTCATCAGCTGGGATGCTGGAAGCCGAGGTCGGCCGTTCCATGACGCCATCAACGTCCCCCTCCATCGCTTGCTTGTAGAGGCCATAGAGTCGCAGCCTGTCAGACGGCGGGGGGCGCGAGGCCCCCGTTTTGGGGATTTTCTTGACGGTGTTTAAGGCATGCACGAACACGCGGTCTAGAGAGGGAGCATGAACCGCGTTAATTAGCACGGTGAATTGCTCTCTCCACAGCGGGAGGGAGGTAAAGTTTTCTTTCGCAACTCACCCACGGAGTCAGCCATCTAGAAGAGATCCTTGAACCAGAAGACTTGGATGAGGGGAGAAGGGAGGGAGAGGGCGCGTTTATGGTGGATAGGTATCCGAGGTGATCTGGGTCGGCTGGGTCGGGATTTTCTAGTAGTTCGGCTCAATCACACCGGGCAAAGATGACTTAGATGGGCTCCCCCTCCAGTGTTCAACTAATGGAGCAATAAGGTACCTTGGCCACGGGAGCTGAAACTGGCGAAAGAGGCGACAGGTGCTGGCAGAGAGAATGAGTTAGGAATCCAGCACGCTGACATACATAATGCGAAAGCTCCGCCATGGAACTTTCTCTCCCCTCGTCGTCCAAAGAAAGGAAGGGATCTGGTGGGCAGAGAGAAAGCGGCGTCGATGGCGGATGCTGGCAGGATAACCAAGGTAGAGAGCGAGGCAAAGTAGTTCGGTACCGGCAATCAGTTGCTACACTGTTATTGCTGGGCACCGGGGGGGGAGGGGTGGGTGGTGGTGGTTCGCCCATGTTAGCAGCAGCTCCGGTAATTGTCTTTTGCCTCGGCCGCAGGTCACGCAACGCAACGCAGCGCAGCGCGACACCAGCGGCAACCGGAACACAGGGTTTAGAGTGGGCGGTGACCCCGTGAGTGCGCGGGCCTGACGCGGGCTTGTCAGGGGCTTTGGTTCTCCGAGATCCCCGACTAGCAAATCGCCAATCCAGTCCCATCACCCCGCGTCTTCTCGTCCTGCTAGGCTGTTAGTGGACGGGTACCCAGTGAAGGTGGCTAACCGTTTTGCGGCTGCTGTTGTTGTGGTCGGCCGAGACAAGGAAACACGTGAAATGCGGGCAGCCTAAGTTGCAGGATGCTCAATGAGGTACGGATACTAACTTGTTTGCGTCTCCGATTTTGACGTCCGTCAATTGACGCCGCCTTCTGCGCTGGGACTGAACCCGGTCCGTGGGGAGCCAGCATGATGTCTGCGGATGTGCATCGTCGTTCGGCATTGGACTCGGCTCAAGCGCGCATTCGCTTTCGGAGGCTGTCGCCAAACAAAACATCCGAGTTAACATCCGCCATGTTTATCCATCGTCCCTTGCCTGCCTCCCTCCCATATGGGCATGGGGAATTCAATTATGTCACTGCATCTCAATTGGCTGTTCTTTCCAAGCCGAAATTCGAATGCCCCAACCAGCGGGCTCGTCATTTCGTCGCCTCTAATCGAGATTGGTATCATGGGTATATATAGACGCCCTAGTTCGATGCATCCTCCGTCTCCCCAAGGGCTGCCGTCAACGCCTTTCTTTTCTCCATATACACCTTCATCAGCTTCTTGTTGTCCAGCGCCATCTGGGCTGCTTTCTGCCCCGCTTCCTTCCTATTCAAATCGCTCCCCGTGCCTAAAAGTTTGTTCTTCTCACCCCATCCATCAAGAAAGACACCGACGGTAAAGAGAGTCAGCTTCTTGTTGTACTTGTCCTTCTTGTTCGCGCCGGGCAGGTCCTCGTAGCGGATAGTGATGCCTTTTGCACCAATCACCTGGCTCAGCCGGACCTTGGGCGCGATTTGGGCCTCTTCTGTCACAGTCGCGCCCAACTCCTTCACCATCCCCATCTCAGGATTCCTGGCGCTTGTTCTGATCTGATCCTTGATCGTCATCGCCCAGAGTGCCTTCAGCCATTCCGCAGCCCGGGAAAGACCGTGAACGGGATCTGAGAGGACGACGGCGGCCACATATGCTTCAAACAAGTCTCCACGGACCTTCCTGATTTCGAATGGTTTGGCCACGACGGGGAGGTTTCCCTTGGGCTTGAACTCGGCCGGCAGTTTGGCCCTTTCGAAGAGCTTGTAGTGTGCGGAGTACTCCCCGAGGTTGGCGTTGCGAATAAGAAGTTCTCTTAGCTGAGAGCATTTTCCAGTGGGCATCCCCCCAAACGTCTGGAAAATGAGCGATGATGAGATCAACTCAACGTAGGCATCTCCAAGCCACTCGAGGCGGTCGTAACTGAGATCGGTCTTGTACTTGACTGCCCCTATGTGGGTGAAAGCCGCCACTTTCAGAACTGGGTTCGAAATCTCAGGAAGAGGCGGCATCGAGTTGGGAATATCTGCTGGTGTCCATGGCGTGACCAGCGTGAATGAAGGTATTGGCGGTGCAGTGGACGTCGGCCCCGCGCGTGGCGTGGGCAAAGCTGCGTCCACCTTACTTTTCGAGACGTCGTTCTGGCCAAAATCAGTATCTCATAATCTCGTGTCATGGCAGGAGGGGCTTTACCTTGCTCACATCGTCCTCTTGAGCTGCATCAGCCTGGGTGGACCCCTCGCCGGCCAAGTGCTTGAACGAAGGCAGGAGTTTCTTGCTGAGGCGTCGGAGACTTTGCAAATCTTCGTTCCGATCAGGAGACACAGATTTTGACCCGGAAAGGGCTTGGAGACAACTGATGAGTTCATCGCTGTGGTCGAGAAGCAATCCTAGTGCCTCGTCTGCTGTATGCCTTCTCTTGCTTGGAGGTAGCACCCCCGAACTTGAACGCTTGCTCATCCTGTCGTCTTTAACCATCCAACAAAAATAGAAATGTAATTCCAATTTTTCAGGAGTCACGACACACTATGTATACAAGTGAAGTCTGTTTGGCAAAAGAAGACGAACCCTCGGAAACACAGAGTAAGGATATGTGTAACCTTTACACCTTCGGTCTAGGCGGTACTTCTATGCGACAGGGGGGCCTGGGCCGTGACGGTCAATCAATGGCCCGATATCCGGAGCCAATTGGACGGTACAGTGTTGACTAGGTGGGGCCAACTCTGAACCTCACGGGTTAGCTAAGCTTGTTGGACTTCGCGACAAATTTCCGATCATCGTCTGAAAGTGTTCCTGGAAGGCATGCAAAGATGAGTGTCCCACGCGCGAGGCTACTGGACCTCATGAAGGTAAGCAATGTCTCGAATTCCAGCGGCTCGGCTCCGCTAACTAAACGGAACAGGCTCAATGCGAAGTCTTCGCGGCAACTTTCAACCCTGAGGGAGTGCGTACGGGAAACAAGATCCTGCGCCAACGTCTGAAGGGACCTTCCCTCGCATCCTACTACCCTCGCAAGGTCCTTACCGTTCAGGACGTCCAGAGAGAGTTTGGTCCTGAGCTCACAACGATCGACTTGGAGGAGCTGGACCGTACGGAGCACATTGCTGGGTATGCTTAATTGCAAGGTACACAGGGAGCCGCTGCTAACACACGATGTAGTCTGAAGGCCAGAGGAAAGGGTGCACCCAAGAAGAAGAAGACGAAGAGTAGGCCTCCCCGAAAATGTGCTGCGACAACCCAATAGAAGTACTGACCGACCATCTTGCAGCCGAGGCGAAGAAGAAGAGATAAGCGCGTTTCGCTAGACTGTTTGTACGATACGATGTGCAACTACCGAACGAATCACCCGATCCATGTCCGCCGAATTACCCTCTAGATCGAAACGCACGGGTAGATGCTGTTCTATCCCCTGAATCAATGCGATGATATGATACGACAATCTTCGTGCGGCACGTTGGCATCTGAGGAACCACGAAGTCCATAGGAAGAGAGTGCCGTGGCTGACGACAACGATGGGGCTGAGAAGGATATCTGTAGATATCCAGTGTAAAAATAACAAGGACTGCATCATGCCATAAGTCCCAAAGCCTGGTATGGGATAGGCAGGCGTCTCTGGACGTTTCTTGAATTCTCCTGAGATGTGCAGCTAGCTGGTCATGGTGATAAGTTTGGAGAACGCTTCCCCATCCACGTAAGCTGCACATAGCTGATTGCAATGGGAAGTATACTACAGCAACTTTCGGCCCCCGTTCTCGTCTTCAACCACTTGTTCTTCTGAGCTTGGAATATCTGTTTTGAGCATCCTAAACTTGCGAAACTTCTGTATTTGTAAACCCTAAACCGGGATTGGCCTGTTGAATACGGAGCAGTGTATGTGTTGCTGAGTTGAGAGGGGTTTGGATTTCGTCTTCTGCCAAGATGCACCAGGCGCAGCAGGCAGTTCTGTAATATTGTTTGTTGGCGTATGTGGACAGGCTTCTAGTTCAGAACACCGAAGCTGATAACCAGACAGTTCATGTCGAAAGACCAAGCAGGTACCGACACATCTTTCTTAGCCGGTCGTTGACTGCAGAAGGAGGAGGGTGTGAGCTTTTCCTGCAAAGCGGTCTCTTTCCGATTATCTAAGTACTAAGAATCCTTTCTTACCTCAACCAACTCGACAGTGTATCATTCCTACTTCACCTGGAACTGGCTTGGTGAACAAATCACCGCACCTCGTCATTGCCAACTTGCACACCCAGGAATTAGTGCGGTCTGCCTCAAGAAAAAGGTGCCTGACCCAGGTACCCAGAACCTGCCTCCTTCCCTGCCGTACCTTCCACTGCTTCCTTCTTTGAATTTACTCCCCCCTCTAGCCAACACCGAGGTCACAGGTCTTTTCTCTCTTCTACACCCTTCACCACCACAAAGTCCTCCCTCCACGTCAGAGACACAATTCCACCAACGCTCCCCCATTTGAGATCCTCGACGACGGAATCTTTCCCATCTTGTCTCACCTTTTGGCAACACCCCGTCTTACTTACTGCAAAGTATCGAACCTTCAACCGCACATTGTGCCAAACGACACGATGTCTACACCTCCTCCTACGGGCGATACTCCCAAACGAGTCTCCCCGGGACCCTCGCAGTCTCATCTCCAAGAGAGTGTTGGCCAGTCCCCCGAGACAGCTGCTATTGTACGTACGATCCCGTCGATGCTTGACCGGCGCCTGTCTCGCTCGACAGGCCATGTCTTGACCACGCTACCCAAGCAATATTCGTGACGGATGACCAAACTAACCAATAGTTCAAGGATATTCCGACCCTCAAACAGAAGCCGACCGTTGTGACTCTTGCTACATCCAAGTCTGTCAACCAGAATGGTCTTAAGGTTGGTTCTTCCGCTCCCCATCTGCCACCTCGCTCACAACGTCAACAGAAGAAGACCAATCAGGAGGCGGGCACCATTGCTGGCACGAACCCCATGGATATGTTGCTCGCGAAGCTGTCGGAGCAGCAGGCCGCCCTCGATCAGCAGAATGAGGCTCTGAAGAGCTCTGATAACAACAACAGTCTGTATTCGCGCGGCTTCGACCAGGCCCCCTCAACGACCAACTCCGTCCCCATCACCCCCGCAACGGATTTGTTCCCTACGACTGCCCCCACGACCCGTCCGGCTAGTGCTGCCCTTAAGGAGAACCACGGCAACATGGAGGAGGTTCTTCGACTCAAAGTGGAGCTTGCCCGGGCTCAGAACAAGATCTCTCGTCTTGACCATGAACTTGCCCAGTCGCGTTCCATTAAGCAGGAACCTGACCTGATGACCCAGCCGTCGATTCGTCCCAGCATGCTTGGCCCTGAGAACACTTGGGGTCCCAATGACGACAGCTCTTCGGATGCTGGCGGTCCTGCCATCGGCGGATACGGCCGTTCTCGGCCGATCTGGGGTAGCCAGAGAGGCCCCCCTGCTTTTGCCAACCACAGTATGCCTGCCGTACCTTCCGATTCGCAGCCAGTTGGAGGTGACTGGTATGGAAACGGCCGTGGCGGCTTCAACCAGGGCTACATTGATTCTGCTGCCACATACTCCATGGCGGATACCTACCGAGGTGATCGCATGAGCCAGGACACAGAGATGTTCTCTCGCCCCCCTAGCAGCCGCCGGAACAATCGTTTCGACAACAGCCGGTGGCCCTCCCCTCAGCCCTACGGCGGATCCAACTTTGGCGGACACAACTATGGCAACTTCACGCCCTCGCCTGCTCCGTTCGACAACATGGGCGGAGGCCCAGGCAGCGCCTCGGGAAACATGGGCGCTGGCATGTATCAAGGCTACAGCCAGCAGCCCATTGGCAGCCCACTCTCCCCTCACGCAACCGAGTTCACCACCGGTGACGGATGGAAGACTGAGGTATGTCGAAACAGCCAGATAAAAGAAGCTAAATCCCGAGAGCTGACTCGTCCCCTTGCACAGTCCATCGCCACCGAGGGTCAGACGTATCTTCCCACTACCGAGCCTCTCAACTACCGCCGGCTTCTGGATCGCAATGTCAACTGCAACTGGAAGTACATTGTGGACAAGATTGTCTGCAATAACGACCAGCAGGCATCCATCTTTCTGCAGCAGAAGCTCAAGGTCGGCACCCCAGACCAGAAGTATGAGATCGTTGAAGCCATCGTCGCTCAAGCCTACCCTCTCATGGTCAACCGTTTCGGAAACTTTCTTGTTCAACGTTGCTTCGAGCACGGAACCCCCGAGCAAGTCGTCAAGATTGCTGAGGCAATCCGCGGCAACACTCTCAACCTCTCCATGGATCCTTTCGGATGCCACGTTGTCCAGAAGGCATTCGACTCTGTTCCCGAGGAGTATAAGGCCATCATGGTCCACGAACTTCTTCGTCGAATCCCTGAGACGGTCATTCATCGCTATGCCTGTCACGTTTGGCAGAAGCTTTTTGAGCTTCGCTGGTCCGAGTCTCCTCCCCAGATTATGAAGTTCGTCAATGAGGCTCTGCGAGGCATGTGGCACGAGGTCGCCCTGGGCGAAACTGGCAGCTTGGTTGTCCAAAACATATTTGAGAATTGTCTCGAGGAGGACAAGGTAATATGATGTCGTCTTCGTCATTCCAAAGATGCAGTGCTAACCAGTCATCACAGCGCCCTTGCATTGAGGAGGTCCTTGCCAATATCGACATCGTTGCCCACGGCCAGTTTGGAAACTGGTGCATTCAACACATCTGCGAGCATGGCGCGCCGGCTGACCGCAGCCGTGCCATCGACCACGTCATTCGCTACGCCGCCGAGTACAGCACCGACCAGTACGCCTCCAAGGTCGTTGAGAAGTGTCTCAAGATTAGTGGTGGAGAGTTTCTCAACCGTTACCTTGACCGAGTTTGCGAGGGACGAGTTGACCGCCCCCGTATTCCCCTTGTCGATATTGCCAGCGACCAGTACGGCAACTACCTCATCCAGTACATCCTCACCCATGCCGGCATGCAGCACCGCGAGGTGGTCGCTGCCCACATTCGCAAGCACATGGTGTCTCTTCGAGGATCCAAGTTCGGCTCCCGTGTGGGCATGCTCTGCACCAACCCTGCTGTCGCGACCCGTCCCGGCCCTGGCGTTGGTCCTAGCATGAACCGAATGGGCGCTGGTCCTCGTTACAGTGGTGGTGCTGGCGGCTACCGTTAGACCATGACACGGAGTTCTCGACACTGTCACAATCAACCCTCAACTGCTCTCCCTCTGCGTCACTATGGCCTCTCTGGCACCTGACTCTTTTACCCTACCGTCGATTTTCTTCTACTCTGACGAAGTAATCGACACACCTATTTTGTCCACGCTTACGAAACATTTTCCCCAGCCATTAATTTACAAATCAGCTGTCATCCTACGCTCAGCAGGTTATCACTTGTCTGAGTGCATTGGACACATCATGGTTATGGATTTTGCAATATGGATGAGGCGCGTCACCGTGGCCCTAAGCCCCTCGCTTGGGTGTTGAAGTTACACCACAAAGCCCAGCCAGAATCCTTTCATTTACACATGGCGGTTCATGGACACATCCGCATATTCTCATGATACGTCCTCTGTTTCATCAAACCGCTAGCTGGACAAATCGGAGAAGGGCGAGGAAGGCAAGGCAAGGCAGGCAAGCAAGTATGGAATATCAGAAAAAACGACAATGATTGTATGTAGTATGTACCACATTCCAGCTACTTTGGAGTGTGGAGTTGATCCAGGTTGGACAGCATCTGTGGCAGTCCTCAATCATTCGTTAGCTAGTTTTCCTAGAATGTTCCCCCAAAAAGTTTATGGTTGCTGAACTTGCTCCGTCGCGGAGCCCAAATTTCCCTATGCGTCCTATTTGCATCTAAATCAGTGCCCAACGCCCTCGCCTTACTTGAAGATCATCAATCCGCTACCGAACGCCACACGCATCACTTGACAAGTTCCAGGTATTTCTTCACGGGCTCACTTCTCCTTGGTTGCAGCTTCGACCTCGGGTGTCGCCACTTCATCCAGCGGTGGAAAATCAGGGTCAACCACGGAGGGACTCTCGACGGCTCCAACAGAGGAGAACTCTGCAGTCGAGCTATCCTTCTCCCAAGGTTTCTTGGGTGCTGCCCGTTTCCCAAAGGGTTTGACAGACTGAGAAGTCAGTAATTCGGCGATGGGGAAAGGGGGCCGTGAAGAAGAAGAGGACACCGAGGAAACTTACTGCATCCCTGACCACGGTGTCTGGAATCTGTCTGATGCCGGGGATGGGAATGCCCTTCTGGATCATCTCGAGCATCTGGGCGAAGCCAATCGGGTACGTGGGCTCGTCGCCTCCTTGGCCTTGCCCGTCTGCTTGCGAAGCCTGGTTTCGTTCGACATAGAGATCTGCTTTAGGAGCCGCCGCCTGCCATGATGGCGCAGGTTCCGCGGCGGCGGCGACGGTTTCCTCTTTGTCTTTGCCGGTGCTCAGGCTGTTGAGTTTGGAGGTCAGGTCTGGGACTTCGTTCGCTGGGTCTGCGCCGCGGCTGCCGGCTGTCGCGGAAACGGCAGCGGCGTCTCGTGCGCTCGCTGACCTGTACTCCTCCGGTAGGATATCGGGAGGCGTGTAGCCCGGGCGTCTCGCGAGCCAGTCCTTGTACCTGGCGAAGTCGATGGTGACGCCGATGCGCTGGGCGTAGTAGAAGACCCGGGCGTGGATGGTCAGGTCGGAGGGGGAGCCCTGAGGGTTTTCGGTATTGGGGTCGCCGAGTATTGCTTCCAGGCCGGACTGTCTGGTGGTTAGCTTGTCCACGGGAGATGGAGGGTCTGCGACGCCCAGAACAGGGAGTGTGGGGGGAGGGAGTGGTGGGATCGATGGATGATTACCATGAACGCCTTATCCCTCTTCCAGGGGTACGCGTCAAAGGCCTTGAACATGCCATCCTCATCTGTGATGGCGCGGATGCGCTCTGCGCCAGAGAGCGTCGCCATTGTGGGTTTGGATGCCGTCTTGTTGGCACGGTGAGTGAGTATGTTAGTTCAATTAGGAAGCGAGAGCTTGGGATCTGTCGTCCACTGAGGCCGATGCCGAGGTGTGGGTGGTGGGGTTTGGCGGGGGTGAGCTCCTGCTGATAAGATAGGGGATCCGGTTGCCCCTCTCTAGTAACACCGCACTATATAGAGGTCTTATTGTCCGTCCAATCCAACAACATCCGATATGGTGTAGTGGCCAACATGATGCCCTCTCATGTCCGTGAGAGGTTAGGCATAGCCCCGAGTTCGATTCTCGGTTTCGGAATAGTTTTGCAGTTTGCTCTTATTAAGTACTGTTTGCGTCCCTTTATTTTCTTGTCTTACCTACCTACCCCCCTCCCTCTCTGACTGACTGCATCTTGCGATGAAGCAAGCGTCTTCTTAGGGTTTTAGCATCGCAAGGTGTCTGGCCCAAGCATCTCGCGCATCCCCACTTTGACCAACTCTATTTATTAGACAGGTAGGTAGGTACTTGCTCCGGGCACCACCAGTATCGGTGGCCCCACGAAACAGGCTCAGTGGGGGCCGCGGGACTTGGAGATGTTTCTGGGCCTGGAGAAGCTGGAATATGGCTAAGACATCCTTGTTGTTTACTCGGTACGTTCTGGATTTAGCGCGCCACGCTCGGTTCCTTTCCAGCTGGATGGAGGCCGGGACTTGTCGGGAAAACCAACATTCACGTAAACCTAGCATGAGAGACACTGGGTTTTGCTGGAATCTCTCTCTTACAATCACATATCGAAACTGACATGGGTTCTGTTCATCTTAATTGCTAGATTTCTAGTCTATCTCACATGTCACGACGATCTACGAGTGCGCTCACGGTGCACGACCGGCGAACCTGTTCTACGGTGGTTTTCATGTTCTGCGTGGACGGGAAAAGACGATACTACTGCGAGACCGCTTCTCCAGCAAATCCCCCCAAGTTTATCAAGGAAATAGCCCAAGTTTGCAGAGGGAGAGAGAGAGATAGAGAGAGAAAAGAGACAAGAGTGTATGACCCATCAAGACTTGAAAAGTTTTGTGTGTATAGCAAAGCCGCCGTTTCGAGCCAACACCGCTCTTCGGGTGTGCGGTACAGAGAGCCACCATCGCTATGGATGAGGTCCTACGTAACTTTCTCCTGTGTTGTGTTTGTTTGTTTGTGTGTGCGTGTGCGTGTGTGTAGCAATATGGCAAGCCGGATGGGGCTGCTTAAGAACCGCTCTGTTTCCACGGGAAACGAGCTGGTATGTCGTAGATAGTCGGCAAAAAGGGGAAACGTCTAGAATGAATGCCCTTGGCAGAAAAACATGCCGCACTCAACCACCCACTTCCCTGTACCTAACGCCTGTAAAAGCAACAGCCACGGTTGCCGAAATTCCCTAGAAGTTGTTGGAATCCAATAAAACCTCCGATGCGAAAGTTGATGTTCTTTTCAAACGCCATGTGATGATGCTTTTAGTTGTGCTGGAAAAGGACGCTGATAGATTCGCCGTGATGGACGCGCCGAATCGCCTCCGCGAAGACGGGAGAGACTACCATAATTTAGCATGTGTTCCAATTGACCGGGTGGCCAAGGGGACTCACCGTCCAAGCACTCGAGCTTGGGGCAGACCCGCATGTGGTCTCGCTGGGGGACAGTGTTGGTGACGACCATCTTGTCAATGGCCGAGGCGTTGATACGCGGGATGGCGTCACCACTGAGAATGCCGTGGGTCAAGAGGGCATAGATGTGAGTAGCACCCTCCTTCTTGAGCAGCTTGGCAGCTCGGGTGATGGTGTTGCCGGTGTCGATGAGATCGTCCACGAGGATGCAGACCTTGTCCTTGACATCGCCCACCAGCATCATGCTGGCGTTGCGCTGTTCGGTGTACTTCGTCGGGCGTCGCTCCTGGAGAAGAAAACATATGAATCCTGTGCTTTCCCACCCGAAAACTTAACGACCTACCTTGTGAATCAGGGCAAAGGCCATGTCCAGCTCATCGGCAATAGCGGTGGCACGCTTCGCACCACCAGCGTCAGGGCTGATGACAACAGCATCCTTGAAGTTGGGGATGTTCTGCTGGATGTATCTCTTGATGAGAGGCTTGCCGTATAAGTTGTCGACGGGGACATCGAAGAAGCCCTGGTACTGAGGATCGTGGAGGTCCATCCTGCAATTATTAGCAACTGCTTCTCCAGGAAGCAATCAAGAAGTGCAGGCGGGCAGGGCAAAGCCGTAGATTGGCTCTTGTGGTTGTGGGACTGGCAACAAAGATGCAGATGCAAAAAAGTACATCATGTCAAGGAAGGTGAAGGAGTAAACCTACGTGATCTGTGTCTTTTGTTAGCGCTTGCAACCAGTGTCTAGAAGAAGACAGGCGCATGCTTTCAAGCAATGCCCAGGTTTGTCCTCCAAGGGAAACAACATACCACATGGTCCGCTCCCGCGCAGGTCAAGAGGTCGGCAACCAGAGTACCAGCTTGGGCAACCCACTGCTTGTAGCCAGGCTTGGACTGGAAGCCATTGATCTGGTGCTGATTGGCGTAGTCGTGGGTGGTGTAGCTGACCTGTGACGACGAAGAGTCGTGGTTGGTGCGGCCATTGCTGTTCCCATTTCCATTGGTCTTGTGCTCGCCATTCCTGACGTAGTCAGAGGATCCATTGATGCCATTGCTCCGTTCCTCGTTGAGCTTGCTCTTAGCCAGCTTGGAAGCAATACCCTCGATACCGCTAGAGAGGGTAGCACTGCGTGCGATTCCAGGACCAGGAGTTGAAGGCACACTCTCGAAAGTGTAGTTTTTCGATGCTTCCGCTGATGACTTGGAGAGGGGGGCACCAGCCTTCTTGTAGGGAACGTCGGGTTGTCTCGAGTAAGGGAAGAGAGGCATGACAGCAGTGACTCTCTTGGCGGAGCCGGTCTTGCAGGCAGAGATCATGATGCACAGGTCCATGAAACCATCGTTGACTGAGCCAGAGGCGCTCTGGATAATAAAGACATCCTTGCCACGCACTGAGTCTTTGATCTCGCAGCGACTCTCCCCAACTGAGAACTTGCTGAGAATGCGCTCACAAGGGTTCAGGCCCAGGTTATTGCACACGCTGTTGACCAGCTCCGGGTGAGTGTTACCACCCAGCACAATGATATTGCGGACCATGGTTGAGTACGTCGTGGGGTAATGGGCTGTGGGATAGTTGTGTGAGCTGTTTGAGGGTGTTGGGTATTTTCGATCGGGCGAAACCGGCGATGTTCGAATTGGGATTCAGCACTTCGTTCTGGTTTGGCGGGGGTTTCTGAACAAGAGGAAACGGAATTCAAGCTTTGGTTGCGAGTTTTATAATACGCGACTTGAGGGCCCAGGGTCGGTGGAGACAGGTGGGTGCGAGTGAATGAGTGATGGTGGGATGTCGTGTGCGGGTGGGAGGATCGCGAGCGAAAGATCCGGTGTCGGGTTTGGTCGAGACGTCAAAAATCTGCTAGTGGGGTGCTGGGCGACGTCACAGGGAACTGAAATGTGCCGAGGCCGAGGATATGCGCGGAGTAGGATTGGGGAAAGAACAGTGATGCCAGAGAGAATTGAGGGCGAACGACGAGGTAAGAGGGGAAGGCCTCTGAAGTTGTGATCACAACGGAAGCATGGCGAGCAAGCTCGAGAGGAGAAGGAGGAGGGAAGAGCAGAAAAAAAGGGTGGTTAGCGGGGGGATTCCTCTGAAGCTGGGGTTGTCGAGAAGTTGTAAAGGAAAATCTCTGAGTGGATAAGTTTGTTTGGGATTGGCAGGAATCGGGGTTGGGTGCGGTCGTCGCGCGCCATGTGGGTTTTAGGGATAGCGGGTGAGAATGTTTCTTGGTGGGGTGAAAAGAGAGGCCGCACAGGGCGACAGCACAGGGTGGCCAGGCCCCTAAACCGGCCCTTTCGGGTTAGGGCGCCGTGTCTTTGGGCGTGTTTTCTCATGACTCCGATTCGGGCAAAGATTTTGCCATTTTGACCATGCACTGTGTTTTTCGGGCAGTTGCCAGGCTGCCCAGACATGCCGAGCCTCGTGGAGAGTGCCGACCAGCGATGAAGATACTTTGGACACCCCCTGGCTTGGACGAGAGGAGTGTCAACGGCCCAGCGGCGCGACCCTCCACGGTACACGATACAGTGCCGAGGCAATTCTTCGTACACGGAGGATTGCGTGGGATTCGTGGAACAGACGCCATGATTGCACCTGACTCTTCTGAGATGCGGTATCCGTATATGATGTGGACATTCTTCACTCCCACGCCAGGAGTAGAGTCCCACGCCAGGAGTAGAGCTGTCTCGCGATTATGTATGCCTTGCAGTGTTTACCCAAGAGAGGGAAAGAGACAGCGGGAGATTTAAATACCGCTTACACCAAGAGGCCATCACACAATCACACAATGCAAGTAACGACAACACCCAGTCAAGCGAGGTGCAGCGCGCCGTCGTCCTCGAAAGCAGCCACCGCTAACACGCATGACCAGCACCCTTCTTCCCCCTCTCATTGCGCAATCCAGATCCGGTACGTACTGGGCGATATTTTAGCACATGGCATAGTGGAGGACTGGGCTTCGTGATTGGTGCCTTGGGCCGTCCTGCTGCAGCCGCTTTTTTTTTCCTTTTCATTTTTCTGCTTGCTGCCGCTTTTTCTCTCCTGTAGGTGGCTGTCAACTGTGACAAGCGCGGGGCACTTTCCATGTGCAAGAAGAAATTTGCTTCAGGACCGCCGCACTTTATGCCCGACTTCCGGTTCCAAAGTTAAAGGAAGAAAGTGAAATCAATTAAAAAAAAAAAGTACATCGATACATCGCCGCCTCCCGGAGCCCTTGTCGTTTGCTTCAACACCTCCACTCAAGCGAGAGTCTACAGTGCCCTGTGTTTCTATTCTTTTGCCCTCCAGAGAGTCATTTGAGCCCTTGTCAGCAAGAAGCAAGAACGCCAGCTTGCTGTCAAGGTTGTGTGACTCGACCTGTCAATTCCCGGTCCCGTTCTCCGAGTGACAAGGGGACCTTGGTAGCCTAGCCTCCGCTTGCATACCGACACAACTTTCAGCAAACATCAAGCGCAACCTGCATTTCCGCGCTTTTGCAATCCAACAGCACTGTGTGCAGAAACGACGCCGTTTCCACTGCTCCTACGTTGAGCAGACCAACCGCCTCACGCTCACTCACCTGCTTTAATCACTGGCACTGCAACCTGACCGCTACACGCCAAGCTCGCCTCCTTCACGATGAAGATCCTTGAGGCTCAGTCAGCCGTTCTGTCCAACTATGAGGTTTATCAGCACTTGAACGAGCGCAAGTTCGGCCAGAAGAAACGGGGAGAGCGTCGGGGCCCCGGCAACCTGGAGGCACTGGCGAGAGAGGTAGGTTATTCTATACAAGATTCATTTTGGCTATACCAATGCAACCGGAAAACAATCCAATGAAATTTGGGTATCTGCTTCTGTGTAATAGACCCGTTACTGACTTATCCGGTCTAGCTCCTGCAGTATCTGCGCACACCACCCAACCCGTTGAGCCAGGACCCCATCACCTACCAGCCGGGTTGCATCCCCCAGCTCCTGGAGAAGCTCCGTCCCTATGAATTGGCCAAGGGCGAGGTCATCATGATCCTCAACCTCCGCCCCGCGTCCGTCGCCGCGTTGAATACCGTCATCGAAGAGATGACGGAGCGCTTCGACGAGAACCAGCAGGAAGAGATGGTCAACATCATCGCCGAAGTCCTCGGCACATTTCCCCAAGAGGAGGGACCGGAGGAGGCTGGTGACGAGGGCGCTGCTTAGGAGAGCATTCCCGATCGCACTTTTGCAACCTATCCCAGATAGCGACAGGCTGTTCGGTGTCCCCTCCTCTTCTTGGTGGCAGGGAAGCTCGCAGCCGATCAACCTGTAAATGACAACGACCACGGCGACCTATTACATGGCGACACATCCACCCTCGGTCTGCCCGCCCTCGGCCTTGCGCGTCATCACCGCCGTCTTGCAAATGTCTTCGAACGCCAGCTTGATAAGCTCCCCCGTCACCGCGGAGCACTCCATGTATCTGTCTATCCGCATCTCCTGCGCCTGCTGGTAGGCTTCTTGGGGGTAGATGATGCCGTTTGGATCATCTTCCGATCTCAGGTCTCGTTTGAGGCCCAGCAAGAGGATGGGCAGACGGTCGGGTCTGCGAAAGGACAGTTTGACCTCTTTGAGCCACTATCACAGAGTCAGGCACGGGGATGCGGAGGGTTGTAGGGAGAGGAACGTACATGTCTTCTCATATTGATGAGACTGAGCCGCTGGCTGATATCGTAGCACAAGATGACGATGTCGGGGTCGAGGAGCTTCCAATTTTCGGGGCTATTTGTATCGTAGAACTCCAAACGGTACGGGTTTTTGCCAAGCTTGATCTCAAAGATGAAAGGTTGATCAATGTCTCTGAGCAGCGTAATGGGGCCGGTTCCTTCGCCGGCGCTCAGTCGTCTACTCAGGGGCGACGCGACATTAGTTGCGGCTTCTCACATCGGATCTTCACGGGGGCGATACGGACGAGATGAACGACGTCTTTCCACATTTCTCATCACCGACTAGCACGATTTTGATTGCGTCTCCGTCCATGTTGGATGAACTAGCTGTTTGAAGTTCTGATAACGGATGTCTGGGGGGGACAAATGGCGCAGCGCCTCGAGCCAGGGCCTGAGGTGAATAAGCTTCAGAAGCACTGTGTGCGCACTGCCCAATCCCGCATCCCACCCGTCCCGTCAGATTGGTTCGGGGTTGTGGGATTCGCCTTAGCCACACGTGCATGAGCCACACTCTGGTTTTCAACAGGCATACTCCGTAAAAAGGTTGGAAAGGGACAAGAATAAAAAAATAAAAAAAAGGCACAAGATGTGATGCGCTGAAAGCTGCCCACCTACGAATCTCTGCCGCATATTAGCCCCTCCATACTACCTACCGGTACCCAGGAGAGGTACCCGCTTGATGCTGGTCCGAAAAACGACCCCCCCAAAATACAAACTCACATGAGAGGATTTGGGCTTCTCGAAGCCTTTGTCAAGGGTCTCTGTCTGCAAAACCCGCGAAGCCAGAGTCTGATCCCGTCAAGACGTCCGGTCGGGCTCTTATTGCATGACTATCGAAAAGGATTACCTGCTCCAGCTCAGAATCATTGTCAAACTCACCACCGTCTCACTCACCACTACCGCTCGTCTCACACAGCTGCCCGGGGCTCAAGCACCGCTGCCGCCGCAGACATGGCCGATGCGGGCGGGAAGTATTACTCGTGGGAAAAGGACCGCCTCATCGCGCGCATAAGACAGCTCGAGCACGAGCTTGCAAAACGCGATGCCACCGCGTCATCCAAGTCCGCCGGCCCCGGCCCCGGCTCCGGCACGGCGACGGTAGACGCTGCCCCGCCCCCGGCGAAGAAGCGGAAGAAGGACAAGAAGATGGACGCCTCCCGGTACTCGAGCCGCTTCATCGCCCTGAAGTTCGCGTATCTCGGCAAGCGCTACGGCGGCTTCGAGTACGCCAGCTCAGCGAGCCTGCCGACCATCGAGGGCGAGCTGTGGAACGCGCTGACCAAGGCGTGCCTCATCTTCCCCGAGGACCCAGAAGTGGTCAACTTCGACTGCTGCGAGTACTCCAAGTGCGGCCGCACGGATCGCGGCGTGAGCGCCTTTGGGCAGGTCATCGCCCTGAGGGTGCGGAGTAGCAAGCCGTTGCCCAAGAAGCCGGAAGAGCAAGCCGTCCCCGAGACAGAGGGGGATACGGCCATGGAGGGGACAGTCGAGAAGGCCGAAGGAGAAGAAGACAACAAAAAGCCCGAGAAGGAGTGGGACGACATCGAAGACGAGATCCCGTACGTCAAGGTCCTCAACCGCCTACTCCCTGACGACATCCGCGTCATCGCTTGGTGCCCGGCGCCGCCGCCGGGTTTCTCGGCGCGCTTCTCCTGCGAGGAGCGGCAGTACCGCTACTTCTTCACACAGCCGGCCTTCACGCCCACGGCGGTGACCGCGACCGACGGCACGCCGCCAGACGGCCTGCGGGAAGGGTACCTCGACATTGAAGCCATGAATGAGGCGGCGCGGCAGTTCATCGGCGACCACGACTTCCGCAACTTCTGCAAGGTGGACGGCAGCAAGCAGATCACCAACTTCGAGCGGCGCATGTACGAGGCCGGCGTGGAGGAGGTGCAGGACGTCGGCTCGGTGCTGCCGTACCTCGGGCGCGGCGCCGCCGACGGGAACGACAAGCTGCCCAGGGTGTACTCGTTCAACATCCGCGGCACGGCGTTTCTGTGGCACCAGATCCGGCACATGGTGACGATCCTCTTCCTCGTGGGCCAGCGCCTCGAGGGGCCCGACGTCATCACGCGGCTGCTGGACGTCGAGAAGACGCCCCGCAAGCCCAACTACGACCTCGCGCACGAGACCCCGCTAGTGCTCTGGAACTGCGTGTTCCCCGGCGACGACGACAGCCGCATCCCGACGGCGCCGGAGAACGCGCTGCGGTGGGTGTTTGGCGAGGCCGACGTCGTCGAGAGTCTGTGGGCGCACTACCGCGAGAAGAAGATGGACGAGGTGCTGGCCAACCGGCTGCTGGACCTCGTCTCGGGCCAGGTGCAGAGCACCGAGCCCAAGCCTAAGGGCAAGCGGGTGTTCCAGGGGGGCCACGAAGGCAAGCTGTCGGGCGGGTACGTGCCGCTCGCCAAGAAGCAGCTGACGCCGACGCCCGAGGAGATCAACAACAGGTGGGCGCAGCGCAAGGGGTTCAAGAACGCCGAGGAGATGAGGGAGTCGAAGAACTGGAGGAAGGCCATCAAAGATGCCAAGCAGGCGGGTACCACCGCCGCTGCCGCTGCCGCCGCGGGGGCCGGTGATGAATAAGTACCCAGGTCATAGACAGTGATGATGGGAATGAAAAGACCAAACACAACAACCGAAAAAAGTTTGAACATCGTGAATTCGTAAAGGGGCTGTGGTTGCTATGGCACGGCTGACGGGCTGGCTAGACGCCGCCTTGCCATCTCTCGTCCATCTTCCTAGTATTTCCACCACCCCCGCCGGCGGTCCCGTCCGCCTCCCAGAGACACCCCCTGACCCCCCTCCAGACCGTCTCGACGATCTTCTTCCGTGGCAGCAGCCTGGGGAAGACGACGACGAGGTCCTCCTCGCCCTCGACGATGACGATGAGGTAGTACCGCACCTCGAAGCCGCGGAAGGCCTCGTTGACGAGGACGTCCTGGATCTTCTCGGTGGGTATGAAGCGTGTCGCGGCGGCCGAGAGGTAGCTCCCGCTTGTGGAGCTCGTCTGGATGCCCAAACCGCGCAGGACCAGCAGGCTCTCGGTGGCATGCGTGCGCAGCAGCGTCGCGTAGGCGGCGAGGAGGCACGCTGGGACGAGGACGGGGAGCGGCACCACGTGGGAGGCGACGATTCGGTGGGCGAGACGGCCCGGCACGGAGGCGCGGAGAAAATTAAGGGCGTGCCAGAACGTCACAGTTGAGAAGACAACGGCGTCAGCGGGGGGGTTGTCGGGCGTCGTGGTGGGTTTTTTTTTCGGCAATGGCGAGAGGAATGGTGCGGAGTAGGGGGACTGCGACCAGGCGGCCTGGAGGAGGAGGATCGAGGAGAGGAAGAGGAGGACGCGGAGGACGAGAAGGAGGCTCGATAGGAGACGGACGGCGAGGGTCGGTGGCGGGCGGGTCGTCACTGTGAACTCGGCTGTTGTTGGCGAGGGGCGCCGGACATGGAGGCGGGGAGCGGTTGTGAGCATCGTGAGCGAGGAGGTGCTTGTGTCGCAATGCTGTCGCGAGAGGTGGTGTCCGATTTGGCCGCTATGGTGCTCATTGAGATCGCACGAAGTGGCATCAGCTCAACGAGGGGCCAATTGGGGCGTAGGCGAATTGGCTGCGCCAGGATTGCAGGACGCAATCGCGGCTTCGGCTTCGATTTCAAAGTCGAGGAAAGAAGCTTGAAGCTTATGTCGGTGCTCGGTAGGAAAACATGCGACACGCAGTGTGCAGCTGTCAATGACTTGCTTACATCACTTGTGCCCCACCCACACCAGTGCACACCCCCTCAGTGGCTGGATACTATATGTAAGCAAAGTTTATGCGTAATTACCGGCTGTAATGGTCAAATGGTTGAAGGCTTTCATTACTCTTCTTCCGCTACCCCATCTACATTGGAACCCTTTAGTGGCGCCCAGTGCGAATGCCGCGGTGGCCACCCACTCGTACGGGTAACCTGCGATTGCTGCGTGTGGCCCTAAGCAATGAAGATAACACTTGAGGGAGGCTTCACTCTGCAGAGATATCTTCACCGTCGCATGGCGTGCTGGATTACGATCGCTAAGGGCTTGGGGTAGCGGTTGGAGATGGAGATGTCAACTCCAATTTTTTGGCAATTCTCCTAATGAGAGTAACCATCTTTTGCGACCGTGGAGCTGTTGGCTATTTACTGACTGAGTTTGGTGACGATGTCTGTCGGTGGTGTATGTATGTATGCACACAGTGAACCTCGCACGTGGTTCAAACCCGGCCTTCGNTTTTTTTTTTTTTTTTTTTTTTTTTTTTTTTTTGCGTCCCATGCCACAATCATCAAGATCAATCGGGACTTGGGTTCCTACTATTGCACCACAAATGCGTAAACACATGCGAGGGATTTTGTTGCATTGTTCTCGATTTTCGCTCTGAACTAGGCCATCTCGACTAGCAGCTAGCCACATGCCACACCATCCACTCAAAAGGAAATAGCTGTCAACCCCTCCCAAGGCTTGCAGTCTCGGGGACAGGCGACAAAGAAAAGAGAAAGAGTTGGGAAATCCCAGCCATTCAACTAGATGAACAAAGGTGCCGCGAGGCAACATTGTAAAACACACGTTTCCAGCACTTTTCGATCGGTCCCGTTCGCTCTCCCAATCTCTCTCCCTTCAGCCTCTGAACAAGACGGTTTCATCTTGGAATATCCCGCCTTTTTTTAGTTAATGTCATCACCCTTCAAGGCCAATCCGTCCATCACGTACATTGTCCCCTACCAGATATCGTGTACTCATGTATTCCGGGTGCGGGTCTGGTCCCCTGAAAGCCCCAAGCCAATCATCAGTCATCATTTGAGAAAGTAGGAATGCAGGCTGGATGAGAAGAACTGAAGAGTAGGAAAGGCAAAAAGAAAAACATTCGCTCGGCGATCAGTCAAGAATAGACTCGAACTATACAAAACAGGCCCCTCTCTCTGCTGTTATTCGTGCTGGCAACGGTTGCACTGCGCTGCGGACATTTTCGCGTTTTGCTTGTCTATCGCAAAAGATTCATCGAGAAACTCCTGCCGCCATGCAGCGAAATCTGAACGTGTCAAGTGTAATGCCATTTATATCATCTCGTTCTGGTGCAGGCCAGTAGGCAGCCCTTTCTGCGTCATGGCCGTCATGACCGTTATGGCGGCAGGAGATCGCATGCCATCGCGACTGTAGTTTGCCGGCATAAGCACGCTCTCGTAAGGTGCGTAATCATATTCGTCCTGGCCGCGAGAGCGGCTGGAGGGCTCCTTGTGGGTACGGCTGCCTGATCGGAAGCGGTCACCGGCCTTAGAAAGGCGACCGGCGAGACTGCTTTCACGCTCAGTGAAGCTGCGGCCGCGGCTGTGCCCCTTAGGCGCAGCGGGATGGGGCGAAGAATGAAGTGGAGTGGCTGTGTCCATGGGTGCGGCAAGGGTTGCAGATACAGGCTCGTCGTCGTCTATTACAATCTCAATCATGCCGGATCCAAGCCCGCCGGCGTTGTTGTGCGAGGAGTATGGAAGAGGTGCCGGTGGCGGGGGAGGAGGTATGGCGAGATGTCGCAATTCCTTCAGCATTGGTGGGGGAGGGGGCGGCGGCGGCGGCAGGATGCCGTAATTGTTGCTCTCCTGAGAGGCCTGCCTGGCGCGAATCATGTCGTCAACGGTGCGGATCTCTTCTGAGTTGCCTCTTCTCATCGACGGGCCACGAGAGAGACCCTGGTTGTGAGAGCTGGGCCCTCTTGGAGAGGGCGCATCAGGGGGAATAGGCGGGGCAGACATGCTGCGAGGTGTCATGCCACGGGCTGGAGGTTGGTAGACTGAAGACGGCAGCTGGTACGTCGTCTGCGGAAGAAGTGTAAGAGACCCCGATTCCCTCTCCTTCTCAGGTGACTGCTGTTGAGGCGAGGTTGCTGGAGAGTGCCGCTGTGCAAAGGTTGCCGGGATGGGGGGCACCGGTATATTGTTCTTGTCCTTGTCAGACTCGATGATTAGACGCATGGCTTTGGGCGTCGCAGGTAGGCCGATGTGAATGTTGGAATTACTGCGAGCATACATGCTCCTCTGGACCGAGTCCGCAGTGTGGCTACGAGGGGGGAGCTCAATGGCGCTTGGCGACGGTTCAATGCCGATGCGGATATTACTGGGATGAGGAATCGGGGGTGCCGACGGACGTTGCGCAAGCGACTTACGTCGCTCCTCAAGCTCACGAGCGGCTTCTTCCTTTTTGCGCTGTCTCTCATCCTTCATGGCCTTTAAGTCCCCAGCACGCTCCGTTGAGGCGGCCCGCGACTTTGACTGGGTGGGAGCATTTTCGCGGGGGTGGTCAAAATTCTCGCCTGCTTGGCGGCGGCGGCTCTCGGATCGGTCCCGCCGAGGAAACTCTTTGGTGAGTTCAGGGGAGAGGGCCTTGCGAGATCCATGCTGGCTGGTGCTCCTGTTGTGTCGGTTCCTGAAGTTCTCTTGTGCGACCACGGCCTTGACGTAGTCTTCCTCGTCTTCAGATCCTTGGTAATGGATCAGGTTGGCTGAAAGGGGGAGCGGAGATGAGGGCGACCGAGCATGAGATCCACCACCGCGGTCCGCGCTTCGGCCGCGAAGATCAAGCGCAGGTGGGCGGTGCTTCGTCTCGGGGCTTCTGGCGCGGCCCTGACTGCCACGGCTAGACGCACGACTGGTTTCCTTTCTGCTTTTACTTGACTTTCTAACTGTGGCAGGTTCCACCACCTCGGGCAATAATCTGGGGGTGCTCAAGTTGATGAGGTCTTCGGGCGACATAGGAATGGGCGAAGTCGGCGAACGTTTCGGCTTGGGCCAGTTGCGACTCGATGCGCGACCACGTTCCGCAGATGCCTCACGAGAAGCCGTCTTACGGGTGCGACTATGATCTCGGTCACGGCCGTGAGAGCCGTCCCGCTTGCTCTCTCGGCTCGAATGTCGGCTTCGATGCTTGCGCTGTTGAAGACGCTGAGCAGTGTCGAGGCTGTGGATGTAGTCCTGTCGCCCGCCAGTAGGGTTGCTCCGAAGGCTTCTGCCTGCGGTAGATTGTGAAGTGACAGAGCTAGTGACAGAGCCGGGACCGCGACGTCGAGAGGGCCAGTGAAAGCGAGTCGAGGATGCCACGGACTGTTCTGGAGAAGCAATCTCGTTAGCTAAATTGTTGAGGCCGACGAGTTCGAGATGAAGGCCCTTAGGCTTGCGATCTCGAGAACCATTGCGTTGGGCCATGTTGCCCTCCATTTTAACGAGCATCCTGGCGTCAGGGGACGGCGGGGGAGGCTCCCTTATCCGAGTGGTGATCTTTTTGTATTGATCACGCATCATCATGGGGCTTGCTGTGGCAGCCCTTTGCAACGACAGACCAGCAGCAAGGTTATCCTGGTCGGCGGATGACATGCGCATTTGCATGACGTGTCGGGATTCTTCACCTTCGGTTTGGAGCTGATCGCGGGGCAAGTCTCCGGGTATTTCGCCGATGGAAGGGAGACGCTTGCGGCTGAAACCAGATGCTCCAGACCTTGCGGAGTTCGGCGTGTTGAACTGACTGCGGTTTGGTGGTCGGATGAAAGCAGTGGTCACATCGAAGCCTCCGGGGGAGACAGCGGAGTCGACGATAGGGGTCGGGCCCGCGGCAATAGGAGTCTGCCCGCCGTCGCCCTGGGAAAAGAACTTCGTCTTCCCAGCCTGTTCGCCAAAAGATGTGATGAGCTTCAGAGCGGATGTCTTGGCGATGCTTCTCTGAGGCCCGCGGTTGATGCCAGGGGGCGACAACGGCGGCGATAGCACCTCGGGTATGCCCTTGTTGAGGTTCTCGTTGATGCTCTGGAAGGTGACCTGCGCAGCAGAAGGAGATGTCCAAGGCTCATCGGGCTCAGCTCCAGTACAAGCGAAGCTATTTCGTGGTTAGCAGTGCATCCCGCAATGACTAATTGAGCAACCGACTTACCATCGGACCGCAAGTTGCTGTTGCCCATGCATGACAGCCCATTCCCCCCATTTCTTGATGATGGCTGACTGTCGTTCCCAAACTGCGGGATAGAAAAGGCAGGTCAGAATGAGGGCTTCCATGTACTTCTTGTGAGAGACGTAGATCTCAATGGCGTCATTGTGGTCTCCCATTCCGATTAAGATGGTAGCCGCAGCGTGAAGATCGCCATGTTCCAGTAGTCTCTGAACATAAGTTCGGCCCAGCTTGCGCTGCGAGGCTTGGCTTCCAATACCGCTGAGGGCCAGCAACATCCAATCCGAGGACGTCATAGAGGCCGAGTTCGCTGCCATAACATCCGCGTCAATATCGCCAAGCCATCTCATCAGCAGAATGCGTCCCGGCGAACCAGCGTTGTGTCTGCTCAATTCCTCCCGGATCAGGTCCCCAATCTCCTTGTTCCATCCAAAGATAGTACTGAGCATTTGCTTGCGAAGGTCTTCGTTGGTGAGGCGACTGTTGTCAACGGTGGTCGGGTGCTTGTAGGGAATATCACTTAGTCGGCTCCTTGTGTACTTGAAGAGGTCCTGCACCTTGCTGTCAACCGGACTTGGCAGAACCTCATTTCGGAGACGAGAGGGCCTTGAGCGGCCAGACCGGTATGAAGACATCGAGGTGCCAGTCACCATCGAGGTTCCGCTCATGGAGTACATGTCTCTTTCTTGATACGGTGCAGCTGATGATCTCAAAGACGAACCGGCTGAAATGTAAGTGTTTTCAGTCATACCTCTCGAGATAGCTGATGAAGGATACCGCCCAGGTGTCCGAGATCCTTCGGTGGATTTTGAAATAGAAGAAAGCCCGCTGCGGCTAGAGGCCGCGCTTGTGGAGTCGGCATCATAAGGATCGAGCGCTTTGGGGGTACCCGTGTCCTTCCGGCCGACAATACGGTCGAATGGAGATAGGTGATCTTCGTCGCTCTCAGATATGCCCATTTCAATGGTCCCAGATGTAGTATCGGAGTCGGTGGCAATTGTTGTCGAAGTTTCTTGTCCTTGCTGTTCCTCAATCGAGACCGGTGGCGATGGTGGCAACAAGTTGGCAGGATGCTGGACGTTGGCTACAATGATTGACGGGGTGTTGAGATCGAACTGCTGAACCGTGTTGTTGGCTCCGAGTGTGAAAAGGCTGGCGCCGGGACCGTATACGGCTAGACCTCTGACGTGCTCAAGCGTCGGGATACTGTCCCAAGTGACATGCTTAGTACGGACATCCCACGAAAGTGTTTCCCTAATGTGGCCAATATCAGTACAAGTTCTAAGCGCGCGCATAGGTCCAAGTGGCGAAGAATGACATACGATTCAGAATACTGGATGATTCGGCCGTTTTTCGACCAACCCATCCAGTTAGGTCCGACTTGAAAGTTGTCGGTGCGCTTGAGAATCCTCACAACCTTGGCGGGGTCGTCGCTGCTGTATGACTTGGATACGCTCCAGACTCGCAGATCACCATCTTGTGTTTGGGAAGCCAACATGTCTGATTTCTGACGAGATGAAGAGGCATGCCAGTTAAGCGTGACTATGGGTGAAGGCGCTCTTGAGGTGCCTAGGTTGTGAAGAATGGTGAACCGCGGTTGTAGAGTTGCGACCAGCAAAGAGCCGTTTTGATAACTACATACTGTTAGCATCATGTTCCCAGTTTCGTAATGCTTGCTAAGCCTACCCGATTGCGAACGTCCGACAGTCTGCAGCAGGTGCAAGTGCTGTTACTGCAATCTGATCAATCGTCCTGGAGGAAATGTGCTCTGATGTGGTGGGCTCGAATAGAATGATGTTGCCCTGTGTGTTGCCTATGTGTCTTGTTAGAGATCTTAGCAAGACAATTAACTCCCGGCATGGACCCACCAAAAGCAACATTTCCGTTGCGCATCCAAGCGGCAGTCGTCAGATGCTCGTATGAGGCAAATCGAGCCACTTCATCGCCCGTCATAATGTCCCAAACAATTGCAGTCTGCCCGGCATCGTAACTCACTACCAGTCTTCCTGCTCCAATTTCGCTTTGTGTGTCGACTGCAAGCAGCTGGACCTCGTCCGAATGCCTTGAAAACCTCCTCTCAATCGTGAGAGTGTCGTGGTGGCAGCAAACTATGGACGAGCCCTGCGCGTAAAGGAACATGGAGGCCGTTGCGACGCATGGCTCGAAGTAGCGCCTAACGTTGGGCTGCGACATGGTGAAGTCCTGCATCTCATTGCTCCGACCTCTTTGCGACGACTTCCCAGAGCTGACGGTAGCGGTTCTTTTTCTCGCCGAGGCGGACATGGTGGCACTATATCCTTTTTGGGCTTTCGATCTGGAAGCCGGTGCAATGTTAGCCGGCAGGCCTCATTTGGGGAGAACAGCTTCTAGGCAGGGAGATAGCTGCAGGTACTTGTCCACCGGCAACCTCTGGGTCCTCTGAAGCCGAAAACCGGGTGTGTGACTTGTGAGACAGACCTACTCACCAATCCGCGGCGATCACAGCACCGTTCGGCTGCTTCGTGGCGAACCAAAGGCAATCGGGAAGCTACAACTTTTCCACCTCACCATCACATGAAGCACTTTTCAACGTCTTTTCCCGGTCCGGTTGTCCTTCCACGTTTCGGAGTTCCAGACCTGCGGGGTCTTCGTGAGCTCTCTTGAGAGTAGCGGTACCGTTCGTCTGCTGTCGTGTTACGATTGCTGGTGGCCCCGTTGTACTCTGTTGTGTCTTCTTTGCAACGCAAGGCAGTTCTCTGATTTTTGATTTCCGGCGAGTTACCGATAAAAGGTAGGACAGTCAAAGAACGAAGAAGAAAAGTCGGGGAGGTGGCGTGTTAAAGATGGTTACAGTCTGTCGGGACGCTATAGGCGCAGATGGAGGGTGCGAAGCGATACGATTGTCTCTGCCCAAGGCGGTGTTTGTTGGACAAGTAGAGATTTCACTGGATAAGCTCTACTCGAGAGGGTGTGTCGGCGCTTCTCTTGCAGGAAAGTCTCTGCCAGTGTGCGACACAGTTTGTAAACTAGAAAGGGTTTCTTGCAGACGACGGAAAGGAAAAGAAAAGGGACGGAATCCAGAGAGACGATGGAAAATAAGAGAGGTTGCCGCTCCAAAGGGGGTGTGGACGGGGTGTGACTGAGCCAAATAGGAAGAGAGTCGAGCAACATGGAACAAGGCGCCTAAGCCTACGAGCTGACTTGTCACTGGACGATCAGTATTGTCCATAAAATTAGAGCTTCTCCCTGGACGGTCGAAGGATACGGCGAGGGGATACGGTCCGGCTCATCTGGACGAGCCAAGGCGCTGCATGGATGATGGCTCTGGAGACCAGACTGGGGTGCTTGTCTTCGGGGACCCTGTCAAGCCAGTCGAAGGGTGCTTCGCATGGTGTGCAGCGTGCAAGCCACCGCGTGCCGAGGGTCAGAATTGGGGTATATGCAGTAGGACGAGGGGGTTAGGGGTATGGTGGAGAGGGTTGAGTCGGACGCAGCGGCCTGGTTGGGTAAGCCGTCAAGCATCGAGGCAAGCCGAGAATGTCTGAACCGGGCAGTACATCAATATTCTGCCATATTTAGGTCTCTGGACCTGTCGTTGCGTGGTGCTAGTCCATCTTTTCTCTCGCGAAAGCACTGCATGCTACAGGTATGCTGCTGCTGCTTGCAATGCTTGCTTATCCTGCTTGCGTATGTGCGCGCGGATGGTAATATCAGCCTATGAAGTTGAGCTGAGCTGGCGTTCGCTTGCTCACTGTCTTTCTGTCGATAATGGCCGATCTATCGAGACAACGAACCGAGCCACGATATGATCGAATCCCTAAATCGCCTTGATGTCTGCTCGGCAACTGTTCTCCAGCAAGCCTGGCTTTGGATGTTTCAGCTCCACTTTCCCTGATGGGTTGACTTTGCCTCACTGCTCACTGTAATGAGGAAGTGACCAGCTGAAGGAGACACCGCATAGATCATCGATGATTGGTGGCGCCAAAGGTGCCTTGCAGACAGGGCCGCTGTTGAATGTCAAATATGCCGTGTGTGCACAGAGGGATATGTATCGCACGACTCCCCTCTTCTGTTTAGTATTCACGGTGGTGAATCATGGCACAAACCAGCCTGATTCGCCCCCTTGGACATGGCTGCTTGGAGCCTCGAACGAGACTCGTCAACAGGCTCGAGAGCCTATCGAAGACCTGGAAAGCAGTCTGGTATAGGAATGGCCGGCAAGGGCAACGCGGCCGTAAGTGAGGAAAAGAGCGTGGTTGGGGGAGGAAGAAGTGAAGCACGCCCGGTTGACAGCGGGTGACGGGAAGAGAGAAAGAAAGCAGAGGAGAGGTGGAACTCGGGGAAGGAGGAGAGGACTGGTGAACAGGGAGCAGGGGTTGAATAGTCTACGCGCCGAGGAAAGGGTGATGGCGCCTACGGAACTTGCATGGGGCCAATCCGGAGCCGCATGTGCCTTGTGTCCAGCAGGTGCATTACAGGGGGGCCCATGTCGGCGTCGTTGACTGGTTCATCTCTTTTTACCTCCCGTTGAGATGCTCCATATGGATCCACTTAACGGTAGTCTGTACGAACCAGCATCCGCTTTTTCACTCCGCACGGCGGCAAACCTCAAGGTATCCGCTACTTCTGCCTCTGTCCCCCCAGCACCCCCGACTGTGCCACCTCTCGGTCCTCTCCAACCTCACCTCATGAAATATGAGTGTCACACTGACGACGAACGGCGAAATAATCATGTCCCTTTGCTTAATTGCTTCTTTCTCCTTGGCCGATCACGGCAAGTATATGCGAATTTCAGTTGCTGAATTACTGATTCGCAGTTCCTTGGCCATCCCTACACTGACTATCTGTAGATACCGATCTATCCCTACGCCGTTCCTCTCCCATCATGAATGCTATTATCTCAGCTCACTCACACGAACACACCCCATTTGGCCATTGATATCGGTTTTTGGGACACGTTCTTAACAATGGGTAGCACAAGCCCGTCCTGGTCCTTGGTCGATTTACTTTCACTGTCCCGGGGCCTCGACTCCGACGCCAGCCGTCCTCATCCTTCGGCGCCGCCTCTACCGGCGCGGGGCTGGAACCATACTCCGCTGTCCGGCATACCAACGGCCACCATACATCAGCGATCCCCACATCCGCTTAGCTCGTACCTTTGGCCCTTACCCTGGCGATGCGCAATGGCTCCCTCCAGTGGTCCGCATCCGCATCTGCGGCCTCAAGAGTCCAGGTCCGACAAACAAGACACGTCTAGGGTTTGGAGCTGCAGCAGTACTGCATCTGCCCGAAGTTGACTGTGTGTGCCCGTGGGCCGATTACTACCACGTTGAACAACTTGCACAACACAGGCACCCATCAACTTGAGCTGCATCATATAGATTTCTGGTCTCTAATGTCGCAGTTCAAACTCGCGGTCCAACTCGCCACATTCGTTATCGTCTGGCTGGCTATAGCTGGTGTCTGTTCAACGTATCTACAATTGTGGGTACTATCATATCCCACCGACACAATGAGACGCATTGCATTACATGCTTGGTTCGACAAGCTGCAAGACATGCGATTCTTGTCTCGGAGCCAAAGGAGCAGGCTTTGATGCACCTGTCGACCGTTTCATCGGCCTGTTGCTCGTTCACACCCATTCAAGTCAATGGTTCAGGCCTGGCCACTTTATGGACGCCAGATATCAGTCTCAACTCGATGCCCCTGGAAAGCCATTTGACGACAGCCCAATGACACGAATGACACGGCCAGCCGGGACAGCCTCGCCAATTGAGATCCTTCATCGACCGCTGATACAAGCTCACACCGTCCGCCCTTGTTCAGCGCGGAACCTCACCGGCCTCTTCCCCGTGCATGGTCGAACCACGGATTAAGATATAGCTGCATGTTGAGAGCAAGGTTCGATCCACGGCCGCCTCACTCTTGTGCCGTTGCCTGGACCAGTAGTTGATTTGATACCGCAAGCGCAAGGTACGTAATGTGCTCCCCCCCCCCCCCTCTGGCACGTCCGTGATGCTACCTCGGAACGGGTGGTCAGTTCCCCCGATGCAACCATCTTGTTCCCCGTGCCTCACTTCCTTCGCCGGCTGGCTACTTGGTGGGTAGGCTCGTTTTCTGGGTCAGAATGGCCCGAAACGCCAATTACTTTTGACGAGTTCGGCATGTACGCAGTACCTGACATCTCGTATGATGCTGTCCTACTGCTGCTACACTGGGGGATGGCCAATTAATCTAAGCAGACAATTTGATGACACACCTCATCGGTTGTATTTCTCTTGGGTTCAGGACCTGCAGCCGACGCAGCGGCCGCACTCTGGGCAACGTCTTCGACCTACTAACACCGTTGTCAGTGGCGCCTGTTTGGAGTTGTAAGATAATAACTTCATTGGAGTTGGAATGCATCTGCAATGCTAACTGGGAATATCTTTCACTGAGGGGGCGGGGCACTATGCGTGCGAGCATCCTGACAATCTGGTCGAGCCGCTAACTGGCTCGGCGTTCTTCCCAGGTGCAACCCGATGGGACTCATTATCTAATGAATCCCGAGTTGAGCTCAGCAACCAGCAGGCTCTACAACAATATCAATTGCTTCCGATGGGTTGATGGGCACAGCTCTACTATCCCTGCCATGTTGCACATCACCTTGCCCCGGGAGCAGGGGTGGTTGCTTTGCCGTTAGGCTATCCTTTTAGGTCGCCTGGTCCATTTATCTTCTCTGGTCGAATTTCCGACTTGAGTACCAGGTACGATCCTTCAATTAGTAATCAAGGGTGGGATGGGTGCTGCTAACATTGGTTCTTGAGTAGACTTTCGTCAGCTATACCATTGCCCATTCAGTCCCTCACCTTCGTTTGGCTCATACTTCGGGCCATCAATCAACTAAAACCCAATGATCGACGTCCATCACACAAGTTCGAGACCCAGCACTCACTCTGTATTGTCGGGTTCCTGGCCTTGTCAGTAGGATCCAGTCGCACTGCTTCATCGGACTAGCGTTCGCGGCTGCTTACTTCACGCACCTCGATACAACGGTAATATTCATGCTCGGAGCGTTGCATGGGGTGTGGCCACCATCCAACTGCGCATTGCAAATTTGCAAAATGATGATGAGCGAAGCGTGGTATCTCCCCACTCAATGAAAAGATACATCCATCTCAGAAAGGCCAGGCCAAGGTGCATGTAATTCACTGACTCGGATTCTCGTCATATTTCATCTCATGACGTACCACAGTCACAACGCGCATTGAAGCAGTGCTTTTTGGGAAGCCATCGCCAGGGACCCTGGATGCTTGGCAGCTGTCGCCCCACGTACTGCTGCTCCATCTTACATTTGATCGCTCAGATCAACGTCGGGATCTCAGAGGCCTGAAGCAGTCGATAAATGTTGAGGGCCAACCGGCAGCTTGTGCCTTGCGACTGGGGAATTGACCACGACGCTTCCGTAGGCATCACGGCATCTGCGCCTCTCATGCGGCCCATAGCGAAAGACACGCAGGTGTGTTGCTAACTCGCGTTGCTCGGGTCGACAGCCGTCACTGTCTATGCTGAGCTCGCCATCTGGAAAGACCATGTAAACATGTAAACTCAACATGTCGATCGTTCCCAGACGGTTTGGCTTCCCAGACACCTATAATACTTGAACATAGCGAGCGCCTATGGGGAAACACAGCATTTTAATATGACGCCAGATTCGAGGATACCGCGCAATCCGCCATCTAACAATTGATCCTGGGACCACAGAGGTGCTGTGCGACGAATCAGGGACTGCTGTACCGCTCTGGCGTCGTCATTGGCGGTCAGCCGGCCCTCGCATACAGAACGACTGTCGCAGAAACGTGGACAATTGGTCCTCGTGAACGCTCTTTTTGGATTTGGAATCATCCACTCACCTTCACCCTCAGGGGATAGAAGAGCTCCTTGTTTTCTAATTTGTGATAATAGCAGGTTGCCAGGTCCCCTTTCCAGCTGGAAATCCCCTGTCCCGTGACATCCAACCGATGCAGCCTGGGATGGGTCTCTCTGCGTACGAATGGACTGAGGGTTGCCTGCTCGACCATCACTAAGGTGGTGTTCAAGGTGCCTCATCTTTGGGCATTGATTGGGAGACTCAACCCATCTTGACAGATGAGTAGCAAACTAACTCGTGGCAGCGCGGAAGCCGCGCCGTGAAGGAGGAATCTGTCGGGCTCTCGCTTACCCCTGTCCCGTCCTCGGTTTAAACGGCTAGTGGAGCAACGAGTTGGACCAACCTCATTCTTAGTGTACGGAGTACATTCAGAAAGGATCGAAAAGGACATGCCCCGCGGCATCGTATCAACTCGAACCTGGTCCTATTTGTCAGTTTGCAAGGGCAAAAATATGAAATCGGCTTCACTTCTCCCTCCCCAGTAAACCCGTCCGATCACATCTGACTGCAGCTCCCACCCCATCTTTGCAGAGATCATCACCGCCGCGTGAATCCTTGCTCGTCCCGTCACACCTCGGTGCACCCACTCCTGCTTTTCACCCTTTGCTATGACCACCCGACGAACGTACCAAGATCGGACGCCTGACCCTCCTCTCCTACCGCACTTGGACGTTCATCATGCCGTTGGCGATAAGAAATTCGGCATGGCCGTGTTTCGCTAATACCCTATGGACCCCTGGGAAGGGAAGCCAACCGCCGTACCGCCCTACAACCCGCATATGGTTTAGGCGCGTGTGATTCGGATAGCGCTATCTGTGACTCGTGGGCGCCCCCCCGGTCCCACCACCCCGTAAACGGCCGGCACGAGCCACGGCCTACGAGTGAAGAGCCAAACATCCGCGAGCGACGGGGGCGCTAGGCTAACCTTTCGTGCGCGCACGGGGCGAGGCCGAAGGGTTCCTGCTGAAAGCTGATGGAAGAGATCGCTGTGTGACGGGAGGGGAGACGGACCGGGGTGCGAGCGTTGGCTTTTGGGATGTGATGGAAGGATTCGGACGTTGTTGGTGGCGTTTGGGGGCTCGACTGACTTACCTAAGTCGAGTCTCGAGAAACCGTCTTGCACGGCCGCCAGTCCTCTTGTAGTGCGATATTGGTCTCGGCGGAATGCGTTAATGCGTCTGATTTGTTGGGTGTCTGGAAGGGAGCTGAGTAAATCGAGGTGGCGGGGAATATGCTCGCCTCGGTGCGAACAATGATGGAGAGCCCGCGCATCGTTCTCGGCAGCGGCGAAAAGGAAAAGGGAGAAGAAGAAAGGGAAAGAAAAAAAAAAGAGAAAAGACACTACAGCAAGAGACTCGACTGGAAGCGCTGGGCAGCGCAGCGGTGAGCGCAACGAGCGACGTAAGGCGTGTTTTTTTATGGTCATGTGCCCTTGTAGCGAGTACAGCCAACGTACCTATGAGGCGGGAAGGTTCTTTCGGGCTGGGGCGCGGGCGGTTGGAGCTGGCCGGGGACGAGTAAAGAGAGTGATCATTCGCCTGCGAAAGGACTTTGTGCCACAACGGAGGGGAAGTTCATCAATTGCTCCTTGGTTCCCCTTTTCGTGATGTAAGTGAGTGGAGGTTGAGCTGTCCAACCTCCCCCTAGTCATTGATGGGCACGTGGTCTCGTGCGGCCTGCACAACGGGAGGGGAGATGCAAGTCGCAAATGTCGGAACGGATGCTCGTGGGGGGCAAAAAGGGCGGGAGGGCTGGAGGCCCGATGAGCGAATCGTCTCCGCCATGCTCCTGTGCCTGAAAGACATGGAAGTGGTTCGCTGGTCTGGCTCTGATGCCCGAAAGCGGCCATCTTGGTGTAAGTGAAGTGGTGTTCGATGTCTCACCTTGGGTTTCTGGCAAGCGTTGTGGGGACCGATGACGATGGGGGTAGGATTGGGAGTTTGCGATGTCGGTGTGGTTTTTTAGGCGCAGGCGCGTATGCAGAGCCAGCGAAGCAGGACTCGGTAAAGACGCGCGATCTCGTATTCGAAGTCGGTCAGTCGGACTTTTGGCGCCGGTGCCGGTGTCTGAGAGGTTCTCGCATGTCTAGCCATGTTGAAGCGTCGAAACAGCTCTCATCAATCGGAGGAGGTGTCTATTCCACTCCCGGCCCAGCCAATGGACGCATCTATGAGTTATCTTGTTGTTATGCACAAGGTGCAGCATGACACATCCGCTCCGATGTTCATGCCGGCACAAGAGGTGGGAGCGCCCGTCCCCGGCTCACTGCTCGGACTGCCGGGTCTCCACTCTGCTTCCCGTGCCGGGGTGTCGCGGACCCGAAAGGGTCTCAGACAGGACCCGCCCCGCCAGTACCAACAGCCTGGGGCTTGTTTCGACGACACACTGCGGGTTGTGGAGGTTGTTCTGAATGTTAATCGTCTGGTATCGAGCAGAGTTCCGTGGAAGATACAATACCTGCTGATAGTGGCTATGGAAGTTTTGGTCCAATGTTAGCTTCTCTGGCTGACCTCCTATATAACTACCACATAGATATTATTGCAGGGAGTATCGATGAGCCACAAGTGTATCAATGGAGGCTCATTTATGAGTTCGGTCGCTTCCCAAAAGCCAAACGCAGTCTCCGAGGACTACAGTTGTTGCTCTTAAACTTGACAACACTCAAGAGATACAACGTCTCCAGAGGCGTTTGTGAAGTTTGAGGCAGAATAATACGCCTATTCTGACGCTATCAACCAAAGCCATCTTACGGGACGGTATTTCACAGGAGCTGCTGATACGTCAAAACGTAGGATCGGCAACATTGGGCCCTTGATCTAGTGTATCGTGGTTTGGAAACTAAAGTTCCGAACAAGAAGACTCGTTGCCGGCATCATGAAAGTGATTGGGATTTATTTCTCGCAAACACGCAAAATCCAGTCTCAATACATTTGCCGTCGGCGCTGACATAGCACAATAAAGGCTAAGGAACAGGTTGGGGAAACCTTCATGTCATGCTCTCTACTCTCCATCATCAGACTCTAAGCTGCGCTGTACCTTTCCATCAGCTTTAAATGCATAGGCCAACAGCACTCAGGTACACACAATTAACAAAAACATCCCCAGGACACAAAAGTGGCGAGGTATGCGGTCTTCGTTATAGCGGGTATCCCAACTCTCAAGGTCATGTTAGCTGTGGGCGGTCAAGTGTCAACAGAATCACTGACAGGTCCACATCGCGTGATCGTCGATTTCGGGAGCCCAAAAACGCTTATATGAACTCGGCGACTATCCCATAAAGTTGGCAAACTCCCCAGACTTCAACTCTTCATAAGTGATAGACCATCGCCGAACCACGCTCAAGAGACCAAAGTCGTATCAACATGCTGCGAATCCATCCAACAATGTCAATTTGGGTAAACCCGAGCAATGTATATACGTCTTGCCCATAGTTTAGCTATAGTAGGGTGCTCTACAGATTTAGCATTTAACACGAGACGGATTTAATTCGCGATAGTGCTCCACGCAACAATAACTTGACAACCCCCTCGCTGTCTCGGTGGCTTGTCTGTACATATCAGCTGATGATGAGGCCCGGGATATTCGACTCCGTGCGCGAGACTAGAAAAAGGTTCTGAATGAATTTCACCGGAGATGAAGGGGCCGCAAGGCTGACAGTACGGCGAAATTCAAGTCGCTGCCATGATGGCTCGTCTGAGGGTCTGCAGTCTTTTCGCGAGAGCCTCATTCTATGGACCGGAATGTGGTTTGGGCAGGATTAGGTTCATCGTTGATGTAAACCACTGCAAAGAGGGGTGATACAACAAGCCCGACCCCAGCCACGGACTCTTTTCAAAAATTCGATTTGTTAGAGAGATTTTAGGATACATCTGCAACGACACGGACCGAACTATCAGCATTTTTTGAGATTATAGACCAACAGCCGAGCGCCAACAAAGAGCACATGTCAAGCGGGAGTAGACAACTCATCATCGAAATCATCATTGTTTGTCTTTGAAGAGAAAAGGGTCAAAAGACTCTAAAGGCCTCCCCCTTGCTACCGGGAGAGCGCCACAACATTCTAGGCCAAAGCCAGACAACCAAACGCCGTCCAGGTGTGCGTTACATCATTAGTACATCCGTCTGGCAATCCAAACGCGGGGATGGGGGAGGAAGTGACCGGCACAAGAGGTGATAGAGAGAGAGAGAGAGAAAGATTGGGTAAGTGAGAGAAAAATTCCAGCAGTTAAGTGAGACAACCAATTTTCCCAACCTGGACCCCGACTTCGTATAAGATGGCCCTCCCCATCTCTGAACATTTGACACTGTCTCCTAGCTTCCTGCATCGATTAAAGGTGAAAGTGAGCGTCCCAGTGCTCGTTCTTGATGTTCATGTGTTCCGGCATTAGGGAGCCAAGCGCAGGCGACCCGTGAATGTCGTTCGCATGCCCCTGAACATTCTGGTGTTCGCACATGGCACCGACACCGAACCCCTCAATGTCATATGCGGCGTCGAAAGCCGAGTAGATGGGGCTTGGAGCCCATGTGTTATGGTCATGCGCGTTCTGGTGGTGATCTTGTTCGTGGGCACAGGACATGGCTTGAGGGAGATCGAAGGCAGGGTGGGCGCTCATGAGGCTGGCGGACGGGCTGAATTGCAGGCTGTGAGGTGCCGAGAACATGTCGTCGCTGCAGGGCGTGAGCATTCTCGATTGGAAGGCCGGTTGGCATTCCGGAGCGGTGGGGGATGCCATGGAGGTTGGCGTGAACTGTTGCCGGTATGGAGGTTGGCTGTGTTCCTGCTTGACCTTGACAGGAGACCTAGGGCGAGCCTCGGCATGGTGGCGAAGTGACTCGAGCGTCCCTGGTTCCGGCTTGACCCGCTCGTTCCCCGAATCCTCCTCTCTCTTGTGTGGTGGTTTTTGCTCCTTTTTAGTTTTCGTAACGCGATTCTTGTTCGCTGTGGCCCTGTTGCGCTTTTGGGGCTCGAGACCCAGCATCGCCGAGCGGAAACGAGAGTATCTCATGCGCGCTGCATGGCCGTTGGTGATGGGCTGTGCCAGTATCGGATCGTGGGCAACAGCGTTCCAGTCAATCTGGACACTCAAGGTAAGCCGAGGTTCGAGGCAAATTGCCATCGGAAGCACTCACATCCTTCAAGTTTTTCTGTTTCAAGATAGCGAAGAGAAACCTCGTCATCTGGTTGTCTGTGGCGGACGACATCTTGGATTCGTCGAATGGTCTGCCGTCTCAAGATGCGCAAGCTTTGAGATGAAAGTAGATGCTGATGATGAGGCCTGTGACCTCGAGCAAGAGGACCAATTTGAAGTGCACAACGATGGATGCAGAAGCTTTGGCTCAACCCAATCATCCAGCACGCAACAGGCAGGTGTGGAAGTGATATGAAGGAAATGAGTCACTGTGAAGATTGGTGAGGCAAGACGAGGCCCAGATATATGGCAGCCAAGTCAGCAGGTTGCGTTCTAGAAATGGTGCAACCACCAGAGGCGATACCCAGTCACCTATTGGTGTGGAAGTCAATGAAGGTGAGGCGGACAAAAGAGGCAGACAAGGAGGGAGTCGCCAGAAGTCAGCACAACGACCCTGGGACATCAGCAGTAGTTATAGGTGCTTTGGAGGGCCTTGGAGTACGGAGCTAAAGAGGATGGGATATGCAAGTCGGCTTGATGCTGCCCCCCCTAGACCGACCTCGATGGGGTAGGCCGTGGCAGCTGTGGAGAGATGGATGCGCAGCGGAGCTGGATTGGTACAGGCACAGTATGAGAAATAAGAAAAGAAAAAGAAAAACAGCGAAGGAAGATGCTTTCAGGGCAGGCGTTGCAGCGCTTGGGCCGATATTTTATTGAGGTGTGAAAGTGGCAACCCCTTGGTTGAGACAAGGAATCAAAATAGTCCCTTGTTGCCTGGAGTTACGGCCAGGCTTTGACGGGGACGCATGTCCTTGAGGAGGGGAGCGTGGGTGTGTCGCGGCGCGGGGCCGTGTCATCTCTCGTTCGCGTAAAGTGGTTTGGGATTCCCTGGCTTTACCTAGTACCTAGTGGGTTTTTTTTTTGGGGCAGATCCTTGCTCGCCGCCCTGCCCTCAGCCGGAAAGATGGAGTAGGACTTGACTCTACCTGACGAATAGAGGTTCAAGCGGAAGACCCGGAATCGCAAGGCGTCCCAGGCTAGCGTGTTTACTGACATGCAACCACTAATTGATATCTGCCACTTGCACTCGCAGGCAGAATTGACTCGTCAATGGACATACGCAACTTTTGTGAAGCTGGGGCGATGGTTCCCCCCCCCCCCGAGTCGGTGAAATGGGTCACCTCGACGCGAGATCCAGGAACACCCAGCGCACCACCCGCAAACGGAACAGGGATCTTGATGGCATGAGACGGAAGCGCGGTATGGAGTGTGTGACTCACCTCTCGATTAGTGTAGCTTTGGAAATGGAGGTGGTTGGGGCGATTGGCTATGTCCATGTTGCAGCATCCTGTTCGCGCACTATTCATTGGCGGCCCTCCCGCATCGAGTCGTCAAACAGACTTGGGCCGCCTCTGGTCGACAAACGCACCTCTGACGACGCATGATGCCGTCTGACACGTAGATATAACTGGATTGCGATGCGAGGGGGGGAAAAAGTCAGGGGGGAAGGGGCTGACCCTGTACCTCGAAAGGGTGCCCTGCTAGAGAAGGATTGTTGGGACTTGCGGCGACGGACTGCTGCGATGCAAGATACGGCGATTAATGGCAAACAGAGTTCGAGCCTCTTGTTCCAATTTAGTTTACCCCCTGGACTCGCAGCTCGTAGTGTCGTAATTTCAATCCCGTGTCTGAAACACATGTCGTATGCTGTAAGCTGGTGATGTGAGCGGGCGAGGGGAGGGGTCAATGGAGACAACGGGCCAATCTGGCAATTGAACGGCTCGATAGCCATTTGACGAGCAAAAGCCCTTTGAAGATCTGGTAAAATTGTAGAAAAGTACATGAATGTGTATTGGAGCTCTCAGACGGGAGTTTGTATTGCAAAATGGCCTCATTTTTATTGAGGCGACACGCGGTGAAGTTGGTGGGATGAGGTGAGGTGGTTAGGAGACGCGTTCTCGCGAACTTTGGGAGGGGCACCGTGCGACCAAGTCTTCGCCAGCTTTCCACGAAACCACGTGATGGGACAGACTGCGGGCCCGCAGGTGCTGCCTGAGGTCTGATCGCGTCTGTTCTCCACACCGACCTTAGGCTGTTCAAGCTGTGTCGGGACCGGACGCTAAAAGCAGCGCTTCGCTGTTAGGGGAGGTCCCTGGGGTAAGCACTCAGGCACTGAAGGGCCTCCCGGCGGAATCGATCACGTAGTTGACTAGGGGCGATCAAGAAAATGAATGATCCTATGCACAGCCTGCCTGTTCGGGTTATTGCAGGCTCTGTCAAGTTCGCGGTTGTTGCCAAAAATTTGTCGATATCTGCACCACGGCTCGAGGCGTATGCGAGTCGGCGTGCACCATGGGTACGTACGTTCCGAATGTCAACGTCGACATCCCTTGGACCAGCACGAGCATCGGGCACGCAGCACGCTTGCCCACCGATGTCTTAGAATCAGGCACTTGACAAAATCGTTGCCTTCCTCGACATTTCATTTCGTCTCTACAATCAACGTGTCGCATAGACTTACGTTCCCTCAACAAAAGAGCAATGTGGGATGAGTAACGAAGGAAGGCTGTCAAATCTCAAGCCTCAGCGTTGAATGCAAAGTCAACTGCACCAGCGTCGAAATCGCAACATGTCGCGGCCAGCCAGCCCATTGAGAGCCGTGTGGTTCGGCCAATGACGTGATTGTGTTGGTACCCGCCAGAACCGCCATCCTGGTGCTGCTACACGGTTAAACTTCGGGGAGTCTAGACACGCCTCACGGAAATGGCATGCCACCACGGTTCCACCAGGGTGTCTTCGGACCATAATCTCGAGACACAGATTCTGTCTATAACGACACTGTTCCTTCAGAAAGCTTTAAATAAACATGGTGATTCTACGGAATACGGGACATCTGAATTTTTTCTTTGGTTGAGCTCAAGAAGCCCTTGCAGCAAGTGCATGCGAAGCGGCCAGATTCTCGGCAAAACGTTAAAACGGTCCGAGACCACACTTTTCTCCAGTGTTTCCCCTCAAATGGAGACGAACACTTCCGGTGCGGTCGTCAGCACACTACCAATTTCTCGTCTTCCACCGTGTAGACACCTTCGAGGCCATCCACTTTCAATTGTACAAGTCGCGGTTATCATCGTCCCATACATCCGATCCTCTCAGTCACTGTCGCCATGAACAAAAATTGGAATGACAGAGCCGACAAGGACCTTTTCTTCACTATTCTCTCCGTCAAAAACATTGGCGTCATCAGCGGCTCGGAATGGACCACCATCGGCAACCACATGCGCACCCTGGGTTATGGCTTTACCAACGAGGGTTGTAGGTACGTTTGCGACTTATATCAGTGTCTTTCATACTTTCCCGCCCGTCCAGCACCGGTCCGACGGCACCCGGGCACTACATTGTCCGCAAAGGAGATGTTTATCGTTCTTGCGCGCACTGTCCTTCTTGATCTCGATTGTCACTATCTCTGCCTTTTTCCCAAGCGTCCTTGTGTCGACAACATTTCCAATTCCACTTGCTGGCCTTCCATACCGTTAGGCAAAGCGCGAGTAAGATGAAGACGAGGGCATAATTGAGGGAGAACTCAATGGAGTATAATGACCCTCGTTTCGTCAAGGCATTCTCCTCCTTTTCCTTTATTTCATAGGTCGCCATCCGAGTACTTTCTCTCATCTCTCTATGTCTCGCCATCTTCAACTCTCTTCGTATGCAACGGGGGAATCACTTTTTAGATGTCGAGGAAGGTCGACGGAGCTGGAGTTTCGCTCTCTGGCCCGTTTGTCATCTTTGTGCCCCTTTAACGCGACCTCGGACGTCACTTCCTTTATAAACAACAGCGAGACAACTCCTGCCAGCTTTCTGGGCGGAATCAGTGTTACCCACAACGTTTTGCACAACCTCGTTTGATGCCCTTAATCATCTGACCATGGGTACCTATGCTATATCCCGATAGCGGCTAACATCCCATAGGCAACACTTTCAAGGTCTTCGTCGCGCTCAGCACAAGGCCGAGACCAATGGGAGCCCAGACAGCTCTAGGAAGGTTGATCCCACCTTGAACCCGATTACTCGACGTCCTGGTCCAGGTCGTGGAAGGCCCAAAAAGCAGCCTCAGCAACCTGCGCCGATGTCGATTCCTGCTCTTCCTGGCCAACCTAGTCAACTGGGTCAGCCCGGTCAACCCGGTCAGTCGGGTCAGTTTGGGCCTGGCCAAGAATTTCACGACAGCCAACTCTCTCTTCCAGATCAACCGGCCGATAACCAGCCCGAACACCAGCTTGATCATCAGCCCGAGCACCCGCCCGAACACCAACCCGAACACCAGTCCGAACATCAGCCTGAACACCAGCCCGAACAACAGCCCGATCTTAAACAGGATAGCCAACAAGACCACCAGCCCGAGCATCAGCTTGATCATCAGCTTGATCATCAGCTTGATCATCAGCTTGATCACCAGCCCGGCCACCAGCTTGATCACCAGCCCGGTCACCAGCACGATCATGAGCAGTCGATACAAGAAGACCAGTCCCATCAACAGCCGCCCGCAATGACCGATGGCCTCGATGCGTTGCCAGAATCATTGGATCTCCCTCTTAAGGAGGACTCACTCGACTTGTCCCTCAAGGAAGATGACGATGACGAGCAGGATGGCCACGATGCAAAGAGAATAAAGCTCGACAACCCCCCTCAGGACCCGTCTCTTGTTGACGACGAAGCTGTATTGGCTCTGGCCGCCCACAGCGATGCCCCTTCCGTTGACGGCTACGCTTCCGAGTATCCAACAGCTGGTCTTACTGGGTCAGACCCGCACAGCTTCAGCTATGGTGGCGAGGTGTAGGAGAAAGATATGGCCCCATCGGCAGCTGCTAGTATGGTCGAGGGCCCATCCAGCGGCATTTCAAGTCAAAAACTGGCCACCAGATCAGCAAGGCTAGGCAAACTGACATCCCTACCCCGTATCAGTTTTGTCAGGTTAAGGCGTTATGCATCAAAGCGGTAGCAGCATCAAGAGCGAGGTTACGAACACGACAAGGTGCTTGGAGTTCAATTCGATTGACTATTTCCTTTTTCTTTCAAAATCCAGCGTATAAAGAACTTGTCTCGGGCTGGCATTGAACTTTTGTCTCCGTCGAGATTACAAGTCTCTAATTGGGGAAGAAATACATAAGAGTCTGCTAGCCACCACACATTGTTTTGCTGTTTGAGGGCTTCTTCTCTGCTATGTCGTTTCTGCCTGCGCTTAGCACGAAGAGCTGCCTTCATTGACCTCTCATTCAAACACCTGCCCTACTCTTCCAGCTACCATAGATTGCGGGAAGGTTCCATGCTTCTTAGGCAGGTCTTCAAACTTCTTCACGCACTACCAGTCTGTATTTTCCATGAGCATCGCCGCTCTGACAGGTTGAATGGCCCTCCTACCCATACACAACACCTCCGAGGCAGCCCGGCTTCCATGACCCTCCGTGAGGCTCCGTGAGGCTCCGTGATAACTGACTTGATACTGGGCGTCTTCCTTCTCTGTGTCGAGTTACTCACTTGGAGCAGACTATTAATATAATCTTTCAAACCTTTCCTCCTCAACACAAGTTTTCTGAATCCTCAAAAATCGCTATACTCTCGCTCTCCAGCGACCTCCACAAATCAATCGCAGCGATATCGCCAACATGTCTGAGAAGCAAGCCACCGGCAAGTGGAACAACCCGGAGTTCCTCCACAGCCTGATGGTCGCCCTGTACAGCCAGCTCAAGGGCAACCTCAGCAAGGAGGCCAAGGACACGATCGAGGCGAAGATGCATCACGACGGCTTTGAGGACACCACCTGGGATGGCATACGGTAAGTCGGCCTCGGTTCTTTTCTCCATTTTTTCCTTCTGGTTCTTTCCTCGTTTTCTCTCGCGCTTGCCGACACGCTCCTGCAATCTGTGCGTCTGGACCCCTCCCCTATGCTCCTCCCTGAGAGGCTTTTTGTCGCGTTCTGCGCAGCCTTCGCAACCTTCATGTGCCTTTTTGCGTCCCATGACTTTCCTACCTTGCTTGTTTGCTCCTCGACACACAGTCTCTTCCACCTTTGATCCCTGAGACTTTCAGCAAAGCTTTCCTCACTCTCAAACACCCACAAACGCAACATAACACAATGTCTGAAAAGGCCACTCCTGTTGGCAAGTGGGCCAACCCGGCCCTTCTCGAGGCCCTAGTGATGGGATTCTACGGAATTGCCAAGGGCGAAGGTCTTTCAAAGGAGGCAAAGGACTCGATCATCGAAAAAGTCCATCTTTGGGGCTTCACCGACATCACCTGGGAGGGCATTCGGTGCGTATTCCGACGTTGCTTGTTGTTGCCTATGCCCCTCCCCCCAGCCGTCCTCTAGTTTCAAGACCTCTTTCTCTTTTCCCGATCACTCCCTTCCCTTCTCTTCCAGTATCTATATTACCTCCTGCCCACACTTGATCTCTCTATCTTCTCTCCCTCACACTCACTAAACCGGCTCGCCCACCTTCAAACAATCTTTCTCGCCTACACATTTCATAATTACAATCCAACCAAAACACGCAAGTCATTGTGCAAATCACTATCTACAAAATGTCTCGCTCAACTATGAGATGGACTCCTGAGATCGACCAGCAAATTTTGGTCGCAATGGTCAAAACCATGACTCCGAGCGGCGAGCAGTACTCTGCCATCATCGAGGAGCTTCACTCCCTCGGCTACAGCTTCACGGCCTCTGCTCTCAAGTGCGCCTTCCCTTCTTCCTATTCTCTCTACCACCTTCCACTTCTCCTGCAAGGCCCCATACTTCCGAGACCATCCACCCTCCTTCCTGCATATATAAAACTGCCCCCGTCGCCCTTACAAAATTTCTCCTTCTCCTCCAACTTCCACCGTTGCGCACTTTCTTCCATCGCTCTGTCACATATTCTACCACACATCCCGTCACCACTTCTACACACCATCATATCAAGCATCAGTCATTATGGCTCCAGTCACTACTTGGGACGACAAGGCTCGCTCCGATCTACTGGTCGCCTTTCTGACGGCTACCAAGCCTTCCAAGGAGGACTGGGACCTTGCTCTTGCTGTTGTTCACAGCAAGGGCTACACCTACAACGCAAGCGCTGTCATGTATTTCTTTCCTGTCTCAACTGGTCTCTTCTCGATATGATTAGTGTCATTTTAGTCGGCACAGATTCACTTGTGTGTAATAATAGATGCTAATAGTTACAACAGGCAGCATATTCAAAAGTTGCAGCGCAAGGAGCAGACCGCTGGCGACAGCGGCGAGGCGAGCAGCACTCCCGTTAAGAAAGCTGCCAAGAAGGCGACTACTCCCCGCAAGCGCAAGACGCCTTCCAAGAAAGTCAAGGCCGACGACGATGCGGAGGAGAATGAGGATGACGAGGGTCGCGAGGACACTCCTGTCCCCAAGAAGCCCCGCACTCCCAAGAAGCCGGAGTAAGTGCTTTCTTGCTGTATGCATGAGTGAAGCTGACAATGTGTTTGTAGCATGAAGATGGAGGCTCTTGAGTTCGAGGATAATGACGCTGAGGTCTAATCCTGTATCCAAACCGTCGACCACATACATACACCGAACGTACCGCTATCGCATTCCGAAGAGGATACACATACTTTTCAGGAGATGATAGGAGGTTGGATGAATGACAGGTTGGGAAGACGAACTTGGATTGAGGATATCTCTGGCATTGGCAGGGGATTTGCTCCATTTTCTATGATTCGGCAGATGCAATAAGCATGACTTGCCCCAGGTTATGGAAAAGGTTTACTGAAACTGAGAAACTTTGCTTGTTTCTACAACAAGGAGGCTCTCTCGTGGAATTGTTTCAGTGCTTTTGGTTCTTGCTGACTATCACAGCCTGGAATGGAGACTTCGGTATGCTCTTTAAGAGCTGTAATCCTGTTCTGTCAAACATACCCCTTTCTGCCCTTTCTGCCCTTTCTGCCCTTTCTGTCCTTTCTGTCCTTTCTGCCCTTTCTGCCCTTTCTGTCCTTTCTGTCCTTTCTGCCCTTTCTGCCCTTTCTGCCCTTTCTGCCCTTTCTGCCCCATCAACTATGCATACTCTTCATTTTTTACCTCCTCTTTTCTCCATTGTCAGGCCCTTGGTCCAATGAGCTTTATACTCGATGGAGGCATTATGACTCCAACAATAAGTCAGTTGAAATACCTGCAGTGTGCAAAAGCTACTCAAAGCTATTCCACTAGTTTCGACTGTCAAACAACCAGTATGAGAGTTTGATGATTTGTTCAGAACAACTGAAAGTAATAAGATTTGTGAGGCAAGTTCAACTCTCCCTCCCATCCTATCAATCTAACTCTGGCAAGGTAACTTACGTAGAATGCAGTCAAGCCAAGCCTGTTCTTGTTTGCCTTAAGTTCCTACAAAATTCTAGCTCAAGTAGCTCAAGATGTAGGTTTGGTGGCAAAGCAGAATTTAGCAAGACCATCAATTACTCTCATCAGTTTTGCCAACCCTTGATGCTACATATGCAGATAATTCACCCCCATATGGGCTCTGCAGGTAATCCTTCAAGATCTGTGTCTGGTTTGCTCAAAGCTAGTTCTCTACCTCTCATAGCTGACCTCTTTTAGTGTGAATCTTGAACGTTACGCTTTACAGCGCTTTGTGTCCTGTTCTGTGTTCATCAGAAGCTCCTTTGAGGCGGGTGCCGTGCTTGTTCCTTACCAACCCCTTCCCCATGCATCACATCCACTTCACGATACCTCTCGCCCATCCATTTCAGCATCAGCAGAGACCCCTGAGGCGTGCTCAGGATGCTCCAAGCCACCTTACTTCCCCGTCTACCTCACCAGCCTCAAGATACCTCTCGCCCGTTTTGTCATAACCCTATTAGGCGGGTGCCCAGCCTGTTCCAAGCCACCCACCTTCCCCGCCTACTCACCAGCCTTGAGAGGCTTCACCACAGAATGAGATATTTCAAGCCTTTCTTTCACCCTCAATAGTATCCCTCCAACTTCCTCCACCTCAACACACATCCTTCCTCAACTACCTCTCATCCCACGTCCGAAAATCCTCAATATTCCAAGATCAACATCAATAGCCTCGCTATATACTACACACAGGTAATTTTACTCGCATGGTCTTGCTTATTTCTATCTTCAAACCCTTCTCTCTACCCTCACTCTCACTGATGCCACAACAACCCTGGTTGGGACAACATATGAGTTTATGTTTTCCCCCTCATGTTGTGAGCAGGGAAGTGGTTTGGGAGGGCCTCTGGTAACAAATTCGCTCTACTTTCTGCCCTCGCATTTCAGTTCCCTCTCTTCGAATCTTCTGTTTTCTTACTGCCCTTGGAATCACCCTCTCAAGTCAAACTCGCGTCGTCATCGTCGCCGTCTTCCTCTCTGACACCTTCGCCAACTTTAACATCTTTCACACTTTCAAGACATCCAACCGTTACTTGGCTTGTTTCCTTGGCTTGTACTGTCTTTCCAGTTTACGCTGTTCCTTCTTCCATTCTTATCAATGTTATGAGCCTCATTAGTCGCTGCTTGTCGCTTCTCTTCTCCTACCCGGATTGCCTGTCGGAAAGAACACGACTTGTAGTATACTAATCACTTATTAGCCATTCCCTGCAGTAGCCTTCGTCATGGCCCCGAACACCTGGACTGACGCGGCCGAAAAGGACCTTATCTGGAACTTCATCAAAGCCTCCAACAACGGCAAGATTCCGAAGGCCGACTGGAACCGTATCCATGAGATGATGACCGAGATGGGCTATAACTTCACCATCAACGCTCTCAAGTGAGTTCACTTAAACGACCGCCATTGTTCCCCTTCCCATCCCTTCCACGCACCAAGTGAAACTTGAGACTAACGATCTTTTCGCTTTTAGCCAGCGCTGGTCCAAGACCATCGTCAAGAACTACGGCCAGCGCACCAACGCCGGTGGAAATGGTGGCTCCTCGGCCTCGGCCTCTGGCTCGGCCAGTGGCCCTGCCACTCCCACCGCTTCTCGCAAGCGTGCGGCCCCCGGCTCTGGTAACCGGGCCTCTGCCACCCGCACCCCTAGAGGCAACCAGGCCGCCCATGCCATGGCTGCTGGTGCCACTGCTGTCGACGATGGCCAGGATGACGATGAGTCCGACCTTGAGGATGTCAAGCCCAAGGTTAAACGCGCCAAGACCTCCCAGCACGCTCAGGTCATCACCGGACTCCAGGGCCAGAGAATCGACCTTACCAAGGACGCTGAGAGCGTTCAGTCCGGCCAGAATCCTATGGATATGCCCGAGCTTGTCAACAACCTCAGCGGCATCAAGGTTGAGGGCGAGGACGACCTTGGTCGTCGCCGCGACCGTAGGTATGTTGAATCCCGTCACTTTGCCTAAGAATATGTGCTAACGTCCTCGCCAAGCATGACTGTAACCCCTTCCAACTCCTCCATTTACTTCAAAGCGGCCAGCACCTTCGGCGGTCTCTCTCAGGAGCGCAAGCTCACAAAGTCCGGCTAGGAGTGCCGTGAGGCCCGCATCGCCGTCGCCGCCAACTACGTCTAATAAGCACGAGAGACGTAGTTCTGCTACAGAGCCCGAGAAACAGCATGGTTGTTTCTTTCTTTTCATGTTTCCCGTCCGGGATGACCCCCCCTGGCGAAACGAAGGATGATAAAGTTGCACAAACACCAATTTGATCTGGCTCTCGCTCACTGTACGGCTGTCGGTTATGGACACAAACTGGCCCTTTTCTTCATTCTTCAGTCATCGACTCGCTTTTCCTCGAGGTTTTCTTTCCGTTTTCGCTTTTATCTTCATGTTTTGTTTCCGGCCTTTTTTCTCTTACTCTTCTCTACTGACTGCATTTCCCTCTTCTTGCCGCAAACATCAACCAACTGATTACACCCATCCCTGGGTTGGCATTCGGGCGTGGCACATGAGCGGAAAAGACTTTGGATCTCGCAAGAGAGTTCGAGAAGTGTGGCCAGGGACTACTGGGACGACGGATGGAAGTTGAACGGTATAAAAAGAATCCGCAAGGATAAAGGACTCTTGGCATGTGCGTCTGTGGCACTGGATATGGAACATGGCTAGCAGGGCTCATCGCATGGACATCGGGTGGAGAGGAACGACTTACAACGAATAATGAGAACAAAAGGGGTGGTGTTGGTTTGATACCCCTGGGGATTTCGCGAGAGATGAGGGCTCTATAGAAAGCGAGCTTGCTGGTTTTTTGCTAGCTTGTTCTCTTCTCTTGATATAGAACTCTCCAGTCAAACGTTTTCCGAACCTGGCGTCCTAGTTTGCAGAGTTGCTGGTTTCCGCGTCAACTGACTTTGAACTAGGATTCGTAATCCTCGCCAGCCATCTATACGAGATTAAACAACGCATTTGGTCTCGCGAGCCAGTATAGGGCGGGAGGGGTTGAGGCATGTTTTGAATCAGATGATGTTTCCCCAGTTGAATCGGCGGCATCTGCTCAGGTGGAAATCTGTTGCAAGGAGCTCAGCGACTTGAACGTCTGTGTTCACTTGAGCATAACTGAGTATTCATACCACCCACCCAACTGAGATAGTTCATTCGTAAAACACTCGCATTGCTTTTCAAATCATTCTTCATATCCGGGATCTAATCACCGTTCGACTGTCCCGAATGGTGCCCTCGTAATTACAACTATGCGCCCTGAATGACTGCCCAGCCTGTCCCCGAACGCCTATGATCGACCCAACCGTGTGGAGTTCAGTCTCTGAAACATATCACTCGATGCCGCGGGGCTTCGGGCCACGACCGTCAAGTCTGTTTCCTTCACTGGGGCCCTTCTTCTCAGGCGCCTTCTCCTTCTCCTCGGCATCGCCCTTGCGCTTACCTCGCAGGGTCTGGCCCTGGCCGGCGAAGTGAGGGCGATTGGACTCTTCCTTCTCTCGTTCCTTGTCGGCGTCGGTCTTGACGGGCTTGATCTCGTAGCCAAAGAAGAGCTTGTTCGGCGGCAGACGTAGGGGCATGGGTCCATTCGTCCGGCGCGGGAGGGGCACGACAGCAGGCGCGTTCGCCGACGAGCCTGTAACGGGAGTAGCGGGCTTCGGCGTTGAAGTCTTGCTACCCTTTTTGCTGAGCTTCTGTCCCTCGCCGTAGAATCTGGAGGTATTCGCGGTTGCTGACGGTGCGATGGCATTGTAGTTTATCGACTGAGCCATGGAGCCCTGACTGTGTAGCAGGCCACCGGCCGGGACACCGCCACGGACGCTTCTGGGTGTGCTGGTCCCACTGCCCCTCTGCTGCTTCTCTGGCTCGACGTAGCCGACTGGCGCGGCGAAGTCGACCTCGACATCCGTCTCGATCATACAAACGCCCATCTTTTCCGTCTCAGGCTTGACCTCGAGGACCGCCACATGGTAGATTTCGTCATTGTACTCGAAATTGAAGATGTCGCCTTTGGTGAGAGCGGCAAAGTTCCTGAACGCCTTCTCCAGCACCGCCTTGGGGTCGCTGATGTCGAGGAAGTTTGTCGATTGGGGCTGCAGCTTGACAAGTTTGGCAAGCTCGAGAGAGGTAGTCTTGATCTGGATCATGTCGCCGACATCGAGTGAGAGTGTTTGCATCATCTGGCCCCAGGTTAGCAACGCCACTGGCACGGCCGCCATAGTGCTGAGGGGGGCCACAAACCCAGTGGGGCAGGTAGGCTCTGCCCTCCTCTGCGACGAACTCCAGCACACCAGCGTGCGAGTGCTTTCCCTTCTCGCCGTTGATAATCTCCATAAGCAGCGGCCACTGAACATGCAGCTTCGAGACCTTGTCCAGGGCGGAGGGAGGCAGGAAGATCTTGGATCCATAGTTGAGGTCGGGTCGCTCGGGTCCGGGAGCCATGACCATGGGATAGCACCGGTAGTATTCATCGAATCGCTGAATAATGGGGCGACGTCCACCGCGGGCGAAGTTATACATGTCTGCTTCGTTGGTGTCGAAGCGATACTGGGGAGCTTCAAGTTAGCTACGGTGAAGAGGTAACCTGGACCGCCAACGCAGGTAGCTTACCATCTCGGGCGTTCTGGATGGGCGCGTGTAGTTTGGAGGTGGAGGGAGGAAAACGCAGGCTTTGCGATAAAGTTCTCGTCGCTGAAGTAAGGAAAGCTCTCTCGGACGGAAGCTTTTGCTCTTGGATCTAAGCAGGTGGTGGGTGGATTGGCGTAGGAGGTGAAAGAGGTAGCTTGGCCCAAACTAAGGCACGGGGAAGTGATGAAGGACGACCCGCGGTTTACGTGGGGCCTAAAGGCAACTGATGAATGACGAAACCCGCTGGATGTTCGGTAAGAATCCACTAAAAAATCCCTTGCCTGAGACCCCGGATGGTACTTTAAAAGCCCATGCACTTTGTACGGAGCATTGAGGTACCCGCTCCGACCTACTTGGTACATTGCATTCCCAGCGTTGAAGGTACCTTCTTGAAGCTGCATCCAGCCCACCTTGGGGCTCTTGAAAGCCAAGCTCACCCAGACTTACCTGGCTCTGTTTCTCATCCATACATTCTACGACACACCACAGGTGAAGGCAGCCCAGCATGTCATCGAGACACTCTGCCGCGCGCCCCAAAAGGGCCGGCGAAACATTCGCGCGAACACACCATCACGACGCCGCCGCCGACGACAGCCACGATTCTAAGAAGCTCAAGTTCGACGTCCGCAACCCCTCTGCCCTAGCCCCCGACGCCCCGGAAGAAGATGCGATCCTCGATGCGGACGTTATTGGCACCAGCGCGGGTGCAACGAAGCGTGGCGCCGTCAATCTTGACGGCTATGATAGCGACTCGGACAATGAGCGTAATTTCAAGTCGCGCGCCGACGAGCGGCACAGGGGCAAGAAGGGCGTCGACGCTGGCATTCTTGATCAGCTGGACAACTACGACGCCAAGAGCAGCGGAGGTGTGGGCGAGGAGGGGAGCAAGATCAACAAAGACGACGAGGACGACGAGGACGATATGTTTGCTGCAGATGACGACGAAGCGCCAGAAGGGAAACCAGCACAGGAAGAAGCTAAACCGGCAGGGAAGGATAAAGCTGTGCGCTTCCTCGACGATGAACAGATCGTGGGCCAGGACCTGAAGAGTAAAAGCGGAGGTCAGATCCGCTTAGACGAAGAAGACAGCAGCGACGACGAGGCAGAGCGGGAGCTGGCGATCCAAGAGGAGGGCATCGATGAGGAGGTTGGTCTGGGCGGCCTTAAGCGTAATGCACCTAAGGTCGAGGCTTTCAACATGAAGGAGGAGCAGGAGGAGGGCCGCTTCGACGAGGATGGGAATTACATCAGAAAAGCGGCAGACCCGAACGCAGTGCACGATAAGTGGCTAGACGGGCTGAGCAAAAAGGACCTGAAAAAGGCAGCTGAGGCGCACGAGAGACGAGAGGCCGAAGCACGGAGGCTACGGATGGAAAACGACGATATTCTGACGACGGACTTGCTCAAGGCGCTCATCGTGCGGTTAGACAGGGGCGAGACGCCGCTCGAGGCCTTGGCGAGGCTGGGCAAGGGGCAGCCGAAGCCAAAGAGAATACCCAAATGGAAGCTCAAGAAACAGAACAAGGGCGCCGGGGAGGCCATGGACGTCGACAAGGAAAAGGAGCTGACACCCGACCAGCAAAAGAGGAAAGAGGCCATTGAGGCCATCACCGACGCGGCGGATAAACTGCTCAGCCGAGACCACGCTGAGATCTACGACCAGGAAAGGGAGGTCCTTGTCCGCGAGTGGCAGCGGGAAACGGGCGAGCAGTGGGTCGAGCCGGCGAAGGAGGATGCCAGCGAAGATCTGTCGACCAAAATGTGGGAGTTCCGGTGGACGGACGGGCGCGACAATGCCGACAAACAAGGGCCGTACGACGGGCCTACAATGAAGGCATGGCAGGACGCTGGATACTTTGGAGAAGGCGTTGAGTTCCGGCCCGTAGGCGATGACAGCTGGACCAGGGTTGCCCAGTTTGTATGACGACTTGTCGGATCAAGGCGATGTCAATCGGTACCAATTTTATGGAGTTGCGACAAAACAATGAATCAAAAGAGCCTTGCGATTCCTGGCATCGTCGCGATGCTTACCATTCAAACATTTATGGTACATAATCTATCACACAGTCCCAGGGGTGGCCACCTTAATTTTCTGCCCAAAAAAAAAAAAACCGCCCAACACGAAGATCATTCTGCCGCGCCTAACTCAACTCCATCGCGTCACCATGACCGTTCGTGACGGTGAAGTCGACGGCACCATCGTTGCCGATCAAGCGCTTCTCCGACTCGGAGACAAACTTGACGCTGCGGGCCGGGTCGTAGAAAAGTGCAAAACTCCTCTGGACGTCGGCAATCTCAACTGTTTTCGCCCTGCGCTTGGCACAGACCAGCTGGGACGTCGTGATAAGGTTGCTGGCGTAGCGCAGGCCTGCCTCCTGTCCGATCTTGGTGAGGAGCGCCAGAGCGTCCGGCGAAACGTCAACCTCCTCTTCTTGGGCTCTGATGGTGAGGATTTGCTTGATCTCGTCCTGGTTGTATGTGTTGGTGTGGATGATGACGACACGGTCGAGGAAGTCGAGAGGCAGGCCGTGAGGGCTGCGGTAGTCCGTTCCGCGGATGCGGGAGTTGCCCCTGTTGCTAGCCATGATGACGACGGGTGCCAGGTCGTCTTCCAATGCGCGGTTGATGTATGAGAAGCACTCGATGTCGAGCATGTGAACCTCGTCAATGAACAAGACGCCCGGGACAATCTCGGCCTTGCCCTCCTCCTTCCACTCCCCGACTTTGGTGTTGATCTGGTCACGGATCTCACTGCGGATCTCACCAGTGTCGCCCGAAAACAGCGCCAAGAATCCTTGTGTTCTCGAGTTGATGACGTCGATCTCGTGCAGCGTCACAGTGTGGACCACCTCCTTGCGCTTCTGCAGCTCGCCATCTGGACACTGCAGGAACTTGGTGTCGACGCCCATGGCATCGTAGTCGCGCGAGCGCGCGTATGATCGGCCGAGCTTTGTGATCTTGCCTGATGACTTGTCGATAGAGATAATGTCGCCAGCCATGACACGCTCCTTGGTCATGGCATCAATCATCTTGGCGCCCATGTCGTAGACGGCCTCCATGTCGGTCGTCTTGATCGTCAGTTTTCCCTGCTTGGCGCCGCCGGTGACGCTTCGGTCGATTTGGATCTCGACAACCTCGCCCTCCATGATCTCGCTCTCCTCCTTGATGCGTACGCCAATCGACTTTCGGAAGGCTTGTGTGAGGGCTTCGGTCTTGGACATTTCGAGGGAGAAGATTTCGGAGGATGCGAGAGACGTGAAGGGGACGTCGGGTCCAAGGGACTGAGCCATGCCCATTGCGATGGCTGTCTTGCCGGTGCTGGGAACATATATAGTCAGTCAAGTGGCGTCTGGTATACGCAGCATACGGAAGCCAGTCTCACCTGGGGGGGCCGGCAATCAGCACGGCTCTGCCAGCAATCTTGCTCTCCTTGATCATCTGCAGGATCACGGCTGCGGCTTTCCTGGCCTTTTCCTGTCCCACCAGACCCTGGGACGCCGCCCTGGGCTCCAGTGTTGTGCTGTCGACACCCAGACCGCGAATATGAGAGTGAGCCGCGATGAGGTTGAGCCCTCTAAGCTCCTTGCTCTCGGAGACAGTCATGACGGGCTGCGTGCGGGTTCTGTTAGCACGCAATGGAAGAGATGGTGACGGAGAAGCAAACATACCGCAGCCATCTTGAGTATAGATCACCGATCGTTTCGGAGAGCCGACAGTAAGATTATAATGCTAGCAATTGGCTGTTGTGACAGAGCGGAGGCGGTGCTGCTTTGGATCTTCGTTGCTGAGGCGCATGGACAGTTCGTTGATGGATGAGTTGCGATCAAGGCTGAGAAGCTGGGCAGGCGCGTTCAGAAATTTGGGAACGCGCTTACTCAGTCTGCAAAGCGGAAGCCTAGCGTGGCACGGCTGCCGCGGCTACTTAGCGCTTGAGCGCCACAGTCTTAGTAACTGGACACTGTGTGCCTGCCACCTCAGTTTGAAGCTTTCTCTCTCTCTCTCATTTGTTTTACCGCCAGATCCCAATTCAATACAACGTGAACAGATCCAGCTGATATGTTCCACACCATCAGCTATCAGGGAGATTATCAGACTGGATAATCCACTGTGGACAGCCATTTGTACAGCCTAAAACAAGACGTAGCGCCTGTTCGAGTCTGCAACACTGTGGTTGGAATAGGCAAAGTCGTTGCGAGCGGATTTATTATACTAGTACTGTAACTCCATGTTGGTGGAATAAATGGTTCGAGCAATGCACGCCTGTTTTCTTTCCTATACAGTCTCGGCAGTATCTACAGGAAGTGGTAGAGGCATACTTAGATAACTTGCGAGGTGCGAGGTCATTGACAAACAATTCACTAAAAGACGACGCAAACACTTACCGCAAACAGTAACTGATTGTTAATCTGTGACTAGGGAGACTCCGCCAATGATGAGTTCGACATGCCTAAACACCGCAAGGCCCAAATCAATAACAGATCAGGAGCGGTCACAATTAGCGCCACTGCTGCTAAAGGCCCAGTTTGATAGGTCCGGTTCGCTTCGCTTCGGTCCCCGGACGACCCCAAAAGCAAGCAGCATGGACAGCGAACAAAATATTTCTCAATCGATCCAGTCATGTCGCAGGGCCCCGGTCCAAATCCTTCGCTTGCTGCGCGCCTTAGGTACCTGTTAACGTGGCTCCCCCCCTCGCCAGAGGTGCAAACGCTTACTGTACTCCGTACGCCGGCAAGAGATCTGAGCGAGTATCTGGATCGTACCAGCCTCCGCCCGAAACCCACTTCGGGTCACTGTACAGATATATATTATGTAGCTCTTATCATATGACCATAGCTAGCGTGGATCGCGATTACATAGTAGCTAGACACTTATCCGTACCTAAGTGTGAGAAGCACTAGTGCTTAGATCAGCCTACCTAGTACAATACCTTACTCCTACCACGCCGCCCCCACTTACCTTGGTTCGGATTTTCATTTACGCCAAATGCTCTGCCCACCATCGATTACTCTCGTTCTTTAGAGTGCACAGGGACCACACAACAAACTCTTCATAAAACCAGCATGGGCAGCAAACATTCCAGAACAGCGCAACTCTGGTTATCGAAGCCGTGCGGATAATACTACGTATACATACAGTACAGGGTTCCTCTCATTCAACCCCCAGCCAGAAGCTGCAAATCACGTTGTAGTCACCCCGGTAAAGGGTAATTACAATTGAGCCACGCTCGTTCAATTCGCAGGTGCGCTCTTCGCGTGGGGCAGGTGGGCATGCGGGTTCCCGCCACCGCGGACCACCCAAGTCCAGTTCAGGAGGTGTATTAATTGAGAAAAGAGCCCGCATCAAGCAGTAAAGACCCTGCACTGCTCGTGCTTTTCTGGAGAATACCCTTCTCCTAAGACGCCATTGTCTTCTTCTATCCTTTCTCTTTCCCTCAGCCATTCCATCTACGTTTTCGCCTCTACAACTCTTCGACAACGGCACACATACCCCGAGTATGCGGTCTGGTCATGACCTCATGTTGAAGGAGACGACAACCACCGTCCGAATTGTGATTCGGAGTCTATACCACTCACAGCATGTCGTTTTCGTCGCTTAGGGGTCGTCGCGACCGCGACAGACACGAAAACCACTATGATTACCAAAACCGTCGTGATGGCAAATCAGACCGTCGAGACCGCCCCCGAGAACCCAACCGAGAACGGTCTCGCTCACGATCCCCAGATCGTGATCGGCCGAGAGACGTCGAAGTTTCGAGACCTCCGACCGGGCCCCGCGATCCTCGTCCACCGAACCGATCTTTCTCTTCCCCACTGCACAGCAAGTCAAGCAACTCAACAGATCCACGCCTCGACCGTGGCCTAGAATCATGTATGACTGCTTACATTCACCTCTAGGGAGTGCCACGGCTAACGGTTCTCTGTGAAAATAGTGCCGCGAAGAGTACCGACTAGTTCGACAACGCCAGTATCTTCAGCACCGCCTACGCCCCGCCCTGCGAACGACTTATCATCCGTAGGCAAGATTACCACGGCTCTACGACTGCTGTCGCAACGAGGCAACGAACAGGGTGCCTTGCAGCTACGTAAGGATACAGTTGAAGCGCGCGCTATGACTAGAGAAAAAGAGCACGCCCAGTCAAGATCCAAATATGCCGAGTTTCCGTCTTTGAGGGACTGTCACCAGAAGCTCGAGAGGAGGGACGCTGAAGATTTGGCTGCCTTGCGCAAGGAGATCAACGTTGCAGATTCACATTGGCTCTCTTCAGCCGAAGGGTTCGCTACCACCCTGCTTCAGGTTGTTGCCGAGCTGCTGCACCAGGACAGAGACCGTCGCCCGGCTCCGTCTGTCTCCGCCGACGGTCTCGAGGCTCGACTCAACTCCCGCCTTGATGCGCTTAGCAAACAGCACAAAGAAGAGGTGGCAAAACAACAAAAACAGATAGAAGATCTTCAAAAGGGACTTTCCACTGAAACAGCCCAGCGTAAGATACTGGGCATCGAGAACGGTTCCCTAAAGAAGAAAATTCAAGAACTGCAAAGTCAAAAACAGTCCCTGCTGAGAAAGGTTGACGAGCATGGCACGTTCATCAAGCAGTTGCAAGAGGGGAAGTCAAAGGAGACACCGCTGCTGCCAGCACCGCAAGAAGCCACTGTCACCGCGGAAGATCTGAAAGAGGTCAAGGCTATAGCTGACCGATGCCGAAGCGAATTGGCCGATCTTGAGGCAACAGTAACGGAACATGACCGGAAACTTGGCGAGATAGATGTCGACCTGATCACCGATGGCTGCGTTACTATCGCGGCCACGCTGCCACGACTCGAACAGCACGTCAAGAGGGCTGCAGATGATATCTCCGGGCTACGATCAGACCACGACAGGCTCAGATTGGATAACGAGGAACTCCGGTCGAACGCAGACAAACTTCAGTCCAGTGTCCAGCAGCTTCAGGTGCGCACACATCAACTCCGTTCCGACGCATTTGGAATCCAGTCGAGTGTGGAGCAGCTTAAGTCTGTAACCGACCAACTCAAGCACGATACAGAAAGCCTGAAAACGAACACGCTTGACCTCAAGACAAACACACAGGACATCAGGACAGACCCCGAGGGACTCAAGTCAGAGACTAAACACTTAAAAGCAGCTGTCGAGCAGCTTAAATGTGAGACGACACAGCTACGCTCGAGCTCGAGGGAAACGCAGCTAGCTCTCGAGGAGCTACGATCTACAACATCGAGACCGCCGGCAGGGGACTCGTTCCTCTCTGTAAAGACCTTTACCACCATGAACACTGCGGTCCTTCAGAAATTCAGTAGTTGGGTTGACGATTTGAAGAGACGGGTCGACGTCATAGAAGGCCAAATACCAGCACTGCAGACCGTGTCGAAACAGCAAAGCTCGTCCCAGACCGAGGCTGTAGAAGATCAAGTTGAGACGCTTGAAAAAGGGTCGGGCCCAAAGACGACTCCTAGCTCGGAAACGAGTCGCGTAACCATACCTGCTCCTGATCACAAGAACGTGCAGCTCGAGGGGAAGTGGAAGGAGCATGACATGCGCCTCAAGACGCTCGAGGCGAATTCTAGGAAGAGCCCGTATCGATCCGATGGCGCCTCTTTCGGACCGACGGATGCTATAGATGCACTTGCCCAGAGACGCACGCTGATTGAGTCGATGAAGGCTGCGATCGAGGCGCTCAGGGATCAGGTGGCGATGGCGGACCAAAGCATCAAAGCCCTATCGGAATCGACCAAACTGACGAGCGCTGGTCTGGCATCACACTCTGAGCGGTTTGGCCAGCTGGAGAATGAGCTGTTCTCGACAGGAAGGCGATTGACGACGGCGGAGGATGCGCTGCGAGCGACCGAGAAAGGGTTTGAGAGGAAACTGGACTTCATGCAGCAGAACTTTACGACTCTCGACTCACAGATGAACAACCTGTCATTGGAAACCCTTTTCCAGGCCATCATTCAATACATGGGCACCTTTCAACCTAGTGAAGCAGTTGTTGGGCCCAAGGTCGAGAGGGTGATTCAACAGGTGACGGCGCAAGAGTATAGACTGGCGGCGGTGGAGCGGGCAGCAGCTTCGAGCGAAGAGCCAGCAAACAAGAAACGGAAGATTAGCCCTACTTCGTGGCAGGCGGGCATGGCGAACGGCAGGCACTGAGGAACAGGGTTGGGTGGGCATGTGTGTGCCTTTTGACATTCGGGGACGTGATACCAAGGACCATTGGCCAATGGTCAGGACGAACACAGCAGTATCGGGCTGGCTTAAGATAACAAATCGTGTTTTGCAACATGTAAACTATAGATCTAGGCAGGCTTTCTTGAATGTCTATCCTGCCTAGACTGTAGGTATCAAATGAGGTAACACTGCCTCTTTACTGCAATACAGCCTGCTCAGTCAAGTCAAGGAGGCAGGCAGCAGGGGCAGGTACTCACTTGCCTGCTCCTTCTTTGATCCTAAATATCCCTCTCGTCACGCACCAGGAACCATCTCGACTCCAGACCTCAAGTCATCCATCAAGCAACAACTACCTACCTAGCTAGGTAGTAAGTAGGTCGTTGAGGTTAATAACCTAAATCATTTAACCAGTCACCTCCTTGTCTCTAATTCCGACGCAGAAGATTCAGGTTGTCAGTTATTTTGATCCCCCTATCAATGTTTTGTTAAACGAAGTTAGCTTACTCCAGGACGGCACTTCACTAACTCTTAAAGCCTTAAGCTGAGGCTTGTTGCATCCAAGGTCGCTGGTGGTTTCTCACTGATTCTGCAATTTTTGCAAATCAGCGCGCAGTGGAAGCCTGCCATGCAATTTATTGAGAGAATGGCTACTGGCCTTCCTGGGCAGGAAGCGGTGTTATTCCAGGTAGTAAAATCTAGGTAGATATAGATACTCACAAACACACAAGGACTTCTACTCTCTTTTACCTAGGGTACCTACCTACACATCGTCGGGGATTGTGGCTGGCATGGGGCCCAGGCATATGAGGGGCAGTAATCGGGCATTTTTTCCAGCTCAGGAGAGCATATCCCATCTTCCCTGAACGACCCTTCTACTCCGGTTTGATTCATTGGCCAGCGACGGATTTGCGCCGAACTGTATTCGCACTCTGTACTCACTCTGTACAGAGTACGAGGTATGGAGTACGGATACAGATACAGATATATGTGTAGTACCTGATAGTACCCCCAGCTACCTAGGTAAGTGAGGTAGGTACCTGCCTACCTCTAAGGTAGGTAGCTCAAGGAGGGTACCCCCAGTGGCATTCTATCACTGTCCAGAGATGCCCCATATTCCCTCCCATTTCTCGCTCCCCTTCAGCCAACGACCCTAAGCCCAGGGAACAGGTATGGATAAAGTAACAGAGACCAATCTCAGCACCTACCTTTGTGCCGCGCAATTGGGCCGATTGTGCTGCAGACGGGATGGGCTGTCATGGAGGGGAAGCAAGTCGTCTGCGTCTGCGTCCAGTCGCCATTAGCAACTTCCATAGGCTTGGCCTGCTTGTACAATAGCGCGCGTGTCTTGCCTCGTCGGCCGGCTCGCCATTCCTTTTCACCTGAGCACTCTCTTTCCTTTTGATTCTTCTTGCCTTTTACCATTCGTACCGATTAACTCCTTCCCTCCTTACCCTTGCCTGACCTCACCTCATCATCTAATTGCTGCTGAGCTGGACTGGGCTAAGCTGGGTGACCATCCACTTTTTTTTTTTTTATCTTTTTTTCTTTTCTTCCTTGTTCCCTTTTGTCAACAGCACCATTTGCAACTCACACTGTGACCTAGACCTGCAATCCACGCCCAAACCCACCCATCTGTCTCCCCGTCCACCACTTGACCCGCGACCGCTTGTTTCCAATACCAATACCACCTCCTACCTTGACCCTTGTCCCACCCCGTATCATCGACCTGCGGCACGTCGTCCCGTCCTCAACCCCGTCTGGATCCCGCGCAATTGTTCTGCTGGGACGCTCATACATTTCCTCGCACCGACACGGCCCCAAACTCGCGTCGATTGACCTGCATCTTGGAGCGCCGCGCCGCTTCGCATCCCATTGCACCTCATCGCATTGTGCAGCGGCAGCAGTTCACGCTGGGAAATGCGCAGCGGCCCATCTTCGCTACTGCTGATGCAAGGGCTGATGTTCGGAGCCTGCATACACCACTGCCACGACATCGACCACAACCACGACATCGACCCCAACAATTACATTCACCTCCTCCTCTTTTTCCTTCCACAGAACCACAGAAGGACCACGCCCACGACATACTGTGGGTAACGCTCAACCTTCCGAGAACAACTGCCATCTCGCCCGGCACCTGAACCACGTCGCGATCGCAATCATTGCATTCACCCACTGCCGCATCAACCCCCCGATAGCTTGGTCGCGGACCACCTGCCCGCGTTTCCCCCGACTCCTCGCCAAAAATACACTTTCACATTCATTGCTCTTCCCCCAAATAAGGGCGGTATCCAACACCACGCTATCACGACACATCGTCGCCCACGCTCACCCGACTATAACATCGCCCACGCTCACCATCCACGTCCCCCATTGTCGGCGCTGATTGCCGCCGGCTTGAATCAACACTTTTGTGGGCTGCGGAGAGAGCTTTGTGCTCTGCTCCGGCGCCCATTCCGTCATCTCTCGTGACAACCAAATCGACCTCGTTTGTCGTCGCCATCGCGACCCTTTGTCGCTCAACCTCATCATTCCCCGACACTCGCTATCCAACCACCATATTCATACCCCCCTATCCACCACCATCGCACCGCTGCTCCATCCCATCCCGCCATCTTGTCTCGCGCCCCCAACCGCGCATATTGCGACTCTTTTCCCTTCATGCCCCCACGGCATGCCAACGCCACTAAACCATGGAAGCAGCGGCGAAGAAGGTCCAACTGCTGGCCCAGCGCATCCTGCCCGACCGACCGCATCATCTCTCCGTGTCCCCCGACCAGCGCTTTCGCGTCCCACCCGATCATAGCAAGCTCTTTGAGGAATTCAAGTACCCGCGCCTGCAGTACATGACGCTATTGTCCGACGCGGATCGCGGCATGCTGCTCACTCGTCCGTACTATGACATGCGCGAAGAACCTCCGAACCCCACCGCCGCAAAGGATTCGAATGCGAAAATGGAGAAGAAGTCTGTGACCAAGCTGTCGCTGAGTGACTATAAGAACAAGCAGAAGAAGGTGTCAGATTCCCCTCCCGACTCCGGAACTACACCGAAACCAGACACCTCCCGGAGGGAGAAGGAGGTGGCAGACGGTCGAATGGACCGAGAGTCCAAAAAGACGGACGCATACCGAATACGCGAAGCAGAGGCGTCGAAGGATGTCAAGGCGCACAAACATCACGAAGTCGCCCACGATGAAAGGTATGCTTTTGGACTCAGCAACTTCTTGCGCCACAATTACGCGCCCCGCGCTGACCACTTACTCACTGTAGAGCGAGCAGACCCGAGGCAAGGCCCAGGCTCGCCCAAGAAAGCAATGATACCCCAGAGAAGAGGAAACGGATCGTGGACGCCGAGAACGAGTCGCGACCCCAGAAGCGAGCGAGACCCGAAGCCAGCACCCCGCTGGACGAACGATCGCGAACGCCCCAAGACGATACCCCAAGAAGGAAAGAGATGCATTTATCGCAGGATCGGATATCTCAGAAGGATGGCAAGCCGAGCACGGCCTCCTCGTCATTACCCAATGGACGGTCGACTCTGAAAACGGCTCTGGGCTCGGGCTCAGGCTCAGGGCCCATCAAGTCGCCCATGTCGCGTGCGCGAGGCGATTCCGTCAATGGCAACAGACCAAGTCCCTCGGGCAGCAGAGCCAGAGCCGATACCGCATCGTCGAGGTCAGCAGTCCCGCCGTTGCTGTCTCCGCTACATCTACCAAACGAGTCCGATTCTCGTCCCAAAGACAAATGGCGTGATGATGTTGGCGAGCACAGTAGACCCCCCAAGTCTCTGAAATCGGAACCGCCACCACCTATCAAGAGGCCGAAATCCCCCCTCAAGCTCCCGGTGCTCCTCTCGCCGACATTACCCCCGATACTTGAAGAGGAACTTGCCCGGTTGAAGAACACACCTACCAAAGGCTCTACCTCAAGCCAAAGAACGCAGCCTCCAGATTCCCCGACAACCGGCAAGAGGTCACATGCTGTAGTAAAGGAAGAGGACGAAGATCGAAAAGAGCCAAAGGAAAAGGTTAGGGACAGGCCGCGCAGATTCATGGTCACGCTCAAGTATAGCAAGAAGTACACAAAGTCTGTGCAGAGACTGCTTGCCCTGCCAACCCGGAAAGATGCGGTCAAGAAAGAGCGCTCAGTGAGTATAGAGCCCCCGGCGCCGCCTCAGGCGCGGAAAAGACCCATGAGCAGCACCGAGAATGTCGGCGATTCGATCTCGGTAAAACGACCAAGGATGTCGGACCTCCCGAGTTCTTCCAAGCTGGTCGCGCCTTCAACACCATTAAAGGCGGCCACGTCAATGTCGAGAGTGGCATCGAGCAACTCGGTTAATACTCCCGGGGACGGTAGCGGCCTAACCCCCGCTGCGCCGCCCTCGTCGGACCGTGACCGACCACAAACAAGAGACGAGAGCAGAGATGCTGCGAACTCATCCAAGATTCAAGCGCTGCGGGATCGCTCGAGCCGGTTTAGCAAACTCGGCACCAAGTTGAAGCATGAGCGCGACATGCTCCTGGAGCGTAAGAACAGCGACCGCGGTGCCCCATTGTCCGACTCGGACAACAAGCTCAGCATGATATTGGGGCTGGAAGCCGCGTTGGCTTTTATGGTTGGCTTCAGGGCGCTGTTCGAGTCACGGCGAATGGAGAACAAGGCGCAAGACCCAAAGCAGTGGGGTAGCATTCTGCCATTACTTGCCGTCATGCGTCACGATGTGCGAAAGAGCAGGCCGCTGGAGGCGCTGTTTTGGCAGTTGCAGGGCGTGATTTACGAGGAGCTCATCAAGTGCTACTGGTCCCTCGACCCCGCATCCCACGCAGTGCAGATGATCAACTCGGAACGATCCCGGTCTACTGTGTGGAAATCAGCCTTTGACGCCGCCGAGCGCGTCGAGGCATCTGCGATGCGCACCAACATGGGCCCATGGACGAGCGTAGAGGATGCGGTGTCGTTGTCATTGAAAGTTATGCGTCGGTGGACGCAAGAGGAAAACGTCTCGTGGCGGGCCGAGGTCACTGTATCAGCCGCCAACGGAACGTTGCCATAGGATGCCGACGAAGGCAAGAAGCTGGCGGAGAGTCAGGTCGGCAAGGACACTTTATTTACCGTGACAGAGAGCTCATCGCCCCCGCACGACGCGAGCGCCGCGGTCTACGAGACAGGAGAAGGGCAATAGGGGGGCCCCGGCGGGTGGGGGCTCTCTTGATTGATTGTATTATGAGGCAGCCTTTGTTTTCTCTGGCCCACTATGTAATGGGCAGGGAGTAGCTAGCGGCGAGCATACACCGGCGGCCGGTCGGCCTCGGAGTCTGGGTTGGATCACGGGACAATTTGGGGAGTAGAACCCAGCCGTGTTGTGTGAACAAAGAATTGTATGAGAAGACCAAATCTATGGGAGGTTTACGCACCATCTTCACCCGTTATGTGTGTACAATCACCAAACTCGGACTACGAGAGCTTCCCATCGCCGGCTGCAAGCTTGGCTTCCTACGGTATAGGAAAAGGCTCTGCATGTGTGCGTGTGAACGGAGCTGTATGGACTTCCCTTCTGGTACGAAAAGAGGGATAACCCTCTCCGAGTGCGTGGGTTATGTACATGTTCGTGTTGCTGCTACGTTTGTTCTCGCTTGCTCGGACACCCTACACCGCGTCATCGCCATGGTCGGAAAGACCGGAGAGGGGGGGGGGCTCTCATCTCCTCTAGAGTAGGTTCCGTACGGAAACCAATGCGAGAGGAAGTTATGCAAAAACAGCAACGTTATATACACATGTCCTTCAATCCATCCTGAAGTGGTGGTGTCGTTACTGAGAGGCTCAACTTGGTGATGTGTGTGGCATGATATGTATGACCGAATCGGCGATCCCGGTCAAGGCGGAAGAGACGACCCCGCACCAGAATTCAATCCCTCACAGCTGGAGCACGCACCAGCCAGCCAGAATGATGGGACTTCCAAGCATGGTCTGATAACAGGATAGGTGCTCTCTTACGGCACTCGGTGGATGAAAAGTCACCATAAGCGTGGGCTGTGATGGGTAGGCATAATCTATTTCATAGACGTCATACGGACATGTAATTTGGGAGTATTGTTTCATAGGGAAAGACACAACCATCATCCTCCCCGGCCTTGGAGATCGTCTCCGTTGCCCTCCCAGCTGAAAGACTGCCCATCTTCATTTTACTGCTTTTGTTGGTCGTTTGCTTTATCTCATTAAAAGACCTGTGAGGTCCTGCTCTCTCTCCACGGCGTCCTCCTGTGTTCCGCACATTTATTTGGAGGCATCAACCTTGGCAACGTGGGCCAGGAGGTCGAGGACACGGCGGGAGTAACCCCACTCGTTGTCGTACCAGGAGACAAGCTTGACGAAGTTGTTGTTCAGGGAGATACCGGCCTTGGCATCGAAGATGGAGGAGTTGGGGTTGCCGATCATGTCGGTGGAAACGACGTCGTCCTCGGTGTAGGCCAAGACGCCTGTGACAAGTTAGCTGACGTTCATCTTGAGCAGGGTAGTGTAGAGCTTACCCTTGAGAGGACCCTCAGCGGCCTCCTTGATGGCCTGCTTGATCTCGTCGTAGCTGGCACCCTTCTCGATGCGGACAGTCAGGTCAACGACGGAGACGTTGGCAGTGGGCACACGCATGGACATGCCGGTGAGCTTGCCGTTGAGCTCAGGAATGACCTTGCCGACAGCCTTGGCGGCACCGGTGCTGCTAGGAATGATGTTCTGAGCAGCGGTGCGGCCACCACGCCAGTCCTTGGCGGAAGGACCGTCAACGGTCTTCTGGGTGGCAGTGTAGGAGTGGACGGTGGTCATGAGACCCTCAATGATGGTGTACTTGTCGTTGATGACCTTGGCGAGGGGAGCCAGGCAGTTGGTGGTGCAAGAAGCGTTGGAGATGACGTCGGCGCTGCCGTCGTACGACTTCTCGTTGACACCCATCACGTACATGGGGGCATCGGCAGAGGGAGCAGAGATGATGACCTTCTTGGCACCGCCCTGGAGATGGGCCTTCGCCTTGTCGATGGTGGTGAAGACACCAGTGGACTCGACGACGTAGTCGGCGCCGGTGTCCTTCCAGGGAATGGCAGCGGGGTCGCGCTCAGTGTAGAACTTGACCTTCTTGCCGTTAATGACAAGGTCGTTGCCATCCTGCTGGATGTCGCCGTTGAAGATGCCGTGGGTGGAGTCGTACTTGAGCATGTAGGCCTGCGGGGGATGATGCGTCAGCCATGAGCAATTCGGATGGGGGTTTGTCCATGATCCTTGAGCACATGTTGCCGCTCACTCGCGGCAGGCGTGGTTTCATGGTGTTGCAAGGGCAATGCGGGTGGTACTCACAGCGTACTTGGTCTCAATGAAGGGGTCGTTGACAGCGACGATCTCAACGTCGGGGTGCTCGACGGCGTTGCGGAAGACAATGCGACCGATACGACCGAAGCCGTTGATGCCGACCTTGATGGGAGCCATGATGTCTTATTCTTGTGTGTAATTTAAGGTGGTCCTGAATGGTTGCCAAAACGTCAGTAGAGTTTTCTCGGGGTGACGCTGAGTGATGGAGTTCTGACGCGTAGGCGGGGTATTTGTACAGTGAGGGAGGTGGGGTGACGGTAGGAGGATGGTAGGAATGTGCACAGCAATAGCTTCGAGAAGAGGGAGCTATCAGGAGCTGCGTATGGCTTACCTTTGAATGGTATCACGTCGGAGTGTTCGACGAGATCAAAGATGGATCGATGTGTGTGGGGGAGTTTTCAATGGCAAGAGAAGAGGGAAAAGAGGAGGGACGGAAAGGAGGGGAGGTGGTGGAAGGGCGCGCGAGATATAGTAAATTTGGTTGAGGGAAGGATGGTGGGGTGGTTTTTCCCGGCCGACCTTATCCAACGCAAGGCAGCGCAGCTGGAGCAGGATCAAGCCAGAGGGAGTTGTGAGGTCGGTGTGAGGCGAGGCGGCGAGTTAGGGAGGTACCAGGTACGGGCACTCCGCAGGGGTGGTTCCAGACTCCAGTGAGGCCCAAGAACGAGTGAGGTGACTCGGTGATTGAGGTGGTGAATGGATGATTGCCCGGTCGACGCCAGGTGGTGAGCTCGGGTGGGTGAGTGACTTGATTGACACCGACACTGACACTGACTGACACACCCTTTCTTCCCCATGCGTCCGTTGCTTCTCATCCACTCAATCCAAGCAGGTGTGTCTTTTTACAGACGAGGCGGGGCGTCAAACGGGAAGGCGCCGCCGCCAATTCCATTGTTGTGGCGTTAGCACGATACCTTCCGGGTTCTTGGGCCAATTGCTATGATGAGGTGGGATGTGAGATGTGCAGTTCTGATTCCGGTGTTGCTTGGAAACTGGAATTGTCCATCCCGCTGAGTATCTATCTACCTAGCGTACCTTCCAGTATTGATACGCCTAGCCTACCAACCTGATGGCTGATGGGGGGGCGGCCGCACTGTTGACGTCCCTTCCCTTCCTTCTCACTAAATTTTCTTTTTTGGGGTTTTTATTGTGTTTGGCACCTCAACTTTGTCCCGCGCATCTCATGATGGACTAGGTACATCGTATTCGCAGTCACCCACCACGTTCCTCTCAATCCCCACAACTTTCTCTCCTTGTTCTTATTCATTTTATTTTTTCCAGCGGGGAGTGGTGTCTCTTTTATCAGAGAGACCGGACCGACTCCGACTCAAGCAGTGCATGCATTATCGAGGTTGGGAATGGTGAGGTGAGGTGAGGTATGGAGGGGCATGGAGGGGCAGCTCCTTTGGTTTCCAACGAGAGAAAAAAGTCAGCTGCGGCATCTTATCCCTGGTCCCCTGCTCTTGCTGCTGGCCTGCCCCTCGTTACATCACACTCGCAGCTACCCCCCTGGTCCGACAGTATCAGGTCCGATACCCCCGTCGACTCCCTCACTCAGTGCCACCACCTCCTCCTACCTCTATGTACCTCCCCCTCCTCATGCAAACACAACGACCGTGGTCCACGCCGGGCAACAACAAAAAAAGCTCTGGCACCTTCGACGGCCCAGCTTCTCGCTCACCGTTCCAGTTTAATGTGGTGGATATTTCTATAATTGTCATTCTCCAACCTCCCCAACTCACTGGACTCAAGACAAGACATGGCACAGCAGCAGTCATACCCGGTTCAACAGCTGATTCGCACCTCTCACCACCCATGCCGCCAGCCCGTACCAAAGCTGTTTCTCCGCCCCAGGGTCCGATCTCTGGGTCCCTGTCCAACCTGACACCGCGTTCTCCTCCAGGCTCCATCCAGTCTAAAGCTATGACTACGAGCATCGACAGAAATCTCGGCTCCATAAATCACTCAATGCCCCATCGCCCAACCCGCCAAGCTCGACTGAGCCCAGCTAATGAAACATGTTGCCTGGTGCATGAGGCACTTTCAACCTCGACTCAGCCAATTTTGGCTCCAGAGAGATAGATAATGGTCGAGAAGGGCCGTTTACGACTCCGTTCTCGGTCACCCCCATGACCGCACCATATTTGGCTTCGTCGCTCGTGTTAGGGAAGCGGGAGGCGCGCCAAAATGCCCATCCATGCTCGTCCAAACCCTTCAATATGTACCTTGTACGGATACAGCCACCTTCGAATATTAAGGGTGTTTGCGAATTGTGCAAGCCGCCCATCTCTGCCTTTTGGAGAGGAGACTTGGCCTGCTGTTTGACCTGTACGGAATACTTCGTACATGTCATCCCGGTCCATAAAAACAGGGCTGGGGTGTTCCGGCGCTTAGTGGGGCCCGATATCTGCCTCTCGACTCACCCAACCCAATGACCAGCCCGGTTGCCCGATACGCCGGAGCATCACGGCTTGGTCGGCCCTAAGAGCTCCTGGCTTCGCCTATATCGTCTCTGTATCCTTCCGAATACTTCGGGACTGACGATGTGCTTGCCGAGGATACCCGTCAGCATCAGTGCCGCGGCCTATGCGTTTGCCGCCGGAGGCCTGCGTACTAAGTGCGTGCTGGACGCCAAACAGAGCCCAGGTCGCATCATTATCCCCTGGGGATCAACATCGATCGGCCTAGCATGATACGACACTACCGTCACGTTCCCCCCGTGTTGATGCCTTACAACACATATCTCTGAACGACATTTGGCTGTACTAGCACGTAGCTAACATGCAAGAGCCATCACTTGGAAAAACTCAACCATTCGTGGTTTTAGTGTGATAAAACGCTAACCGACATATGACGACCAAGTATACGTAGTGTCGGGTCAGAAAACTAGACCAAGTAGTATCGGGTCAGAAACTAGCCGGTGTTGACGTCCGCCTTCAGCTTGCCAAAATGTCATGTCCAAGGACGCATAAAACCAGCCGTTCCATCAGCCTTGTGACTAGGAGGATGTCACTGACGCTCGTGCCGTCTGCAAGCCCATGTCATAACGGCTGCCCGATGCTCTGTCCACCGTTGACTGGGTACTCACGACTTACATGGACCACGGCAGCAAGCGTGGCTTCCCGAGAATCAAGAAGCTCTCCCACAGGCCCCGTTTGCCGTCAGCCGCCCCGGAATGATGCGCCCTCGTCGAGGTTCGACCCGACCTACCCCAGATTTCCGCTCCGGTTCCTCCCGACCGCCGCCCCGATGCCATACATGGGCTACAGTTTGCCGAGCCGGGGTACAGGGCCTCGTGCCTGGAGATCTGGAGCCTCGTCTCATCTAGCAGCAATTAGCCTTAGAGATTCTTCAAGACCCATGGGCTCGCGTCTGGCTCGGTGGGGTCGTTTGGCAGCCCGCGTTATGACTGTGGAGGGTAGCGGGCGTGTTCTTCAAATTGGGATGTCCGAAGCCTTCTGACAGCTCGGTTTTGGAATCGCCATCCAAGCCTGAGCCTGCATAATCTGTGGGCTCTGCCTGTCGTGGCTAACGCGGGGAGGCGGGTGTATTGTAAATAAGAGCGCCAGGATGGCCCTCCTGAGATGTCGTGATCTTGGGCAGAACCGCCAGCAAAGTGCTCGATCCCTGTGGCTGAGTTCTTTCCCATTTGGTAATGGAATCTTGGATCGAACCAGAGATCCCATATCCCCGGCTCAAACAGGGTAGAGTCGAACCCGTAGCATCACCGTTCGGGTCGAAGTATCCGTACATATCCTCGGCTCAATTTTCGGTGAGGCGCTCTCACCTAGGTGAATTCTTCGATTACACCGAACCGACCTTGCCCCATCAGTTATGCCGCCTAAACTCGGCGGAACAACTGCCCGCGCATTATTAATGTTGCGCACAACTCTGCTGCTATTGTGCATGAGTTGTGCGACAGTCGTTACAAACCCCCACCTAACCCACCACAACACTCTTATCGCTCGCATCTTCACCTTGAGAGGTGTCGGCGAAAAGAGCCTCCCTCAACGTCCGACGTGGAGCAATCACCGAAAAACAAAACCTCGCCACGAGGACCGTACACTAGAAGCGGTGCTATACCATTTGACGATATTCTTACCCAGATCGTCTGCTTACACCATATGATGTCACTTTTGAGAGGTATCTCGCAAGCGTGAGCGCCATTGAGGTGCAGCGGCGTTTAGTATGTCGCCTGTTCGGTAAGGGATCGTTCTGACGACATTCTGGAACCCCCAAGACCATCGTCATTCTTTGAAATCCAGATGGCGATGGTTTTGGCTATCCAGTTGGGTTTAACCGGGCTCTTTGGTAGGTATAAAGAGAGGTAAGTTTGTTGCAGAAGTTTGAGGTTATTGGGCATGATCGTCAACAAAGTTGAAAACCACCTTGACACAACATACTCTCATCCCATCACACAAGATCTACCATCTCACTTGCCGCCACTCCATTCTCACCTTGTACCAAGCTTCTAAGGCAAACCTTCCGCCAAGGCGTCAGACCAAACCCTCCTCGTCACAGGCGCCAACGGCTACATCGGCACCCATGTCGTCGGCCTCGCCCTCGAACGCGGGTACAACGTCCGCGCAACGGCCCGCTCCGAGTCTTCAATCAACAACCTTCGTTCTCTCTTCTCCGACTCGTCTCACAGAGTCTCCTTCGCCATCGTCCCAGATATCACCGAGCATGAATTCTACCAAGACGCACTTGTCGGCGTGACGGCATCATCCACACCGCATCCCCCTTTATCCTCAACCCCAAGAACAACGAGACGGACCTCCTGCAGCCCGCCATTAACGGCTCGCTCGCCATCCTCGAAGCCGCGAGGCTATACGGTTCCGAGGTGAAGCGCATCGTCAACGTATCGTCATTTGCGTCCATCGTCGACTTAGCCAAGGGGTACCGCCCAGGCCTGACCTACACCGAGGACGACTGGAACCCGATGAGCTACGAAGATGCGTCCAAGACGAACAGCGGCGCCGCGGCGTACTGCGCCTCCAAGGCCCTCCCGGAGAAGGCCATGTAGCGCTGGATGGGCGAGAACACGGCCGTGGCGTTCACGCTGGCCAACATCTGCCCGCCGTGGGTGTTCGGCCCGTACCTTGGCACTCCCGACCTTGGCCGCCTGAGCGAGTCGATGGGGCTTCTCTGGAAGCTGGTCGACGCAAAGGAGGTCCCGCCGACGGACTTTTGCGGCTACGCTGACGTGCGGGATGTCGCGCGGGCGCTGGTGGGCGCGGTCGAGACGCCGGCGGCTGGAGGCGAGCGGTTCCTCGTCGGCGGAGGATTCGACTGGCAGACTGCGGCGGATCTCGTCCGTGAGGAGGTTCCAGAGGCGAAGAGCAGGGTCCCAGAGGGACGTCCGGGGTACGGAAGGACGGAAGAGCGGTACGCCGTTGACGGGAGCAAGGCGGAGCGGGTGCTGGGGCTGAAGTATACGCCCCTGAACGCCACCCTGAGGGACTCCATTCAGCAGTTGATCGAGGTGGAGAAGGCTTCCCAGTCTGCTTGAGTTCACGTGTCGGCATTTTACATTTGATCCCTGGTTTTCAAAAGGGAAGCAGCGTAGAACATAGACATGGTGTGAACATGATCAATAATATTGGTAACACAATGGCCTTGCAAGCCAAGTCGTCAACGGCGTTCCCAACCCTCACGCAACTCTCTCAGTCGAAAAACACACCGCTTTGCCATGCGCTTGATATGCGTCCGGGCCCAAAACCAGGGAACGTCGACCTCCGTCCGTTCCCGAAAGTTTTAGTTTCTAGAAGTTGTTCGTGGGCTCGACGCCGTTGATCTCCGCAAAGGGGTCCCAGTTGGCGGGGTTCGGGACATACTCCATGATCCTGCCGATCTTGGTCGCCAGCTCCTCGCCGTAGACCTCCTTGATGAAGGCGACTGTCAAGTCCAGGCCGGAACTGACCTGCACCGCTCCATCAGTAAGTTTTCATTCCTCTTCCGTCCAGGCGGCCTGCGCTCGAGAGGGGGGTGAGAGACGGGATGAGAGGGAGGCTGACTTACACCAGACGAAGACCAGACGTTGCCATCGGCCACATACCGGGCCGGCGAAACCCACTCGACATTAGGCCCCATGGCCGTGATCAGCTTCCAGGACGCCTTGTTCGTCGTGGCTTTCTTGCCATCCAGCGCGCCCGCCTTGGCCGCGAAGCTGGCGCCCGTGCAGATGGTGATGAGGTACTTGACCTTCGGGTAGTACCTCCTAACGTACTCGACAATGTGCTCCAGGCCGGGCGCGCGGATGCCGGGCCCGCCGGGGACGATGAGGACGTCGAGGTCGAGGTCGTCGTCGAAGGTGGCGGTGGGCTGGATCGTCGGCCAGAAGGACGAGTTGTAGACGTTCATGCCGGCGGCCTGCGGGGCGGTGGTGACCGGGTCGAGGGTCGCGGCGATCAGGTGGAGGTTCAGGTGGCGGTTGTGGGCGACGAGCTGGAGGGCGTCGAGGGGGCCGAAGATGTCGAGCATGTCCATCGCGCGGAAGACGATGGCGCCAAAGTTCACCGGGGGCGAGGTGGTGTTTGCGCATGGGGTGTTGCGTGGCTTGTGGAGGGAGTGGCTCCCTGCAACGAGGGAGGCGAGCGCAGTTGCGAATATGGCGGTTATGAGGCGCATCCTGGCGGTTTGAAGACCGTTGTTGTGACTGGCTCTTCCTGGTGGTGGTGGTTGTGATGTGGAAAAGTGAGCGAGTATATTTCGAGTGAGAAGTCAAGGTGAGGAGGCCTCGGGGGTCTCGAGGTCGAAGAGAGGCACCAGGGTTGGGAAGTAAGTAACCCAACGGACGGAAAATATTGGAATACAAACCTATGAAGAAAAACGACACTCACTGCCTGAGGCTGGATCTGTGTACAATCGGTGCCGGCATTCTACTGAATATATGCCATTTCGACATACCGCGTCCACCACCACCGAGTACACCACACCCTTCCTCCCCCCTCCCGGGCGCACGGAAACCGACAGGACCCAGAATGGCCCAAGCCACTAGCACCAAAGATCCTACACTTCGAGCTCGCGGTGGTGCTAGGGATCCGGGAAGCATTCTGACCCCGAAGGAACGGCGCGGCGGGATTTCCAATATGGGGCGGGACTCCTCCATACAGGGCAAAAACTGGTCCCAGTATGCCAGCCCGGTAACACGGCAGAAGAAAATCCACCGGATCTCGACGTCTTTGGAATCGGTGTGGAATTCTGTTTGTCTAGGGGAATAAAGGGCTGAGCAGGTTCGAGCAGGTTTTGTTGGTGATTTTTTTCAATTTTTATTGTTGTTCCCTTGCTCCCTTGGTTTGCTTTTCCCCCTTTTCTTTCGTCATCCCCTGCCGCGCGCGGGCGCATAGATTAATGGGTAAGCAGGCCTCTATGCTTGTGACACCCGTCTCCGACTCTGAGTGGACGGCACCGTCCTAGAAAGGCGCCATTGTTGTAAGTAAAGCAGGTCAGAGGACTACTGCAAACTTGACAGCGCGGCATATCTTGAAAGGGGGTGCCATTACGGCGCAAGACGTTCCGGGTTTCCTCGTGTGTTTGTCTGCCAAGCTTTCCCAACTTACATTGCGCTTATTGGCTGCTTCGNCCCCCCCCCCCCCCCCCCCGTGGGATCTCAGCCATTGACTTCACGGTTGTTTGTCTCCATTTCGGGGACAGAGACATCGGTGCGGCCACAGAGTCCAGCAAGCCAGAGCGACGGTTGGTTCTCTACCGGGATTTAAAGGGCGCGCCGAGCTAGGTCTTTCTTCATCCTGTTTTTCTTTTCTTTTCTTTTGGCAGGCAAGACATTCCAACTGTTGTTACCTACGACAAGGGTCGTGGTTGAATTATGAGCGAGGTGGCCAAGCCGAAGGATTGGATTGAGGTAAATGACCGGTGGGCTCCAGAGCCACCCCGGTCCGGCGGTTGATCGCCGTTGGGCGGCCACGGACTTCCCGGGTGACTCCACCTTGGGCGGCTTTACCCGAGTGTTGGAGTCCGGCCCGAATATGGACGGCTGCCGGCTTCATCGTGCGCCCGTGATCGCCACGAGGTCGCCGAGCGCCAACACCAGTGTAGGATTTGGTTGTAAAACACAGTCAGATGCAAATAGAAGGGGTGGCTCGAGAGGAAGTCACCGGGGGGATTTCGGGGCTTGCGTTGGAACAGTATGGAGGCTGAAATAGGTAGAGACTTCTTCAGGGGAATGAAGCGAAATGCGTTTTAACTTTGGGAGGATGCGTCTTCCTCCATTGTTACGTCCAAGAGTCCGCCACAGAAGCCTGTGGTAAGTATGAGTTTGGACCTGGCAACCCCTCGAGTCTTGTCCTATGGGGATTGAACAAGAGTTCTCTAGCGACCGACCTAACGACAACCTCCATCATTTCTCAGTGACTGGAACCCTGGCTAGGAACAGCTACGTCGTGATACCGCACCGCATAATCTGCCAACCAGCTCCCGACTCTTGCCCCAGTTTCTCTTTCAAAACACCATGAAACTCGATCCTTCAGAGGGAACCGATCTCTGCACTGGTCCGGGGATATCAAAACCTCAATGTAGTCGCTGGTATGTAAGCAACAGGCCAGGTAAACGATAGGACAAGTGAAGGGTGCCGTTCGTACATAGGCGAATGCCGTTCAAGAACCGGCGTTGAAAACAGCCTGTTTCACTTTTTGCGTGACACTGACCAAAGGAAATCTCCGTACGGACCATGCATGTTTGGTTGGTTTAAATCGTGCTCTAGAGCTTCCGCCTCCCTTTAACTCACATTCGTCCAGACCTCCAAAACCCGATTGCTCTACCCAATCAACGTATGACAGTAGAAAAAAGCAAGACAATGGCCGGCCATGTTCTCCACGCTCTATACCACATCCAAATCCCTCTATCCATTCTTTTCCTCTACCTGTATACCCAAAAGATCGCAACCATGTCGGTTTGTGTATGCCCCTGGAAGTGTTTTGGTCTATCTAGTTGCGCAGTACCATTCCCAGAACACCACCCAACACGCCTCGCACACGGGCCTGGTTCTCGTGAATACAGGTAAACACGACCGCTGTGCTGGCGGCAAAAACCAGCGTCTCCCTCCACTGCTTGTCCATGCTGTACCGTCTGGGCAATAGCGTGGCCATGGCCCGCGGAGCAACGAAAAGAGCCATGTCTTTGCGGCGGCTGATGGACTCGACGAGAATACTCCAGCCGCACAGACAGCATCCGGCACAAACGCATATGCCCGCGTCGATCTTCTGTCGCGCCGCCAGGTCCTTGCCGATGACCTGAGGCCCAATCCTCGTCCGGGCGAGACAAACACCGTAGTAGAAGAGCGTGATATATGTGCCTAGGAATGCCGCCGACCGCGAAGCCGAGACCAGCGTCCGCAAGACGTTCTTCTTATTGATCGGTCCCCGGAGGAGGAGCGCCACGCTCAGGGGCAGGTACATGGCCATGGACCATTTCCACGACCGATAGAAACGACTGATGGCGTGAAGCTCGCACGAGGGGCCGCATCCCATGTGCACCATTTCACAAGGAATGGGGATAGACTTTGACGGGTCGCCCCATTCTATCGGCCACTTGTACTTCTCACACATGCTTTGGAGCAGCTCGGCCTGCCCGCTCTGGCCATAGGCCATCTCGCCGGCACGCAGCTTTTGGAGAGCCTCAATGAGCCGCATATCGACATTGGCCGCCGAGCTGATCCATTTGTTGTAGGCGCTGGGCAGCCGAGAAGGGTGGTAGAACCACGCCCACATGATGAATGCGCACGACGTAACGAACAGAGATGGGTCAGTGAATCTGCCAATGATCCGCTCCGCCTGCGCAAGATCAGTGAACAAGGGTTTCGTCCATGACGGGGAATTGGCGATTTACCTTGGTCCAGCTCCCCTCCGCAATGCGGCGCGCGCGTCTGCGAGCCCATAGTTCTCCAACGATGACATCGAGTGCCCGCGTCAGCGTGAAAAGGGTCAGGTCAAGAGTCCGTCCAGCATACCGGACTTCCTTCAGTTTAGCTCCTGGAGGGACGTCAGACTTGACAGGGACATTCTCCGTAAAAGCCGAGCTTTTCTTGGACTGCAGGAGTTGCAGACTGAACCAAGCAGCAATGAATGCGGCGCCCCATCTGGCAAGCCTGGCTTCGGTGTTAGTAACCAACAGCTTGTGAACAGCACCGCGATGGGTTTTCTCTGGCCCACCAACCTTGTGCGGGTTGCTTCGGCGAGACCATTCGCATTGCGCTCCAATAACCGACGTAGAGGCTCCTATTTAAACCGTGTTAGCGGCCGCGTGCAAGTCAAGGTCATCTGATAGAACGAAGTTGGAAAGCCAGGCGGTAGCAGTGAGACTACAAGTGGAGACGGCAGCAGAACAGTATGCATGGGACGCAACCGTCCTTTGGCTACCTAGGTAAAATGGTACCTAGTCAGGGACCGATGCTGTCCCGCAAGCCAATACAACCACTTTGCCTCTGAGCCTGCTGGACAAATGTCATGCTTAAACTGGAAAGGTGCCTTCCTCGTGGCCGGTGCTACTGAGTTGACAATGATTCGTTTCAGGTGAAGACACAGTATGTGACCCCACACCCGCCACATTCAACTCGGTCTCGGTGGTGTCGAGCAGACATACCTCTAGTAGTGTACTGCCGCCGACTATCAAGGCGCAAAAAGTCGGGAAACGCTGCGGATCTAGGCCGGCAAGGACTATTCGCCTCAATTGAGTTACAAACCCAATGCACTGCCCATTTTCGGATGAGGGTTTGCGGCGTTTCCTGGTGATGTATTGCATCAACAATGTCAGGATCCTCGGGGCAACGGCGGAAGCATAGCCAAGGAAATAGGCCCGGAGGAGCGGCCGTAGGATTGGCGGGATTCCATGCAGCTCGACAATGCTTTTCCGGCGAGTTTGCATCTGACTCCGAGGTATCATGGCGGAGCGAAGAGATGTGACAGCAGCCATGAGGCTTCGGCGTCAATTGCCGGCAGTTGAACTGGGCAGAGAATCAGCGATCCGCAACAGAGCCCGGAAGCGACAAGTCTGTGCACTCGGGGTATGGCGATGATGTAACCGTACAATGGCGCGAGGGGGAGGGGGGTCAGCTGTAGGCTAATTGATCAAACTGAGTTCGACGGAAGGGATTCTGGACCATAAAGATGTGGCTGTAGACATGGGTTGTTGCTTTAGGCAAAGGAGTCGACCAGGAGAGTACGAAGGCAGGGGAGGCGTAACAACGAGGTAATGCATGAGCTTTCTTAGGTAATGGGGACAGGGCGCGGCAAGCAAAGCAGACAGCCATTCCACGTCCATCATGCTGAAACTTCGAAACCAACGGCCCACGGGATCATGACTGGCACTTGGTTATGAGGAACAAGCTTCGGCATTGACCGGGTCAGTCTTCACTTGAAGTCGACTAGATGCCTCGGATGCAACTAGACGTTCTGCAGGAGAGAGGAGAGACTGGGCATATACGGAGTGAGGTGTCCAACAACCACAACAACAAATCAGCGCGCAAGGAGCCCCGTAACCTAGCGGACGACGCGTCTTACCAGGCAGGGCTGAGGTAGCCAAGTTTCCTCGATGGATGCCTCGTGTCTCGTGACAACCGGTCCTCCGCTGCCAACCCTCCAGCGCCTAGGGCAGGGCAGGAAGTGTGCTCCAATATCGAAAGGATGATGTGTCCGTACCTTGCGTGGTGGGAGATGAAGAAGACGGGAACGAAATAAGAAAATGTGGGGAAATGGTGCGTGCAGCGTCCTACGATGTGGTCATGGATGGCCTGGGGTAGGTAGGATGGCAGAGGTTACGCAGGAGNGGGGGGGGGGGGGTTGGCTGGGCCCGGAGACGAAAAGTGAACGGTTGGATCCTCCGGTACTCTGGAGTCTGGAGAGGAAGTCGAGTCTGGCAAAACGTGACCGAGACGCAGACTACTATACTTCCTCAGCCGGACAGTGATCGAATATGATGGGGCGCAGTGCAACGTTTTGATCCGCCGGTTCGTCACGCCGAGATCCACGCTGTTGATTGACCAGGAAGAAGAGGGTAATAAACTGAGCACCGCCAAGCCAGATGGAGGTTAGGCACGGCAACCCATGCGAGTGCGACGGTATTAAAAAGAAGAGACTTCTATCACAGTCTGGAGTCTGTCTGGCGGAAGGAAACCTGAAGGGAACGGCGTTTTGCGTTGGCTCGGCAGATGGCAGGCGATACAAAACAGGGGATGGATGCTTTGCCCGAGTCCCCTGCGAACTGCGGAATGCTTGAAGAATCGATCAGTGCGAGAAGACGTCTGCGCTCGTCTCGCTTTCTCGAAGGAGAACGATTTTAGACAGAGAAGAAGTCGAGTGCCGCCGACTGGCGGAGTGGGCGTTGAACACAGACGGGCTGGGACGGCCAGCCGTTTCGCATCGGCCGAGGCTGTGTTTGTTTCTTTGTCTGGTTGTTTCCCTAAACCTGGCAGCTGTTTCTCTCTTCCCAGCGGAGGTTGGACACTCGATGTCTGTGAGGTGCGTTAGTGGGATCCCCCGACGCTAGCGAAGAGGTGTGGACTGCTGCCGCCCGTCAAGACCCCAAAGGATTGAGAGGCAGAGCTGCAGGTGTCGAGGCGGCAGGGGCTGCTTGAGGTAGATCGGAGCAGTGTTACAGATACGGACAGTCTCAAGCGACAGATAGAAGCAACGGGGTTTGCCGAAAAGTGAGCTCAAGGAGCAAGAACAAGCAAGGTGATAAAAGACGAGCTCTGAAAGACAAGGAGGGTAAGGCAAAGTCGAGCAGTTAAGCTCAGCAGCTCAGCGCATGTCAATCGGGTGCGGAACTGAACCTCGAAAGCTCCCCCAAGCTGAGTGTCAGAAAAAGTGCTGGGGGAAACTTAGGAGGTACGACGATGCGGAGCAGCCAGTACAATGTACATGCAAAGGCCAAGCCGAGAACAGGATAGTGCTAGGGAATTCCTGGGGCGAGGGGGAACTCGCTCGAACATGACTGACAGCGAAAGACAGAGTGATCTGACAAGCTGACAATACCCCCCCCATGCTCACCTAGGAGTACTATGCGTTCTAGCCTGTGCTTAGCTGTCCTAACAATAGATTATCCCTACCTAGGTTGCAGCTAATAGGATATATATAATTATAGTACCTTTTCTTTACTAGTCTTATAATGCTTCTTACTGCTGCTTATAGAGGGTAGTAATAATATTAAGAAAAAGTTTAATAGTTATAAATAAAGGGAAACATTTTAGAAATATTTCTTAAATAGTTTTAATTAGAAGATTTACATATAGCTAGAAACGTTTTAGGATTATTTCTAGAAGTCTTAAGTAATTACACTTATTAGAATAGTAAATATACCTAATTTAGCTATAGAAAATATTACTAAGTTTTAAGACTTATACTAAATTTAGGATATTAATATACTAGAAAATAAATTCTATAATCTAAAGTATAGTTATAAGCAGCTAGAAATAATATTATATTTATATTATATTCTAGTTAGTAGCTATAAATAGTTTCTATACTATAGGCTTAGGTTAATTAGGTAATACTTTTTATTTAAATTAAAAATAGTATAAAAGAACTAAAATAAATTAATAGTTAACACTATAATAAGATATTAGGCTAATTTTAGTCTTTAATACCTTACTTATTAACTTAAGATCTTATCTAGATAGAAATACCTTTACTATTTATTATATTACCTTTCCTATTAGGATTCCTAAGATACTAGACTTATATAATAATAGTATTACTTTTATTATCCTTATAAAGGCGCTATTATAAGGCAAAATTAAGAGACTATAGGATATTATAAGTAAATTATTCTTTAGGAAAAATAGGATCTTATTTTTATTTAGGTTTAATATAATATTATGTAGACTTTAAGCTTATTTTTAATAATATCTATAGCCCTTAGGGGTGTACCTATAACGTATTACACCTACTAGTGCTAAGGTAGTAAAGCTTACCTATATACTTTAGTTAAACCTACGTGACGCAGTAGCATACGTCTAGCAGCGTCTATACGCTCTGCATGCAGACAGTTAGTTTAATTCTAACTATAGGAAGCCACTTTTACAGAAGTCTAATTAGCTACTAAAGCCCTACAAAAGTAGAGCTTTAGGCCCTACATACATAATAGGGCTTTAATAATAATATACTACACCTATATATTATATTTTCCTTTTATAATAATCCTATATTATATTAGGTAAAAATAAGCTAACCTTCTAATGTTTAATAAGATAAAGTAGTTTTTCTCCTATATAAATTATAGGAGGTTTTTCTCTCTACCTATATAGATTAATAAGTACTATATATATAGAATAGTATAAGGGAATACCTTACTAGTTCCTACCTAGATAGTAAATAATATAAGACTCCTATTACTATAATACTTTAGTTAAAGATTTTAGCTACTATACTATTACTTCTAACTTACTAAAATAAATAGATATCCTATAAACTAGAGTTAAAGGGTTTATAGTTACTAAAAGGATTATTACGTAAGTAGAAGAGATCTAGAAACGTTTCTTAATATATACAGCTTAACTCTAAGTAATTATTAGCATAATACATATAATGCATAAAAGATTCTAAAAAGGCGTTACATACTAGAATTAGAATAACACCTATAAGCCTAAGCTTAGAACTACAAATTATAGCGTAAGTTTTATAAAATAGACTTATAACTTATCTAATAATTTTTAGTATCTTACTGTAATATAATAATAGAACCTTTACTATATTAATATAGTACTTTAAGGCGTTAATATAAGCTACTACTAGTATACACTCCTAACTAAGTAGAAAGATAAGAAAGATCTACTAGAAGTAGGACTTTACTAGAATAATAACTAACTTCTAAAAGCAGAAAAGCAAAAATACTACTTTTTTATAGGGAATAGGTAATAGAGGCTAATATATAGTAAGTTTATTATACTTTATATTAAAAAAAAACTAATAAGTATTATTTAATAGATAAGGTGTATTTTAGGATACTACCTCTACTCTAAAAGAAAATATATAGTGTAAAATTCTAATTTTTTATCCTAAAGGATCTCTAGATAACACTATACCTCCTTATTACCTCTTATAAAAAACACTTTTATCCTCCTCTACTAGCTACTAAAACGCTAAAAGAAATTATAAATTAGCTTTTTAGAGTTATTTCCTATATAAAGAAACTAAGAATAACTCTAAGTAAGAAGAATACTCCTAGATATCTAAATAGTTTAACTAATATTGTTAGATGTTTTCCTTTAATTAAGGGAATTATAAGAGCTTATTTTAGAGTATAAGAGAAAAATAATTATAGATATATATAAAAGCCTTATAAACACTAACTATCTTTATTATATTATTTAAAAAGCCTAGATCTTCTATTTTGCCTTAGGTTTATAGGTAATTACTCTTACTCTATAGTAAATAAAAGAATAGTATAAGTAGATATATATATAAATCTATATAGACCTCCTACACTGTTATCTACTAATTTAAGAACGCTAATTAAACTAGCGTAGAACTAATTAGATCCTATAGTTAAGATTAGTTACATAATACAAAAAAAAACAATAGTAGTTAGCCTAATATAAGCACTATACCCTATTCTTATACTATTAACTTAGTAAGGTAGCTTATTTAAGAACATATAGTACTATAGGGGTTAGTATAGTCTACTAGAGATAGCTTTACTCTTAAGGTCTATACTACTAAGGTCTACAGTAAGAACTCTTAACTATAGAGGTATTTAACCTTAAGAGGCAGGCTTATTAGGTATATATAGTTAGCTAGGATGCCCTTCTAGGCTATGCATTATATAAACGTGTTTTATTTTCTAGGGGTCTAGTGATATGTATTAAGTATAACTATTGTATTAAGTTTCTAACTAACACCTTAGAGCTTCTAGCAAAATCTCTTTTCTCTAACCTTTAGACTTCTATCCAGCCTTAATTATACTGCACCTACTGGATAGCGCAGATTACTACCTACAGCCAGCCTAAGTGCTCCTTTATTATTGTAATTTTAGATATATTATCCTGCTTCTAGGCTATCCTGCTAACAAAAGAGTAGAGCTGCTGCTGTAGGGCCTGCCTTACCCTAATAATTAGGCCTATATTAGCTACTAGGCTGTTAAGAAGCAAGATTGCTAATCTAACGCTAGCAATATATAATAATTACTATATAGTTATCTATTCTACTATTAATAGTAATAATGTTATATAGAGAGTTCCCTCTATACTACTTAATAATAGAGCTTATCTAAGCTGTTATAAACTGTTTTATAACCTCTAAGGGGTTATAATTAAGAGGGGTGCCTAGTTTAAAGGGGTTATCTAAGTTAAGCATAGGTATAACTAAGGTATAGATAAAGAGTTAATAAGATTAGACTTAATAAGATTAGAAAGGAGGATTTAATTTAGTTACTTTAGTAGGTTTTAAGATAATTTATCTAAACTATAGGTTTAGCAGGTTATAGGTATAGTTAATAGGAGAATCCTAAGAGATTCTATTCTAGCTAACTATATATACCTAATAAGCCTACCTCTTAAGGTTAAATACCTCTATAGTTAAGAGTTCTTACTGCAGACCTTAGTAGTATAGACCTTAAGAGCAAAGCTATCTCTAGTAAGTTAATCTAGCATTAAGTAGACTATACTAACCCCTATAGTACTATATATTCTTAAATAAGCTACCTTACTAAGTTAACAGCATAAGAATAAAGTATAGTGCTTATATTAGGCTAACTGCTATTATTTTTTTTGTATTATATAACTAATCTTAACTATAGGATCTAATTAGTTCTATACTAGTTCTATTAACGTTCTTAAATAGTTAGCTAGAATAGAATCTAGGATTCTCCTATTAACTATACCTATAACCTACTAAACCTACAGTTTAGATAAATTATCCTAAAACCTACTAAAGTAACTAAATTAAATCCTCCTTTTTAATCTTATTAAGTCTAATCTTATTAACTTCTTATCTATACCTTAGTTATACTTATGCTTAACCTAGATAACCCCTTTAAACTAGGCACCCCTCTTAATTATAACCCCTTAGAGGTTATAAAACAGTTTATAACAGCTTAGATAAGCTCTATTATTAAGTAGTATAGAGGGAACTCTCTATATAACATTATTACTATTAATAGTAGAATAGATAACTATATAGTAATTATTATATATTGCTAGCGTTAGATTAGCAATCTTGCTTCTTAACAGCCTAGTAGCTAATATAGGCCTAATTATTAGGGTAAGGCAGGCCCTACAGCAGCAGCTCTACTCTTTTGTTAGTAGGATAGCCTAGAAGTAAGATAATATATCTAAAATTACAACAATAAAGAAGCACTTAGGCTAGCTGCAGGTAGTAATCTACGCTATCTAGTAGGTGTAGTATAATTAAGGCTAAACAAAAGTAGAGATTTTACTAGAAGCTCTAAGGATACTATTAGTTAGAAACTTAATATAATAGTTATACTTAATATATATTACTAGACCTCTAGAAAATAAAACACGTTTATATAATGCATAGCCTAGAAGGGCGTTATCTACTAATATAACTTTAATTTTAGTATATTTAGCACTTATTCTAATTATATAGTAACTATATAATTATCTATTTCTTTAAAGAATAGGTAAAGTAATAGGAGTTTAAGGATATAAGCATATTTATAGTTAATACAAACTATAAACATATAGTAGGTGTAAACTATTATAAAATTATTTAGGCTTAGTATAGTTATAGCTCTAAAAAAGGTGGGTATATAGCTCTAAAAGATATTAGAAACGTTTCTTAATCTTACTAGTATTACTACTTATTTAATGTTATATAAACATAGAGACTATTAAAATGTATTATTATATATTTTACTCTATATTTAACATTCTTAAGTAAAAATATACTATTTCTATTTAGTAGAAATATATCTATAGTATAGGATTACTTAGGGTAACACTTAACTAAAGTTTCCCTATTATCTAGGGCCTTAAGAGATATCTACAGGAAAAGTTCTATCTTAGTAAAAGCTAGGAGATATAAGTTTAAAAATGCTTAAGACTATATACTGTTTATTTCTAAAGAGGCGTTAAAAAAATTCTAAGCAAAAACTGTTTCTATAGGCTAGACTCTATATATAATATGTTAATATCTCTCTTATAATGTTAATTACCTAGAGATTATAATAAGCTTTATAATAAGATTAGAGGTAAGATACACTAGAAACGTTTATAAAATAGTTCTAAATGCTAACTAGATTTATAGAGGTCTTTCCCTAACATAAAGACTAGGTAATATATAAAAAGAATCTTATTATTACAGTAGGGTTCTACTAACCTATTTTAATAATCTCTAAAGATAACTAGAATTATATTCCTAATTCTATAAATACTATTAAAATACTATATATAATTTTATATTAATAGACTAGTTAATACCTCCTGCTAGTTATTATATTAGATAGGTATAGAATCCTAATCTAGTGCTAAAAGCCTCTAAATTTCTAGCGCTAATCTCTATAGATTATATAATATAGACTAAAAGCTTATTAAGCATAATTTCTTAATATAGAAGCTTTTTATCTAAATAATATATAGAAATACTAGTATTTCTAGTTATATTAATATAATAATATAATAATAAAGTAGGGCCTATTAATTCCCTAAATTCTACTTACTAATTATAGTAGTAAAGTAAAAGTAAAACATATATAACAGCTAATACTATAAGGCTAACGCTAGGTAAGCTTCTAGTTAGGTCTAAATATAAGCGCTATTAGTAACTAGTCTTCCTAGCAGCCCCCTAAGTAATTTTAGGAATTTTAGCTTTCCTAACTCTAAAAATAATACTATATCTTACTAAGAAGATAATATTTTATCTTTAGGTGTTCCCTTTATACTATCTAGAGGTAGAGGTAAATATAGCTCTCTAAATTAGCAGTTAAGTGTTAGGTAAAGCTCTCTACTTCTATAAGTAAATCTCTAGTAATAGGTAACTAAAAACTAAGTGTAGGTAGTATATAATACCCTTTAATTAGAAGAGTAATAGTTATAACTTATAGAGCGTTATAAAGAAGCTAAGAGAAGGTAAAAGTAAGATAAAATAGCAGATAAAGAAGCTATAATCTATCTAAGGAAATTAGAAATTAAAATAGAAATACAGGAAGTTCTACTATAGAAATAGAGGGTAAAGCTTATAAAACTTTAAGGGGATTAAAACATAGCTTTATAAGTATAATTAATATACTAATTATAAGGTAGAGTAAGATTACCTAAAGGAAGATCTATTACTTATAAGTATTATTATAGGCGTTTTATAAGAAAAAGAATAAGTATATACTTAAAATTAGTTTGTAATCTTAAAGACTTAGATAATAATAGTGCTACTAAACAGCGTAGGTAGAATTATATCCTTTTAGGGGAGGACAGTCTGTTTTTACTGTATTAGTTAGGGACTATAGAGGGAAACACCCTAATATACCCTAGCTAACTTTATTCTATAATATATAAGTTTTATAGTGTTTATCCTCTATTAGACTGTATATAATTCTTATTTAAGAAAGATTAAGCTAAAGAAAGATTAAGCTTTAGTACTAAAACCTTTTAGAAACGTTTTAACTTACTTTACTATTATTAAGTTATAGAATATTAAGGAGGATATTATCTACCTAGATAGCTTTTACCTTTTATAGGGTGTTTAGCTATATATTATATCCTATAGTAAGCTAGAATATATTTATATAGAAATCTAAATAGATAAGTATTAAACTTTAAATAATAAATAAAATACTTACTAGTAGTTTGCTTATTATCCTTACTCTTTTGCCTACTAGTAAAAGAGGGAGTAGTACTATATCTATAAGTAGTTTTAATATACTTCTTTAGAGCCCCTAAAGAAGACTACTTCCTCCTCTATTTTGTTTTAGTGTACGCCCCTAAGGTAGCTATAAGAGACTTACTATAAAACATAGTGTAGTACTACTATTATCTAAGTAGTAATAGAAAAGTTTACTAGCTGTAATTATAATTTATCCTTACTAAGATTTATAAATAAGAAATACACTCTTTAAAAGATAAAAGAAGAAGGTATTATATATATACATTATTATACTTAAATACTAGTAAATAAGAGCAGTATTAACCTTATTTATTACTAGAAATATACTAACAAAATATAGAAGTCTTTTAGTACTCTAATAGCATAATAATTATATTAAAAGTAATTACAGAAGAGAGATATATATTATCTATTATAAGTTTATATCTTATATTTAAGTAGAGAGAAAGATAAAAAGTCTTTTATTCTTAGAGGACTCTTTATACTTATATTTATAAATACTTAATAGACTATAGTTAAAGAGAGATAAAGCTAATATCTTTCTTTAGTAAATTATATTAAGGTATAAGTAGTATTATATAAGGTATTATAAAGGAGTATATATTAAAGGAATAGTAGGAATCTTATAGTTATAAAGGAAACGTTTTATAAACGTTTTATAAATATTTCCCTTTCTTCTATTTACTTTATTAACCTATATAAGAACACTAATACTTATTCTATAAGGGAAATTTTTAGGAAATATTTCCTTAAGATTCCTCCTATATACTAGATATTATTCCTTTCTAGAAATATATTAGAAACATTTTTAGAAACTTCCTCTAAGACACTAAAATTATTTCTAAGTAGGAAACATTTTTAAAATGTTTCTAGATCTTTTGTCTTTTATATTAAGGGGGTATAGGTGTAGGCCTTAGAGACCTTATTAAATTAAATTAGCTTAATTAAGCCCTAAGGTATAGCTATTTAAAATTAGTAAAAGAAACATTTTAGAAACATTTCTAATACATACTAGAAATATCTTTATTCTTACTAAGATTAGGATAGTAATATATATACTAAACTTTATAGTTAGTATAGTAATAGTTAAGGGGAAGGTACTTTATTTAATAATATTAGTATAAAAAATAATTAAGAAACATTTCTAAAATGTTTTAAGATAAATATATACTATAACTAACTTTATTTTAGGAAGTATAAAGAGTATATACACTATTAGAGGTAATACTAACGTTAGACTTTATAGCTTTAAAGTTAAACTATATAATATTAATTTTAGAAATATTTCTAAAATGTTTCTAAGAAGACTTATATTACCTTTAGTATTATAAGAGAGAGAGATTAAAGTAAGATCCTTTTAGATTACTTTTACCTTATAAGGGGTATTAAGCTTAATATTAATACTATAAGTAAGCTTATATATATTCTTATAGTAACCTATTCTATTAAGTTTTAAAATGTTTTTAGTTTATTTTTTAGATAACTTATAAGATATTTAAAGGTTATTAAAGGCCTTTAGGCTTCTAGTAGTAAAAGGAGAGGCCTCTAGTAGGTAACTATTATAAAGGTGCTTCTTTAAGATACTAAGAGAGGACTACTTATATTACTAAGAAAGATTAGAAATAAATAAGAAATGTTTCTAAAAAAACATATAGTAGAATAAAGTTAAATATTAGTAAAGTAAGCCTTATAACTATTATAACTACTAGTAGAGATAGTAAGGTAATTATTACTAATAGCAGTATAATAGAATAATTCTCTAGTAGTAATTATAATATAACCTTACTATAAAACTTATTAGTATTAGAAATGTTTTCTATTTAATTTATAAATATTTACCTTATTAGTCTTATAGGTAGGTAAACTACTTAAGTAGTTATTATAGCTAATATACTACTTAAACGCCTCTATATTATAGTAGTTAGATAGTATAATAAAGAAATAATTTAGAAAAGTTTCTAAGGTATTATATTAATAGTAAGGAAAAGATTATTAGTAAGATATAGATAAATAAATAAAAGTTTTAAAACTGTTTCTTAAAAGTTATAGTAAAAAACGTAGTTATAATATAGGTAGATAAAGGAAAAGAAGAGAGGTAAATAAAAAACGTTTTTAGTTAAGAGGAGAAAAAGAGGTTAACTAGTTATAAGTAGGTATAGGATTATAAGTAGGTAGATAGCCTTTATTCTCCTAATTAGTTTAGAAACGTTTCTATATATTTACTTATAATAAAAAAAATAGTAAAGTTATATATATCCTATTAGCTGCAACCTAGGTAGGGACGATCTATTGTTAGGACAGCTAAGCATAGGCTAGAACGTACAGTACTCCTAGGTAAGCATAGGGGGGGTATTGTCAGCTTATGTGTAGACTCTAAAAGACAGGACAGCACGAGATTAAGATTTGGGGGGAGACGGAAACAAATTGAGCTCGGGCTGGCATGTGATGCCCCGTTAAGATGCTAAGGCCGATAGGTCTCGAAGACGCTTGAACCAGCCAAGACACCAACTTGCCTCGGTACAGAGTACTTTATGCGCTTAAGGACGAATATTTGCTAGTGAGATACAGTGTAGACGGCCTAGGTGGGACTTTCGGGCCAACCAGCTTCCTCGAGGTCCCGTCCAGTCTGCTGACCGCCCTTTGTACTCCTCTCTGTACGACTCGAAAGCCCGCAGGTCATCTTTGTCAGCACTATCGGAACACCGTTTCAACGATATGGCTCGGCTTGTCTCATGTCTCATGTCGTCCTCGACTCAGACAGATTCTTAGGCTTCTCCAACCAGCCTTCGGGTCCTGGTTCAAATGTTGGGGCAGGCAAGGGCAGGAAACAGCCACACTCACTTGACACTTGCGAGCTGGGCCTATCAATTGCCTTGACAAGGTGGGATAATTAGGTCGACTCGGTATTTTCAAGAATCAAAGACGTCCTAGTCTACACAGAGAGGGAGAGAGGGAGAGAGAGCGAGTATTGTTTGATGCTGCTACTGCTGCTAACTAACTGCAGAGGCTTGCAGCGACGCAGGTGACCATGCTACCATGCTACCATCCCAGCCAACCTCTCCCTCTCGCTCCTGCCCTGCCGCCTGCGACCTCACTGCCCCTTCTGGCACTGGCTGGCTCTCAACCACCCACCCCTGGTAGAGAACAGGGATGGGCCGTTTGGCTGTTTGGTGCCCCACCTCCCTCTCC
>NWBT01000050.1:2996552-3026170 GCA_003386485.1 Colletotrichum lentis
CCCCAGACTAGTTCATTCTTTCCGAGTCGACCTTGATTCACTGCTCGTCATTTCCCACCTAAGCTAAAAACAATTCACAATCACGGGGTCTTTGTGCCCTCCGTTCTTTGCCCCCCCGTCGCGGCGCCCCGTCCGCCTTCCGTCACGTCCACTCCCAACCTGTCTCACTCACCTTAGCTTGCGGCTGGCTACGAACTTCAGTTGTGACTAGGGGTCTGCCTGCTGCTTACTTACCTATCGTTTGCCAACTGCTCTCAGTGCATACATACATACATACATACATAGTGTGCATACATACATAGTGTGCATACACACACACAGACGGGCGGACAGACTGACAGATGCGACTCCGCTTGCTGAGACTGGACATGCACGTATGCGGGTGAGGGACCTCAACATAACGCATTCAGCACGTCCACAACCGTCAGAGATTCTGTCTGCGAAGCAATTCAATGCTTCGAGCGGGTCTCGGGTTCGCATCCCACCTTCGACAAATACACATACACGTACCATATCCCTTTTCGTCTCGTCTCTAAGCCAGTTCTCGTCAGGCTCGCCATACCTGGCTTCCGACCTTCTATCACTCAGCCCAGACTTTGTCGCCTTTGCGCTTCAACAAGTCCCGGGGGGTCATATCCAGTCTTCGTCGCCCTGCATGGGCCGCATGAACGTCCGCCGTACGGGGTAGACCTTGGACACCCTTCCACCACCGCGGCGAGCTCTCTCTCTTTTTGTTTTTCTCGAGATTGAGGCGTGGCACACTTACTGCTGCTACTACCTACCTACCTAGACTATTACACCTGGGGCCACTTGCTGCCCCCGGCCCTGCCTTCTTTGGGCCTTACTTCGCCTCTGCGATCTCATCTCACCTCAACTCACCTTACTCTGTACACGACGCCCGTTGGGGCTTTCTAACACGCCCCATCCTCGCCATCCACCCTCTCGCTCCCCTCACTTGAACTATCCCTAACCCCCCGGTCTTCAGACGAGCCGACGACCAAGGGAGCCTCTTTCCTGGCACTAGCAATCCAGAAGCCCGGTGTTGTGCCTAAGCGCAGCCACCACCCCACCTCGGCCTCCAGGCGTCCATTTCGGTCTCTTGCTGCTCTGCCGCGGCGCGCATCTGAAGAGGGCAAAAACCACCCGCCAACCTCTTCCTACGACTATCAAGCAGCACTATTACGGTCTCTGCTGCCGCAACAACACGCCGCCACCCCGCCAAATCACAAGACAGACCAGCGCGACTGGCCGACACTTGACGACTACCTACAGCACCTCCTCCGCACGTCCTCTCCCAGCCCAGCCCAGCCCAGCCCAGGCAAGACGACGAGCCCCTTCTTCCAGTAAACTCGCTTCGCTTCTGATAGATACGCTCCGTCCCGCCTACCATGCCCCTCTAGTATATCGACTTTCCCAGAGGAATGCGTCTGTCCACCCCCGAGTCGCCCGCATTCATTCTCTCCTCGCACTTCGAAGCTTCGTCGCCCTACCTCTCTCCCTGCCAGACGCTGCACATTCGACGACTGCCGTCCATTCGCCACAAGACGCACCCATGCTCGCCATACATCGTCCCAGAATGGGTTCGACGCAGCCGTCAGACCCGAATCTGCCCTTCGGCTGTGAGCAGACACCCCTCTCCCCGGCTGGAGCCAAATGTGTGCTGACCTGCTCCCAGATGCCGTTGATCCCTCTCAAGACTTCTTCCTCGACCCTCCCGAACCCGCGCCTGGCGCACCTCTCCTCTCCGACAATGAAACGAAACTCCTCAGCTCCTTTTTTGAGGACATGACGGCAGATCACTACAACATGCCATCATTTGGCGAAGGCCTCAACTTCAGCGATGCGTGGCTGGACTTACCACCCCAGTTCATGGGGTCAACCACGTCTTACGGCCATTCGCCAGCCCCGCCATCACTCGAATCCCCCGGGCACGCAATGCCCCATACCGACTTTTCAGACATGATGTCATTGAGTTCGAATCTGATGCCGCCTCCTCCTCCTCCCCCGCCACAGCAGCAACATCATCACCGACACCAGCAGCAGCAGCAACACCAGCAGCAGCAGCAGCAGCAGCAACATCAGCAACATCAGCAGCAACACCAAACTCAGTCACACCAGTCGCTCGAACAGCATGCTTCGGCCGACGTTCTTCAAGCTGCCAGCACATTACTACACAACGGGTCGTCGTCGAGATCCGGCGCGAGTGGTTCTGGGCCGATGTTCAGCAGTAACAGCAGAGATGTGCCGCACTCTCTCGGTCCCCCCGTCGGTCATCTCAGACACCAGCCAATGGAGGATTTCAAACGTGCCGAGCGAGGCAGCGTAGCTCAGGCTGGTCTTGTTGAGGACCACGAGAGCACCTTTGCGGACATGTTTTTCGGTCCCGCTCCCGGGGAGAGAGTGTCTGCCCAGCGCGCAAGTCAGGTCACCAATATCGATGTTCAGTGGGGCTCAGACGCCCGGTTCAACCGCACCAACAGCTTTGTCCCAGACCCCAAAGAATCATATGATGCTTTATCCAAGGTTCAGCTGAGGTACATGGAGTGCCTCGAGCCAAGTCAAAGCACGGACAACACTCGTCCGTCGAGCCCCAACGGCGAGCACGCGTTGGGAAAGGGACACAGCAGGAAGTCATCAGAGGTTCTGAAGAAGGAGGAAGACGCGGATGCCCCGCCACGAAAGAGAAGGAAGAGCAGGAACACGAAGGAGGACGTGGACGGGGAAGAGGAGGAAAACGGTACTACAACAAAGGCGGCGAGAAAACGGAAGACCAAGAACGAGGCGGCATCCGCTACCCCGCCGGCAGAAAACGGCATGGCCAGCCGAAGACGCAAGTCGGGCACGGGAACCAAGCCGCCACGCGAGAACCTTACGGAAGCCCAAAAGCGGGAGAACCATATCAAGAGCGAGCAAAAGCGTCGGACTTTGATTAAGGAAGGCTTCGACGACCTTTGCGAACTCGTGCCAGGCCTGAAGGGAGGTGGGTTCAGCAAGAGCACCATGCTGACCATGGCGGCCGAATGGCTTGAAGATATAATGAAGGGCAACGATGAACTCAGGGCGCAAGAGAGCCCTCTCGGGGTTCGGTGATGAAGGCTACTATAATCCGGAACACTGCCACATTTGGGCGCACAATTGGTACGCTGTGAGACAGAGCCTGAATACTGGTTATCGGGTCTCGGCATTGCATCGTCGAAACGTGGTCGCTAGGTGATGAGATGAGAAGACCAGGACCAAAGGAAGCTGGGAGAATAGCAAGCTGGACGATGATAAGAGTGCATTATGGGTGTCCCGGTCTTGCTGCGGGCCGTGTACGGGAGACGACGATGATTTACATGCGGGACCAGATTTACCCAGATTTCCTCCGATTTGTCTCTTTTCATTTTGGTAGGGAAGGCTCTTGTAGTTGATACCCTTCACATTGTTGTTTCCAAACATCTGTGCTATATCAAAGCACTTACTCTTTATTTCCAACTCTCTAATTAATGATTCAGATATCGATGATTAGGTAGTCAAGGATAATCTGTCAGCCCTCTTCACGGTCTCATTCAACTGTTGGGCTGATCTGCCATCTCAACTTTCGCTCCCTGGCGACCGACACACAAGAATCTGCAAGGGTTGGTTGCGCCCATCGGAGTCAACAGCTGTGTTTTGACATGTGAAAGCTCAGCTCGCGTGGTGCGGATGCACCCCGCAGGTTCCTCTTTTTTTTTTTACCCGACGTCGATCACGTCTGCACTTCTGCGCGTGCTGTCACATAGTACATCGTAGTACTCTCTCACCCTTCACCTCCACCTTTACTCAGAAGACGGCGCTTGCCGATGGCACATTGTTTCACTCGGTCCCGTTCCTGTTCCAATCGCGATATTTTCTCGGAGATGAACGCTGCATGCCCGGGTGCTAGGGCGGTTCACCCTGCTCTGCGATTGTCCTAGTTGATCGATATGCTGCTGCATCCTCTTCCCCACCCATCCTTGTCTTTCGTAAAATGCGCAGCCGGTGCTTGTGATGATGATGGAAGAAGAGGGATGCGAGGGCTGGGGGGGGTGAAGGGAGATCTGAGCGGCCGGCGGTGACGGGGCCGGGATGATAGTTCCAAACGGGCTCCGGTTGGCAAGAGATAAGGTGAGGCATGGGTGGAGGGACTGTGTGCGAGCGTGAGAACGGAGGGACCGAGCATTAGTGTACTTTGGGCTGCTAGAGAGAACCGCATCGTTTCCTTTGCGTAGGTAGTCTGGGCTGGGCCGAGGGCGGATTTTAGTGGGATTGGGTGGATGGCTGGCCGACTGGTCAGCCCTTTTGCGGCTAGCAACGAACGTATCTCTCTATCTATCTGACAGGCGGTTTTTTATTTTATTTTTGGGTGTGGGATACTGGCTAGTGCCCGTCGGTGAAGGAGGGGGAGGGGGCTGAACGAGTTAGGTGCCAGTCGTGTGTCGTGCTGGCTTAGTGCGGTGTCTGTTCTGTCGTAGAGGGGGGCAAGGGAATGGTGAATAGGACGGCGGGGGCGCCGTAGGCGCGGCGGCACCGGTGGCGGGATCGGCGACATCGGAGAAGGGGGTGTGGGACCTTTGGCGGCCGCGTGGGCAAACGAAGGAGAGCAAACCACGGGACGAGGAATTTCCGGGTACTCGATCCCTCAAAGTCCCCGCGAGAACGTGTCTCGGCGTGTGTAACGTGGGACTGCCTACCTGGGTAGCTAGGAGACCGACTACACGTGTACATGGGCCACGTTGTTTTTTGGGTTTCCTGCTGCGGCTCTAGAGGCGCGAGAATCATGGATGGAAGGTTTGAAGGCATCGTGGCCTGGTGAGGTCAAAGAATAGAGTTAGGATGTCCCAGGGACACGCTGTGAACCCTGGGGCTTACCCAGGTATATGAGAGCCTCGTTTCTACCAGTTTGAGTGGAAGGAGAATCGATGCAAAGATTCAGCCAGCAATTCCTATCTATCCTTCTGTGTCACCTCTTCTCGACAGATCCCGAATCCCCATACTAAACACTCACCTTCCGGCAACGAAACCCGTCGATCCAAACAGACAAAGCGTTGAAAATGGACGAGTTACTTTATGATCTTTTGCTCATTCCCTTCCTGGTTGTTTATGTCTGCTTGGCTATGTTCGTCGCCCTTGCGGTCTGTGTCGGTCTTGTGGCCGGTATCGTCTACACATGCGCCTTGTGTGGCAGGGACGAGGGCGAAGCAGAAGTCCAAACGAACATGGCCCGACTAGAAGCCTTGGAATACGGAAACGAACTCGCCGAAGCAGTAACCCAAACAGACGCACCCCGAGTAGAAGGCTTGGAATATGGGAACGAACCCGCCGGGTTGTCTCCCCGAGCAGGGCATCTTACAGAATTCGGGCGATCTACGGTGTCCCCGCGAGGCTTTCAAATCGTTTCAGCCCGGCGAGCGGGCGCCTGTTCTTGGGAACTCCATTTTGAAAGGAACCTTCGGCAGAGCCGCATCCTGCAGCTTCCCGACGAGATACTGCTTCAAATAATGCAGGGCTTGACGGCAGCTGATCTCTACATGCTGCGGCAAGTTTCGATTACGTTCCGACGCCTCTACGAAGACAAGACGTTTGGCGACGTCGACGATCTCAGGCGCCACTTGGATGAGGAAACGGCTCGCCGCGCGAGAGAAAACGGCTTTTGTTCTCCCTGTTTGGCGGAGCGGTTACGACCAGACTGGCGCGAGCGCTTGCGGGCGCTCGGGAGAGATAAAAGCCTTGCCTGCTCTATTTGCAAAGAGAATCACACAAGGGTGGACTTCTCCCACACGCAACGAATGCAACCACCCTCGACACGTCAATGCGTCGGCGCTACTTTCTATATCCAAATCTGCCCTCATATCAAGATGTCGCTGTTTTCCATATGGCTAAAGACTACTGCGGCAATGAAGGACGCCGAGAAGCGGCGGAATATCACGATCGAAAAATGTTCACTATGTGAGAAGATCAACGCCTCTGTCGATACCATTAACAGTGCTTGGCGGCACTTAAAGTATCCGAGTTTGGCCGCGTATGATTGTGACCCGGAAGATAGACGGCTGGCTTTGGTCTCCTGGGCATTGCCCGTGTTTTCGACGACAGACTCCTCAGTCATCACGGATACGTTTCTGAAGACTAAGCTTAGAGCCTTTAGGCAAAAGTATGGGGACGTGTTTTGTCCTCATATTCGCTACGATTACAGCCAACTTCTTCTACCACTGGACCCACAGCGTTGCTATTGCCTTGGGGAAGATAGCCGTGGCGGTGGTATATCATTTTCGAAGACCTTTAGTACCTACCTGTCTAGGTTGTGTCATGATGCAGGCCCACCAAAAGATGACGACGAGAGAGTTTTTCTAGGCAAGACTTATCATGCCTGGTCTTGCGTACACTGTTCCATATATAATTGGGCAAGATATGGGACTCAAATCTTTCTTGAGCGCCGTTCAGCTTTCGAGATAAGCAAACCAAAGCTAGGCTGGGATGTAAACGCCCACTGGATGTTGAACCCCAATGGGTTTGATGTCACATCGGACCAAGAGACCAAGAACATTCTATGGTGTCGGAACAAGAGTTGCAGGAATGGTAGAGACCGGAATATATTCTCACGTGTTCGCTGACGGTCATTTCCTTGGGTATTACGCAATATACACAATCGGTGTCTCTGCGATACTCTATTTCCGGGGCATGCAGAGACCAACACAAATCCATAGCACCGGCAGTCTTAGCGTGTCAGATAGAGAGATGCAGTCAAGACAACTTCCACTGTTGGGATAGAAGCTTGCATTGCTTGAAATTAGGATTCATAGGCTTGTGATTTAAGATAAGAATTGTCATTTTTTGCGTTGGCGCGACTGTAATGACTGTAGTTGGTGCAAGCTTCTCCATCTCTCACTCCATCTATCCTCTCGTCTCAAACCCTATCTATCCTCTCGTCTTAAACCCCATCTCTCACTCCATCTCTGACTCCATCTCTGATCCCATCACCCTTCTCTGCTGCACCCCTTAATAATGGCTTGTCTTAGCAGTATAGGCATCGAATTCTCTCCGCAGGTCTTTCACCAAGCCTTTAGCCTTAGCTGCACTGTCTTTAAGGGAATAGTCATTGGAATCGAGGCCTCTTTGCAACATCCTGCAGGCCATTCACAATTGTAGTGACTGTGGTGAGGTCAGCCCCTAGATCGCTAACCCTACCCGAAACCGCGGTAAGTCCGGCCACCCAGAAATCCAACCCCTTGCTGCGATATGTCGGGCTCCAGATCGCTAACCCTTCCTGAGACCGCGGTAAGGCCAGTCTTCAGATTGCTAACGTTTCCCGAGACTGCGATAAGATCAGCCTCCAGACTGTTGGCTTTTCCCGAGACTGCGGTGAGATCAGTCTCCAGGGCATTGAATTTTCTCGAGACGTCGTTGAGGATGATTACCACAGCTTCAAGTGCCGCCTTTGTTGCTTTCTCTTCCGACATGGGAACTTCCAGCCACTTCATGAGCCACTTGAAACAACGCAACGTCTTAATCCAATGCTTGAGATAGGTGAGAGCAAGGGAGAAGAGTAGTGATACCAAGAAAGAGAGTGCCGAGAACACTACGATGAGTATTTTGTTTGCGTCCCAGATGCTGCTTGAATTTTCTTGTATTTTGACGAGGCGTTCCAGGATATTAATGGCTGTGCGAGTGAAGTTACCATCCAGCACCTTGATCATGTCATCCCGCCCCAAGACGGAGGATTCTGGGAAATCTTCCATAGGTTTAGCATCTACGTCCCGCAAACGGTCAGAGTCAGGGTTATCGTCTGTATCGGCGTGTCGCTTGGATTCTCGATGACCCAATGGCATGTGCGCGTCTCTCTTTTCATGTTTGAGATGGCTGATGTCGAGAGCAAGCTGTTCGATCTTGATTGCCAAGCTCTCCACGCTTCCCAACATCTCCTTAATTCCGCAGGAACCCGTAGCATCCAGCATTGATTGTATGCTGTGTTGCAATCGTTTCATTCCAGCAGAATGTTCTTGTTAATATCTCTGGAATGCATCGCTGTGCGCAGTGAATGCTCGGGTGGTTTCCTGAAAGTCGCTGGAAGCTTAGTTAGAAACTATTCATTGAATGAATAAGAGATGAAACGAATGGATGAGAGATGAGATGGAGGAGAACCAAGATGGAAACCAAAATTTCGAGATTACAACCAGAAGGGCACAGAGAATAGCCAGAAACTTCAACTTACAAGTCTTTCATCCCGCATTTCTCTTCCGAATCGGAGCTGGAAATCGATCCGACAACGGTCGCCGTCTTGCTCAAATGAAGCGCTGCAGCATTTTCGCCAACCCCCATTCCAGGGACGATGCAAGTGTCGGTTACCCTCTTGTTCATAGGTTTATCTGAGTTGACAAGTCGAAGATTGGGTCTGGGACCACCAGCAAGACCAGTGGTCCCGAATCCAATTGCAGCGAGGATCACGTAGGAGAACCGCATGGTGGTGGTGGTGGTGGTGATTATGGTGGTTGCTAGTTGTCCTTGGTCTCTTGAGGCGTAAACGTTGTGATGGTACCTCAGGGAAAGCAATCAAGACCAGGAATGGCAAGAAGAGAGAGGTAGACAGCGCAAATTTATCTGCCATCCGTTTGGAGAAGAGGAAGGAAGGGAGTAGGCTCCATAGCTGCAGCTTCCAGAGGCTTGACGGGAAGGCGCGTCTTGATTCCAGAACTAAGCTCCACCGTCAAACGAGGCTTGGGTCTTGACTTGGCTTCAAAAAGAGTTGGAGCACACCAATAAAGACGGTATGGGAGTTGCACTGGTGCAGAAAGTATGCAGAATTGCAAAGGCGGACAAAAACCAGTGGTGGTGGTCTTAGTGTTGTCATCCTACTCACCTAGGTGTTTGGGATTCATTAACATCCCAAAAGTTGCAGAGGCGAACATCACTCTTTCGTCTAGTTTCCATCACATGCCTTCAGAAGGGTAAATGGGAGGAAAAACTCTATGAAGGGGTTGTTCGAATTCCATCCCCCCCGCCAAAGAACATATCGTCTAATGTCCTTAATATAAGACCACGATGAGAAAGAAGCCTTGTTTCAGAGGAGGAGGAGGAGGTTGATGGCTGCATCTCTACAACCCTTTCAACAACGTGCTAAGAATTCCTTCTTTTCAAGGAAACATCATATCAAAGACAATCAAGGTTGGCGGATAGCCACTTGGATGACGTCCGAAAGAAAAAGGGACATGGCATAGCTTGCAGAAGTCGTCGGCCAACTCTCTATTTTGTTTGATCCAAGGGCTAAAGATACCTCTTAATCCTTGTGGAAATTCTATCAAAAACGCGACCATTATACACGTCTAGCTCCTTGCTGTCGAAGACGCCGTTGGGGTAGCTCGGATCAGCTTCTCCTTACTGGGAGGCGGCGTGAGTTGTTCGACTTGTCTTGTAGACCGCCAATGCACTGTTCCGTATCTGTAAAGCTCCCCAAAGGTCCCCGGTCTGTGATCCGCATCTCGAAGACCCTCCTTCTTGATCAAGTCTCCCAGAGCAGGCAGCCCGCCGGCCGAGTTGTGGTACACTTTGTACATGTGGCTGTTCTCCAGCATGTCGATCACGAAATCCTCGGCAACCTTCCTCTTCTGGTCGTCTGGCTCGTCCAATCTCGTGGTGAAAATGTCAATTTGTTTCGCCCCGTCATAGTCCGTCTTCATCGCGCCGAGAATGCCGTTGCTGATGCCTTCTACCATGAATGCCTTTGTCTCGTAGAACTCGCGTCCGTTCCAACCTGTCTCCACATCGAGGAGGTTCCTGGTACGGTCGCCGATGAGCATCTGGGCTACGTAGTCGCTCATCTCCAAGACCTTCTCCTCAAAGTTCCAGTTGGCCATGCCGTCGGCAATGCCAACCTCCTGAATCAAGGGGTGCTTGTGGAAGCCGCGCTCGTTGTTATGGCCCTTCCAAAGTTCCTTGAAGCCATAGTGCCAATTCTTGATGAAGATGGAGCCCTTTCTGGCGGCGAGCATGAAATTGCCGAAGCTGCCCCACGTCTTCCTAATCTGGCCGGTGATGATCCACAGACCAACTTCGTACGAAGATTCAGGGTCCGAAAGGGCGTTCCAGAAGAGGTCGTCGAGATGGGTATGCAGCATGTTACCGACGTCCATCCATATGCCACCGTGCTCGAAGAGTAGCGGCAGCCGGATGAGGTCCGACGCATGCTGGGCCTTGTGAGCTCCATCCATTGTCATATTGACGAGGCAGTCTGGCAGCCAATCCTTGCTGATGAAGTTGTAGATGTTGTTTGGGGAGCCGTCAACGAGGTCGAGCAGCCGGACAGTCCATTCGGGACCCAATTTGCGCACCCAGTTGAGAACGGTGCATTTGTAGCTGGGGTACAAGGCGTCAAGGCCCTTATCCCAGAACGCCCAGACGTTCTTTTCGGAGGTAACAGGGCGGAAGGTGTTGAGCTCGACGATGATTACTGCGTCGGTTCTCAGGTCGAGCTGGGACCGTGGCACTTCCCGCAGGCCGGTAGCCCCATCTGGAATTGAAAAGTGCAGCATGATTGAGCATGAGAGATTGGACAGGGTTCTAATGCAGTTATATTAGGGATTTAGAGATTTAGGGATTAATCATATTACTGAGGAGAATGGAATGCTGCCTTATATACCTACTGATTGAAAGGTTAAGCGCCTACAGACGGGTTTGATCAGGAAGGAGCCTCATATACAACGTGACCCATGTCAGTAGCGCGTCACTTTTGCTGCAACATCTGAATGCAATCAACAAATCGACGGTCTGAAAGCCTGAAGGAACTTGTAAACATATCATTGCGTCTCCGTACGCCCTATTCTGGCCTAGTGGCGATGAATCATCTCGACTCACGGGGCACATGTCTCTGCCACAGGCTACCAGCTAGATTCCAATTGGCCCAGCGGCGTTTTCACTCACGCATCTCATTACTATCAGTCTCTACCTAATCGACTTGCATCCATACCGGGCACTGTTCGTCGCTCCCCAGTCGATATCAGGCTGCAATCGAGCGGCATTAGCACTACGGGGAGTGCAGTTCTGTTGTGGCACAGCGCACACCGAAGAGGGGGAGGCAATAGAAGAAGACCCTTTGGTCGGGAATCGATGGTGTTTATTTGACGACCAGCTAGCGGGCGTAAGGCCGACTACTTGCCTAATCAGGACTGTCGGCCTCGGGTCCCGGGCAGCCTTCGGGAATTGTGGAGTTTGCATTCGGCGATGTGGGGCCGTTTCTCGACGCCGTGCTTCGTTCGTTGGAGACACTGCGTAAGAATCGAACACCTGTTTGTTGACCGTCTTGGTCTGTTGCAGCCAGACCAACTGAACCTGCTTTCCCTGCCCTGGTCGATAACGCTTTTCTTCGGTACTGCTTTCGACGACAGGAGAGCATAGCGGCATGCCGAGTACTGACACCAGTGTACCAAGTGCAGTGCGTGGGAAGGCGTAACTTGCAATGGCACGGTCGTTTTTCTGATATTTGAAAGCCGAGTAATGGGCAGAAAAATCCGGAGCAGCTAATGACACCCAGCTGGAGGATGTCCCTTATGGCCGCGACAGCCCACAGCTCTACTCTCCCATACTGGCTATGGGAGTTGAGCGAGATGTTGGGTGCACAGGGAGACAAATTTCGAACGATGATGATCCGAAGAGTCAGAGAAGCGGGAGGTTTTTCACCTTCTTCTATAGCTGGGCCGTCGCAGGGGTGCCGAGAAGCCTGTTTGTGATGGCTGCCGACCCAGGTTCTTCGGACTGATGGAGAGGTCAGCCTGGGCCCAAGACAGTTGCAACGAAGCTACTTACTGTCTGTCTCAACCTCCTCAAGATACCCCTCACGCAACGTGTTATTCAACGTGCTTGTAACGAAGTCCGGAACATACTTCGCCTTTTGCGGACCCGTAGGCAACAAACGGATAAACTCTACAATCGAAGCCGATCCCATGCACCGCACCACCAGTTTGCCATTCCATAGCTCACAGACTTCATTTGGCGTAGAAGACATGACCTCCTGCTCTGCCACAGCAAGGTTTTCCCTAACTCTTCCGATGATGTCCTTGAGCCACGAAGAGCCGTCAACCCCGATTGCACCGACAATAACGGTGACTATACCCAGAGGGACCATTGCGAGTACGATGTTGGCATTCCACCCCATCGACTCCCGTTCTCCGAATAGGGATAGGAGCCTGTGCGCGGCAAGATACCGTCTGCAGCCGCAGCCACACATGCGGCGAAGAATATCGCCGAGAAGAACCCGGTTCTCCCAGTGAGTGACCTTCATTGTACGGACCGGAGTCTAGCAAGTCACGCATTATAATGTCGACGCCAGCTATTGGAAGCGTCACCGGTGCTTGGTAGCCTTGTAAACATCCGTGTGAATGTCGCAGAGTGTACAAAACTGCAAGACTCGACCGGAGGGACGAAGACCTTCTTAAGCTAAATGACCCAATGCAAGTTTTGTCGGTATTCAGAAGGCTTGCAGACAGCCAGAACACGTTGTTTCTGGTTACCACACATAGACGAGCTCTTTCAGCTGAGCAAACATGCAGGGAGTGTCGAATATGCATGTACGATTTGATTCTGCTCATGAGGATATTCCACGCCACCTAGTCGCATCTCTTCCCTCCCTATGCTCTCCTCTCTCTCTCTGTTTGCCTAGAGTTATCCGCACCCCCGTCCCCCCCACAGCGTCCGCGCTCAAGACTTGCTCTCCTCCTCGGCCCTGAGATGGTCTCTCGCCGCCATCAGCGCCTTGCCCAGGAGGTTCTGCCCCCAGTCCCGCCGGTGAGACATGGCTTGCTTCGCCGTGTACCCGATCCCCCAGACCCGGTCCTTCGAGGCGGCCTCGCACAGCGTTCTGCCCCCCGTAGACAGGAGCTTCCGGCCCAGGTGCGGGTTCTGCCCGAACTTGGCGATACTGCCGGCGACGACGACGGCGCTCTTGACCTGGTCCCAGCTCTCGTGGGTGAAGCCCACCGTCGCCCTGCCGAGCGCCTTTTGCTACTTGGGCGAGCTCGTCGCGAGGACACGGGCCTGCCGCTCCGTGTCGTGGAAGCGCGCCGCCTTGCAGTACATCATGAACTGCTCGGCGCAGTTGAATATGATGCTTACGTTGGGGTCTGGGCCGTCGAAGGCGTGACCCACGAGGGCGGCGATCTCGGTTACACCTCGTCGTCTGGGATCCCCTGTTCTGGCTGTTCTTGGGGTGCGTGTTGTTGTTGGCGGAGGGAGGAGGACATTGTGGCATCGGGCGGGGAGGTCTTCTTGCTTGTGATGTTTTTGGAGTGTGATGGCATCTCTCGTACGTGGTTAATTTTTGAGCAATGGGGGAAGTGGACAAATGACTGATGCGATGTGATGGGTTTCCTTCTCTTCTTTCCCTTCCGGAGAATGCAACAATGTTATCACTGCATAGTATTGTATTCATGTTTGCTGACTTACTTAGTCTGGCGCTGAGCCAAAGCGGTGTCAACAACTCAAATCACATTTCCACCAAAGGGACCACCAACTTTAAAATTTGCAGCAACCACAAACTGCACAGCGGTAAAAAAGCATGCCCAACGGGCATTTTCTCTCTAGTGTTGCAACTGTGTATCCATTGGGTCGCATTGCTTGCAAGGCGAATTGGTTGGATGAATCCCAACGCGGCCAAGTAAGGATATGATTGTGGCTACATGTCCCTATCGCGATACTATAGCCCTACGCAGCAAACGCCACACCTATCAACCGCGCACCCATGAGGCAATACCCAAGACGAACACGCAAACGAGTATGTCACTCCTGACCGTGGCGAGAATCTGCCCGTAGCGTAACGCCGTCTCGGCATAAGTTTTGATGCTGCCCGGCAAGAATCCAACGATAGTCCACAACATGCCTCCGGGCGGCCCGCGTCCGCGCTCAATGAAGAAGCGGGTTGTGAGAAGAATCGCCTCGGTGGTTGCAAAGATCCAGAAGAAAACCTCGCGGCCCTTCTCCATGCTGTTGACGTCCGCGACCGACTCATCGCTGCCAACGGGGTAGTTGTACGCCAGCGCCGTGCGCTCGCGCTCGAGCTTGCTGCCGGAGAAGGTCGTCGTCAAGGCAATGTACAAGCCGAGGGAGATAGCGAAGACGGCATGGAGAATGCGCCAGAGGTAGGCTGACGACGAAGCTTTGGCCTGCTCGGGGGTCTGCATGCCGGGCATACCAGGCATGCCAGGGAACCCGGCAGGGAAGCCACCCTGTGCACCGCCGGCGCTAGGGAAGCCGGGCATCCCACCGGGGCCGCCACCGCCTGCCATCATCTGGGAGAGCATCTTCATCAAGGGGTCATCCTCGCCGCCGGGAACACCGCCCGCTCCCATGCCGCCAGGACCCGCAAAGGGGTTCATGGGCGGGTTTCCACCTGCTCCACCGGGGCCGGGTCTGTCGAAGCCGAGCATCATCTGGCGGAGCTGGTCCTCGGTCATGGAGTTGGGATCAAGGGGAGGACCTGTTGCTGAGGGACGGGGAGTCGAGGCTGGCTGGTAGTAGTGCTGCGAGATATCGATCTCTTCGGGGTCGGCATGTTCGGCGCTCGCGTTGGGCTTGGGGAGAGCTGACGTGGCCGAGGGAGCTGGAGATGATGCGGTAGAGGGGGGGGCCGGAGCGGGATCATCTGAGTTGAATGTCAGCCATTGTTCATCTCTCAAGCCTTGGCTGCACATGGAAAGTGCGACTCTTCGTAAGCCGCAGCTGCCAGCATAGGGTCGGGTCGTACCTCGCTGGAATCCCCCGCCTAGACCGGTGATCTTGTTCAATCTCGACGTGCCGCCCGCACGGATTTTCGCTTCGCGCTTCGCCTTGCGAATGCGAGCCTGCTCTGCCGCGCGCTGAGCGGCTGCATCGTCTGGTGTTGCTTCCGTCATCGTGTGTGGTTGTTGACTAGGTAGTAGGGAGACAGGTTGGTTGGTGAGGTGTGTGACGTTTTGTGGATGATGTTGTGTTGGATTAGCCCGCCCGCTTATCTTATCGGAGAAGGGGCCAGCTCCGAGCTCTTCCTAAACCACACCACGCCACGCATAGGACACTGCAGAAGCATTGTCCATTCGACTAGGTGCCTATGTAGGTAGGTAGGCACTTTGCCTGAGCATGTCACTCACTGAACACACAGCATCTTTACCTTACTGAAAACCCCGTAGTGGGCATTATGTACCTGTTCAACAAGTTGTTTGTGCCCTTTGTCTGTTAAGAAACATCTCGCTTTCGAAGACTGGTACTAACAAGACGCTCAAATCATCGAATGCCCTATTCGAAGCCAGCATATACCTGCAACCTTTCCACTCCTCTATATGTCACAAGCATGAAGCAACTTCTCAAGTAATCCATTTTAATTTTAAGCTCTAGTGTATACGTAAAAAAGCGCAACCGGCTATCATCAACTGCTCATATCCCACAACTTCCTTCTTCTGTCTTTCCGCAAAGCACTTATGGAGTGGCCTTGCTCATGCTGATCAAGCGCTTCACACCAACCTGAGAAAAAATGTTAGTGGTGTTATTCAGGCAACCATATGGGCATGTACTTACCATCCAGTTGCCGCACTCGTCCGTCTTGTCCCGCTGGATCTCGACCTGGATCCTGTGGGCCACCTCGTAGTTCTTCTGCTCGATGGCCTCACCCAACGCACAAAGCTGGTCGATCGTATCGGGCTTGACCAACTCCTCGTTGTTAAGGTGGTCGAACAGCAGGTTTAGGCGCTTCTGTGTGTCCTTGACCTGGGCGGCAAAAGAAGAAGGTGCCCGAGAGGCTACACGTTGCATGTCCGAGCCGAGAACGTCAACCAAGCGTTGGGCATGAGCCGGGATGTGAGACCTGTCACCAGCAGGGTGCTTGGGCTTGGGCGGAGCGGCTGCTGCCTTTGGGGGGGGAGGCGTAGGCTGGGCTCTGCCTGCAGGTGGTGGTCCGCCAGCGGGAGGAGGTCCAGTAGGAGGTCTCGAGGTTGCGGCTGGCGGCGGTGCACCGGCGGACGGAGCCCCGTACGACGAAGGCGGATATTGGTTCTGTGGCGTGTTTGACTGGGGCGGCGGCGCGTAGGGGTTCCTTGGCGGCGGCTGGCTCCCGGGAGGAGGCATAGAGGAGCCCAGAGGCGGCTGGCTGGCCTGCGGTTGAGCGGAAGGAGCAGGCGCGTAGCGGTTGGACGGGGGTGCGCTTGATGGAGCAGGTTTGTACGGCGACGCGGTACGAGGCATGGGAGGCGGCGCCATAGAAGGAGCTGCGCCAGGCTGGGGCGGCGGAGGAGCGTACGCATTTGAAGCAGCCGATGTCGGTCTCGGCGGCCCCTGGAAAGCTTGAGGAGGCCCGGCCAAGGGGGACGTGACACGAGGCGGTGCCGGCCCCTTAGGAGGAGGCGGGGGAGGAGTCGAGCCAGTGCGAGGAGGACCCGGCTGGCTGCCCTGATTAGGGAAGGGTGAAGTGATGGCAGCAACGCTAGGAGTCGTCTTCCTGGAAGGAGGTGCCCTGGCAACTAACGGAACGTCGTTCCAACTCTCCTTCGGGCGGAAAGTGGAGGTGGGCGTAGAGTTACGGGGAGGCGGCGGCGCGGCGCCAAAGTTGCTGGGCGGTGGTCCGTAGCCCGAGGGCGCTTGGTAGGGCTGGGCTGCCGGAGGCTGATAGCCTTGAGTTGGGGCGTAAGGAGCCTGGGTGGCAGCGGGCGTGTAACCACCGATGGCCGGAGCGGCCGGGGCATAGGGGTTTGACGGAACTGCCGGCGCAGGTGGAGTAACGAGAGACGGGGCCGCCGGCGCGTACGGGTTGGAGCTACCAGGAGCCGGAGTGGGGACCGTAGGCTGGTAAGCCGGAGTGGCCCGCTGGTTGCTAACGACGGGCGGTTGACCAGGCCTGCGGCCAGAAGCCGTCTTGGGCGCAGCCTGAGCGGCCGCGCCCTTTTGCGTAGCACGTCCCAAGCGGCTTCGCGCCAGCTCGGCCTGGGGGTAGTCCTTGGGCAGCAGATCCAGGTACTTCTGAGCCACGGCCAGTTGACCATGAGCGGCAATGATGTCGGCGTACTCGGTGTACTTCTCGTACAGAGCTGACAGCTTCCAGTCGGCACTCTGATCCTTTCCGGAGTCCTGGAATTTAGTGACTTGGCGGAAGATGGTAACCTTCTCAATGAAGTGCTGCAGCGAACGGGCATGAACTGAGAATGTCGAGTCGTCACTGGGCTCCTGCACGCCGGCTTGCTCGGCCTCCTCGAGTTCCGTAATCCAGATGGAGACAACCTTCTCGAGCTTCGACCCAACAAGGAAGCAGAAGGATGCATCCTTACGGGAGCCGCTCTCAAGAATGCGATCTCCAAGAGCCTCGCAGAGATCGGGGAACTCTTTGGGGTCTGAGAATGTGCACAGTATGGCCATGCTCTCCTTCCAGTTCTCGAGATCGGCGTTGTAGACCACATCCCATAGATTCTTATTGATGACAGAGCCAAGGAGCCGGACGTAGCTGGGAACACCGTCCTTGCTGGCGAGGTAGGCAGACTGTACCTTATCCACCAGCTCCTGGCCACCGCAGTTAGCAATGAGGAAAGCATCTGCCCAGCGCTCCTCCTTGAGGGAGATCTCCGTGGCCCTGGCAAAGTTTCCGAGCATCAACGCCTTGGTGATGGACTTCTCCACCGTGGTGTCAGTATCCGCGAGCAAGTGGAAGGGACTGTCCGTCTTCGCCCCCTTGTTCGCCGACAGGTTAGACAGGAAGTCTTCTTCGCCTTCACCGTCACCCTCGCCCCACAGGTTGTCGGACTTCTCTCCCTTCTTGGTGTCCTTCTTCTCATCTGAAGTATCCTGGGTCTTGTCTTCGTCCTTGCTGGAGACTCCGTTGGTAATTTCCTCCTCGTTGAAGCCGAGGTACTCGATGATGCGCTTGCGCGGGTTCTCGGCCGTAAGCGTCTCCATAACAAGCCAGTCTGCCTTTTCCTCCTCGCTCTTGGCTTGCTCCTTACGAGATTCGCAAAGGCTGACAACGTCGCCCGATTGCAGAGCTTCCTCGAACTTTTCCGTCGCGGGGCCGATGGTCGAGTCGACGGAAAACTGGGAGATGGAAATCTTGGTAGACCGTTGCTGTGCATTTTGCTTAAAGATGACGAGCTTTCCGCCGAATCCAAACGAAGCTCCAATGGGGCGCTCGAGCCACTTGGGCGCCTTATTCAGGGAGAAAGATGCTCCCTGAGGCTGTGTCTGAGCGCTCGTGAAGAAATCCTCGCCGTCCAGATTGTTTGTGGTGGCGGCCTGGTTGTTTGAGGGGTTGGTGTTCTGCAGTGTCTGGATGGTGATCTTGCCGTCGAACCCAGCGGTCGCGGAGAGGTTGGGGTTGGAAGGGTTGAACCGAGTGAGGAAGGTCCAGTTTGTGACCTCCGGGAACTCTCCGTAACGGTCGCCCGTCTGAGGGTTCCAGATGAGGGTTCTGTTGTCCTTGCCACACGAAAGCAGCAAGTCGCTGTCCTGCTGACACCAAGACAAGGACAGAATGCCCTGTTCGTGTCCCTGGAGCGTCCTCTCCGGCGCATTGGAGTTTCTAAGATCCCAGAGGAAGATGACGGGAGCCGTATCGTCGTACGTAGCGGTGAGGAGCTTGGTCGAGTTATTGGGGTCCCAGGCGATGGCGCTGACGGGTTTCCTGTTGTTGTTCAACGTCAAAGACGCCTTCTTGGTCTTCAAATCCCAGACGGTGACGAAACCACCAGATCCTCCGGTGGCCAGAATGTGGGCAACCTTGCGGTTCCATGCGACGCATTCCAGGTCATCTGCGCGGGCGGCGGCGGTTCCGAGACGGAACGGGTTCTCGACATCGTTGACATCGTAGATGAACAGTTCTCCCTTGGCGCCAGCGGTTGCGAGGATCTGGGGTCGGAGGGGGTTGAATTGGAGGGACTTGATTGCACCGGTGTGCTTCGTTGTTCGGGACATGAATGCGTCTTCGGCGCCGTGGATGAGCTTCTCGGCGTCCCAGAGGTCGAGAGAGCCATTTTCCAGGGCACCGGCGATGATGCCCCTGGGATGGTCGGAGTCGGGAGGTCCCCAGGCAAGGTCATAGAATCTAAGGGCCGTAAGCGGGTACGTTCGAATTGGTAGCGTGGCAGCAGCGGCGAAGCCTACCTCGAGTCGGTGCTGATGCTAGCTATGGGCTGCAGCTCGAGGCCTTGGTCTTGGTTGTCAAGGTTCAGGTCCCACAGCTCCAGCTTGGTCTCATCAGAGAAGTCGGCATCGACAGCTCCAGCTCTGGTACCAGTGATCAAAAGTGGCTTTGACGGGTCGGGGGACCAGGCGAAGGCCGCGGTCCTCGGGATCTCGCGAAGGCGAACCATGATTACGAGAATCACTCAGTCCCCAGGACTGCACTCGGAGGGAGGGAGGAGGGGCGGTGCTGCTATAAGGGAAGGACGGCCAGTCAAGACTACTCAGATGCGGTTGTAAAATGGCATTGGTAGGGGAAAATGGAGACAAAAGATTCGGCGAGAAGTGCCAGATTCTTTGGAGTTGGAAGAAGACAGCCAAGCTTTTGGGGGAAGGTGGCTGTTAGTTGTTGGATTGGTAGGCAGTGTAAGATGCACGCTGGCACCTGGGGAAATATGATGCCAGATTGCAGCCCACATCCAAGTTCGAGCTCGCCAGTCCACGCCCCCAGCAAGGATACTGGACCGTGCACTACCTGACAATTGGCTCCGAAGTGGCGTCACGTGCATTATTGCAGACAAGCTCCCTATGGTTCCAGCCAATGGAGGGTTGCGAGGAGCCCTCGCGCAGCAACCCCACTACCCCGAAAGATTCACTCTCGAAAGTTGAGTGTCACCCCAGCCGCGCCGCGCCGCCTCTCATATAATAGGCATCACAGAGTGCGCCCTGATAGAACCTGGTCGACTATACTCAACCCAAGATGACGGACTCCGCGCGCTGGAAGGCGACCGTGTTCGTGGGTGGGCTGGCTTCGATCGTGACGGCCTCCAACGTCCACGATGCCTTCATCCCCTTTGGCGAAATCGCTGATGTGTCGCTGCCGAAGAACGACAAGCCGAACTCAACCGACCCTCACAGGGGCTTCGCCTACGTGGAGTATGAAGACGCGGAGGATGCCAAAGAAGCCATCGACAACATGGATCAGTCCGAGTTCTTCGGACGAGTCATCAAAGTCTCAGCCGCCAAGGTGCCGAAGAGCGCAGACGAGGGTCTCGGAAGCAAGAAGGCCGTTTGGGAACGGGTAAGCCAGTCCTGCGTTCAACTGTGCAAGTGTTTCATATTGATGACTTCTTCAGGAAGGATGGCTGGCAGAACATGCCATGGGTGATGAAGAAAGGCTCGCAGAAGAGCAACCTACTGAGATTGAAGTGCGTGGGGACGACCCCATGCAAGGTCTGGAGGGGCTTGACGTAGCCGGACCGAGGCCGGAGTGAGAGAGGGCGATATGATTCTGGAAAGGTTGGCTTGAGTCTTATTGAACGGGCATAGCGACGGCGTTCACACGGTTCACTGATGTATAAATGGACATGGCTTTTCTCTCTAACTTAAGGGGCGAGAGGCATATTGAAAAAGGAAACTGAAAGCAGCGTCTCTGGTGCCTTTTCATCTGTCTGTCATTCCCACATGCAAACTGATCTTCCCTAATAACACATCGGCGCCGTTGATCAAACTGTCTCCCGCAATTATCTCGACTTCCGCTTAGTGCTCCTCTCCGTGGCCGGCGGCGGCAGCGGCAGACTTGCCCTGGCGCTTGAGACGGATGGTCTTGTCGGTCACGAAGTGACGTCCGACAGAGTAGGTGGCAGCGGCCAGAGCGAAGCCAACGACAACACCTGTTCTTCGTCAACAACAAACCGACATGACCTTCGATGCCATATAACGTACCGAGAGGGATCAGCTCGGGGGGGATCTGGCGAAGCTTGCGCAGTCTCTGGGAGACGGTGTGGCCTACGACCATGCATGTCAGCTCCTGCTAATTAATTCGCGCTGCCAGAGGTTGTCGTCGAGTTCGAGTTCCGATACGGCGGGGAGCCTCAATGGCTGGGAGCGGGTGTCGACATACCGACTTGGTCCTCGGCCTAAGGGTGAAACGTAAGAATTAGCGATTGCGCTCGTCCGGGCCGGCGAAATTTCAACATACGGGAACGGGGGACATCATGCGCAGAGTCGGGCGGAAAGCGCGGAGACCGAGGGTAGGACGCATTTTGACGGCTTTTGGTTTTTTTTTCTATTAAGAAGAGGGGAGATTTTTCGGTCCTTTCGGTAAGGCTGAGGGAGCGTAGTTGATCGGGATTGGATCTCAAAATGGTGTTTGGAAGTTGGCCTGCACTTCCATCGGTCTGGTCTGATGTGAGGTCGAAGTTCGGCCCACCTTTTGAATGCCTGAGGCCTGATTGGCCATGTCAGGCACCCACACCCGGTTCTTGCCCGTCACCACCACCTGATTCTCGGTGCAGAAACGACGATTCAATTGCTCTCAAAGCAACAACACCAATCGCACGTCGCTGCCCTCAACCTTATCACTAGAACCGACTCCCCGTCAATTGAACTTGCACGCAGTCAAAATGTCCGACGATCAGGAGCTCGTCACCAAGCCTTTCAAGTTCGTCACTGGTACGTCGCGAAAGAAATATCCCTCTCCAAAGCGGTATGGCCTGATCCTTTCCCGAGGCTAACTGGTGACTTCTAGCTGGTATGATCCTCCACCCGAACCACCGAAACCCGCGATAGCGTCACATCAATTGATGCCAGAAACGATGGACCATTTGGTTTTAACTGGAGTTTAACTAGGCACCGATGCCCGCTTCCCGAACATGAACCAGACCAAGCACTGCTGGCAGAACTATGTCGACTACCACAAGTGCATCAACGCCAAGGGCGAGGACTTCGCCCCCTGCCGCCAGGTCCGGACTCTCTGCCGTTAATCCTTACACGGACCAGGAAACTAATGAATCGCAGTTCTGGCTTGGCTACCGCTCTCTGTGCCCCTCCGGATGGTACACCCGCTGGGACGAGCAGCGAGGTCAGCATCCCCTCCAAACGTCGAAGCCGCGCATGCTGACAAAGAACAGAGGCTGGCAACTTTCCCGTCAAGCTCGACGCATAAACCATGTTGGACTAGGTTGCGAGCAGTTGAGGCAGAGGAGTCGGGCGACTGTATTACTTCGAGATGGATCAAGATCTCAAATAGAGCATCGCAAGATGTGTCATGCGACGAAGCTGAGGACGCTCTTGGGCGCCGAATATGATTTCGTGAAAACTACCTGTAGTGTCCACCCATATGATGATTTGTACACACAATTTCCTGACTTGCTGTATCATCCCATTGACCCGGTTGTCCGGAAACTCCGTGCGCTCTCCCCACTGACCCAGAACTCCTTGCGCAAAGGATGAAAGAAACCGAAATGACGAAAACGAAATGGCTGAGAAAGGAGACCCTCAGCTTCACTTCTTCTTGCTGTCGGCGTCATCCTCGTCAGAACTCATGAACTCGTCATCCTCGTCGAATCCGAAAAACGTCCTTGGTTTGTCCGCAGGCGCCTTTGCCGGTTCTGACGGGGGCGTCGACTCCTTAGAACTGCCTCCCTTCTCATTCTCGTCCGCGCTCGACATTGCCTCATCTGTCTCATCGGATCCAGTCGATGTATGAGAAGTGCCGAGCAGGTTGTCCCTGTACTTCCCAGCTTTCATAGCGGCAAGTACTGCCTCGCGGGTTCTCTCGTTGGACTCCTCTTTATCTTCAACCCACTTGCCGTCAAGACGGCCCTTGCCGCCGTTCTTAATCTCGTCCTCGCGCTTCTCTGCAAGCTCGACGATCTGCTCCCAGCGCTCGCGCCTCTTCTCCTTCTCCTTCTTCTCCATTTCGGGCTTGATGGCTAGGTACTCTGCGAGTGCCTTAGCCTCGGTGACGGTGCGCAGCCGCCTGCCATCGAGGTTTCGGCTTGAGTTGTTGGCATCTCCCTGGTTACGCTTCTTCTTGGAGGACATGCGACCACCGGCGGCTCGAAGCTGGGATCCGAAACCACCCTTGCCACCGCAAAGCGGTACCGACAGCCGCAAAGAAACGAAGTCATCGTTAAAGGACGACAGGAGATCCGACACTGGTTTCGTGGATGATGCGGAAATCTCCTTGTTCGATACTGTCGTCAGAATCAACCGGTTGTCCGTCGCCGGCAGACGTTCATCAAGTTGGCGTCGCAAGTCGGACAGAGATGTTGTCGACGGGACGGGCAGAACCAGAGTGGACGGCAGGCCCAGTCCGGCAAAAGTGCTAACGAAAACGTTGACGTTTTTAACAGTCATTATGGTGATTTTGTTTGGTTTTCGTTCTGTTGCGGTGATTCGTTTCGTAATACCCCTGGAAGCGGCGTTGCCGTAGTTGGGATTGACGACGATGATGTAGGTAGGTGATGAGCAGGTTAGGTTGCGACTTGGGGCAATGCGAGTCGTGCGTCTAGACAAGCGGCTGCAGCCTGCGCCCAAATGTTTATTCGCCAAGTCGCTCACTGGGACAGCCGCAGGCTATCAGCCTGCACAGCCACGTGTGGCGACAGATGGCTTCCTTCAGGACGTGTCCATAGACGGTGGCTCAGTCGGTACGTACTCGTTATCGCTGCACGAGCACGGACCGTCCGCCTGCCGAGATAATAGGTTTGGGAGCCACACAACTAGGGTTGGTCGTTTCTACCTGCCCACCAAAAGAATTCGATCTTTTTGTGCTGAACGCTCTCGACTGCAAGCCGAACTCGACAATCCAACATCGACCTTGAGCAAGCGACCAGCGACAACCGCCACGATGTTGATCCCCAAGGCCGACCGCAAGAAGATCCACGAGGTTAGATTGACAATTCGCAGCCGCGCGGCGCAGGCGATGGGAGGAGAGCCAATTTTTTTGCTGACGACGAAAATTACAGTACCTCTTCCGTGAGGGTGTCCTCGTCGCGAAGAAGGACTTCAACCTCCCCAAGCACCCCGACATCGACACCAAGAACCTCTTCGTCGTCAAGGCCCTGCAGTCCCTCAACTCCCGCGGCTATGTCAAGACCCAGTTCTCGTGGCAATACTACTACTACACCCTGACCCCCGAGGGTCTTGACTACCTCCGCGAGTGGCTTCACCTTCCCGCCGAGATCGTCCCCGCCACCCACATCAAGCAGCAGCGCTCCCACGCTCCCCCCCGCGGCATGCTCGGCGAGGGCGAGCGCGAGAGAAGACCTTTCGGCGGCCGTGGCCGTGGCGGCGACCGTGGTGACCGTGAGGGTGGCTACCGCCGCCGTGACGCTGGCGAGGGTGGCAAGGAGGGCGGTGCGCCTGGTGGATTCGAGCCCCAATTGTGAGCCTCAGCCCCTATGACGTTGCGGCGCGCAATAAGCCCCGGCCGCGATGTTGAAGATTTGTTGGGAACGATTTTTTGCTAACATGTTCTGTAGCCGTGGTGGCTTTGGCCGTGGCCGTGGTGCCGCTCCCCCTTCGTAAGAGGGTTCTTTCCTATCGGCTTTTACTCTCGAGACGCATTGGCAGAAACAAAAAGGCACCGACATGTACTCTAAAAAGTGGATGGCCGGATCAGTCGCACGTCTGTTAACGTCACAGACTACGGGGGAAACATCGTGGGAGTTTGGAGGTTAGATCCTCGGAAATCGTTTGCATCAAAAGGTCATGAATTGCAGCATGCGGCTTGCGCTGCTTCCTCCAAACTGTGATACGTCCTTTTTGTCTTTTCTCTTCTCTACCACGCTGTGATGAGCAAGCAGTGTCTGCCGGCTACCGCGTGTGGGTGGTGTTCATGTCTCGAGAGGTCGCTTTCAAGACTTTCCCACATGTCGAGAGCAACAGAAGAAAAAAAAAAAAAGGAAACGAGGACGTCCGCGGTTGTGTACTAGCGGAATGTCGAGAATGGACGAGGAAGAGTCCGTCTATGAAGGAATGTTGAGAGCCTGGGGTTAAGCGCCGACGCACGTAGGATAGCTTCAGCAGGCTTCGCATGAATAACGTATGGTCCCAGACTCCCGTATCTTATGTGTGTGTGTGCATGGTCAAGCAGTGTGTGTGTGTGTGTGTAAGCACATCCCTCGTGCGAAGAAACCCCAATACAGAACGACAGGCCGAAGGCATGCTATGATGCCGTTTGAGAAGTGGCGGTGACTGCATAAGAATCTCATGATTGGCAGGTTTCTCAACCGGCAAGAATCCCATTCGTGCCCGGCGTCGGTCGGATTCCCAAGATGCTCCCCGCACAATTATCTACTGCTGTGCGACTCGTCTCAGTGAGTGGGATGAGAAAAATTGGCTTGGAACGGGTTGATCGAGCCACCCTGCTCAACGACCTGCCTACCCTACCCTGTTGTACTGCCTTACACCAGACTCGGATTCTGGACGTCATTGCCTCGAAACCCCCGAGCCGTGTGTGATGGTTGGGAAGGATGGAAGCAATCCCTGCTTTCCGCCAAAGTTGGCTTCTCCTCTCCATCATCTCGTTCCACCACAGCATCTCCATGCATCATGATACGGCCGCCGATGCTGGAGCCTGCTGATCGTGGAAGGATAAGTGTTGACATTGCAACCCCTTTCCGTACAGACCGAAGGCCAAAAACAGATTCAAGCTAGTGAGCCGTCGAGTGTAAACCAAGCCGGGCCTGACCGTGGCAGAATCATGTCAGAGCATTCAGCCGCCATCCCACTCTTTCGCGACAACCCGGAACACGAACCAGCACCGTGTGGAAGAGACGATTCCACGCCAAGGCAGGACAAATGCCAGCAAGGCCGGCAATCCGGGGAACTGCCGGCTGGAGGGCCAAGCCCAGAGTAGCGCGAGGAGGGAGAATCGCAAACTTCCAGCATACAGCACCCAGCTGGTTGAGGCCAGGAGACTAGCCTACCTAAGTTCATGCCATGTGCCGTGAGGTGTCACTACATTCTCACTCTCCCAGGACCTTGCTTCGGAAAGGGTTGTTTTGTTGAGCTGATGCACCATGGGGAGAAGGATGTCCGGATGTGCGAGATAAGCACCACGCGCGGCGGTTGGTGGTGGTCGAGATGGCCGCCGTGGTAGCTCTCTCCGTTGCGATTGGAGTTTGTAGACCCTCCCCCCTTCTTTCTACCTTTCTCTAACTCCCATCTTGTATGCTCGTACATTCCGTCCGCCGCGCTTATCTCTCAACGGTTCGATGAAGGTCCATCGACCCGATACCGCGGACTGAGCTAAGTAAGATGATGGTCTGACTGGCTGGCAGTTGTCGGATGCTCGGGGAGTGGGTGGGCGCGTCGCCATGGCCGTGCCTCTGTCCCCTCACGTTTCGATTCGTCTCCCTGCAGTTGGTTGCTCCAATGCTCCCGCCTTTCCCCCCAGTTTTTCCACGCCAGAAACTCTCGTTGCTAGTGGCAGCCCTGCGTAATGACGCCCACTGTGCAGCCGAAAGCAGGCGGGGGGAACTCTGGGGGCGGGGCACTTTCAGATTAGAGTACACAGGNGGTTTTTTTCTACAGATGCTTGTTTCTCTCACCGATCAACCTTTGGCCAGGCTTAACTGAGCACTGCCCACAGGCTTGGCACGCCGCCTCGTGTAGGTACTATCATATATTAGCCGAACGGTGCGTTAATGTCTGTCGACGAGGATGCGGATGTGGGCGTGAGATGCGTGCGGGATGCAGCCAACCCACTATTCACATCCCTACGTAATACCACGGTACCTTCTCTCACCGTACGAGAGAAGAAGTACACACAATTTTGTGTAGCCGTAGGAGCCTGCCGATTTGATCGTACAATGCAAGTTCCAGGGAGAGTTTAGATGTAGGTACCCTGACCTCAGACATACCAGCAAGCTACCTACTCCTTGGGCCCTTGTCCCATCTCCAACCCTGAATGCGCCCATTCCCCGCGCTTCTTGAACGTGGGCTTGTTTACAGGCGTTATATAAAGTCGTCGTTACTGTCTCCTGATCCTCGGCTCGGTACTGAACTCAAGCACCTCCTCACCTTGTTCCCCTCAGTGAGCTTTCTTCTCTGTAGGTTGCTAAACTTCGTGCCCCAAATCCCAACCCCTCCGCCAGAGTTAGGCGTCACTTACACGAAGAACATATACTGACTCGATTCGACCTCACGTAGCTATATTAGCAGCCTGATCAGTGTACAAATACCAAGCTAACAACTTTCCCACCATGGCGAACCTTTCGAACCTCCCCAAGCAGATGAAGGCTCTCCGGTACGACCCCCTTGTGCCGAGCTCTAGGATTCCCATCTTCATCAACCAAATGCGACTCACCGCGGAACTTTGTTCGCTGGGTGTGCTGCCCCTCCACTGGCGACAAGCTGACCCCCTCATTCAGATATGAGAAGCCCGAGGATTGGTCTATTGTCCAGGTCCCTCTGCCAGAGCTCCGGGAGAACGACGTCCTGGTCAAGGTTCGCGCGTGCGGTGTTTGTGGCACTGGTGAGTCGATTCGCCGCCGTATCTTGCATTGCTCATGTCTTGCGAGTGTGGCCATCAAACAAGCCGCCGGGGGCCATGTGCAACTAACCCGAATGCTACAGACTTGGTACATGACAAACCCTCTTGAGCGCGCGCTCGTAGCGGCATCACTGATTCTTGTCGACAGCACATCCACGAGGGAGAATTCATCGCCAAGTTCCCCCTAATTCCCGGCCATGAGACCGTTGGTGTCATCGCCGCTGTCGGACCCGTACGCATAGTTCCGCCGGCCGGCCCTTGTCAACAATCGTGGCCTTGCTGACACTGGGTACAGAAAGTCAAGGACTTCAAGGTCGGCGACCGTGTTGCCGCCGACAACAGCGAGCTCTGCAATGAGTGCTTCTACTGCCGCCGCGGAGAGCTTCTGCTCTGCGAGAACGTACGGCTCCGCTTTGCGACTCAAACTCTCAAGAACAAGATGCTAACGTCGTCATGCAGTTCGAGGCTCACGGTGTCACCATGAACGGCGGTTTTGCCGAGTACTGCGCCTACCCCGCCGGCAAGGTCTTCAAGATCAACAACCTCAACGACGTCGACGCCACCCTCCTCGAGCCCGCCTCTTGCGCCTGCCACGGTCTGGACAAGATCCGGCCCCGCCTCGGCTCCAGCGTTCTCATGTTCGGCGCCGGCCCCACCGGTCTCGTAGGTTCTCCAACGCACCTACCTGTGGGCAGGTATCACACACACTCTGACCAGCGGGCCTTTGTCTAGATGCTCGCCCAGCTGATGCGCCACAACGGTGGCTGTAACGTCACAATTGCCGCGCCTCAGGGTCTCAAGATGGACCTTGCCCGCAGCCTGGACGCCGCCGACAACTACATTGAGCTCTCCCGCTCCGACCCTGAGGTCCAGTTCTCCCAGCTTAAGAACGACAACCCGTACGGCTTCGACGTCGTCGTCGAGGCCACGGGCTCCGTCAAGATCCTCGAGGACGCCATCAACTACGTCCGTCGCGGCGGCAAGCTCGTCGTCTACGGGTAAGACTGTGAGCGCCGTTGGGACCTTGGACATCAGCTAACTCGTCTCGTCTAGTGTCTACTCCAGCACCGCCCGCGTCTCATGGCCCCCTTCCAAGATCTTTGGTGATGAGATCACCATCCTCGGATCTTTTTCCGAGACCTACATGTTCCGTATGTATCCCTGTTTGCTTCTGGGGCCTTTCCAAGATACTATTATGCCGCTGATACTGACGCTTGTGCAGCCGCCACTATTGACTACCTCGACTCCGGCAAGGTAAAGACCAAGGGCATTGTCAACAAGACCTTCAGACTCGAGCAGTTCGGCGAGGCCCTCGAGTCCATCAAGAACAAGAGCGCCATCAAGGCTGCCATTGTCTTTGACGACGCCACTGGAGTGTGAGCGCGCTCTGTGCACACATCAGCATGACAGAAGCATCTATCCCACACATACGTAGTATGCATATGAGCGAGTATCTTCCCCTTCGAAAAAAAGAAGAAAAAACCCACGTGCAGTTGTCGTTAATGCTGGTCGCAAAAGCAAAAGAAAAAGGTGTATATGGGCTCATCTCATTCCATACTTTCCTTTCTACACACGCATCGAACCAGTGTCAAAAGTTGGCGGGACGGCTGTAGAAGTAGGGAGGAAAGGCGGTTGTGGTTCTTGATCGATTGGTGTTGTCGGTGTTGAGCGAACTGGGCCGTTTTGACGATTGGCGATTGCCGGTTGGGCTGGTGAGCGGTTGAGATTTACAAAAAAAAAAAAAAGGTGAGGCAGAGGGGACGGTGTTTGAACGGTTGATGAATGATGACGACGATTGTTAGTCCGGCTTTCAGGGGGGCGCGATCCGATTCGGCGGTTGCGCAAGAGGAAATGATAAGACAAAACAGGCAATGAAAAGCTTGGCATTGGTCTCTCAATCCATCCCGTCCTACTTGTTAAGGCCCAGCTCAAACAAAGAATCCAAAAGGGCGATGAATCACCTCGAGTCCTGATCGTCCTCTTGTCTTTCGTACTTGAGTGATCGAGCACCAGTCTTACTCACTTTTGATAATGACCCGACCCAGGAGTTGCAAGTGGAGCAAGGTTGTACATTGTCCGGACTGGGGAGTTTCCTCCGGCACATCCAAAATAGGCAAACGCATTGCTCCAGGATTGCTTTTGTACTGGGCAAACACAACAAACCCTAAATGAAATCGTTACGCATCCACGGCGAAACCAAACATGCCAACCTGCTCTGCCCCCC
>NWBT01000050.1:3026234-3094559 GCA_003386485.1 Colletotrichum lentis
CCCCACACACACCCCTCGATACAACCACATCCCTACAAGAGCCTCGCCATTTGGGTGACGTTTAAGCGCATGCCCCGCCCCGTATGTACACTTTCTCTTTCTGAGTGAGAGACTGTTGACAGACTGCTTGGATGAAGCACATGCCAATTTTTTTTTACAGTACTCACAACATATTGTCCAACGTTGCGTGCCGAGATTAAGCATGCTTCCCCCTGCACAACATGCGTCACGCATGCGGCGGCATAACCTACACGGCGAAGGGTAAACCCGTTTTGTCCTTCTTTCCACCCGTCTCGATAAGCTCACAACATTTGGAGTCAGCCCTAGCTCTTTGAGGATTATCGGCAGGTAGGCAATGCCCGCAGCCTCCCCCTCACTCCAGGGTCAAGTTTTAGAACCGAATGACGGCGGCTCTGGCGCCGCTGACACGCAGTTTGAGAGCCAAAAGTGCAGCTGAAAGACTTGGCGCCGGGCGAGACGCGGGTCTCCGGCTGGCGGGTGAGAGCCGGTGCCGTAAGCACACAATGCGCACGATGCTTCCCGAAACAGGACATCCAAGCGAGGAACGCATTAGACAGAAAGCGGTAACATGGCTACGCGTTGCTTCGAGGGAGTGGTATGTGAGCGGTGCGAATGCGGATGCGGGTGCGTTGTGTGTGAGCCGGCTCCTTCTTTGGCTGCGGAGCCCCGTTGCCGTATTAGTGTTTCAACGCACAGGGAGTCACCGTTTAGGGATGATCTGGCTGTAGACGCAGGGATGTTGTCCAAAGTGCTGGGCGAGAATCTTCGTCTGATGGCTCTGGAAGTATGTAAACCTTTGGGGGGCCTTGTCGACGTTGTCGACGTGCGCCAGGGTAGCAAGCTATGCGAGAGCTATGCGAACTGTGGTGGAGCTGGGTCTTTTGTCGGAGAAGCGACTCTTGTTCCGAGGCAAGAAGGAAGGAAACCTGTGGCCGGCCCAGTGGCACATGGCAGCTGAAGCTGCATGTGTTCTGACGACAACGAGGCCGCAACGCGGTGGTAATGACCGGGATATTATTAGATGAGCTGGCAGGCGTGTGTATAAAGGACGTTGTCTCTCGCTTTTTTTTTGGTCTGCAAGTCGAGCAACCAGCCTCAATTTTACTCACAGCTTTTCACTTACATCAACACATCAACTCGGTCAACGTCATCACTTTCCTAGCGCTCCACAAATCAGCACACTAGCCAACATGGAGGCAATCACCCAAGCTATTATGAACCGGTCCAAGCTGGAGGTAGAACACATCAAGATCTCGCAGCCCACGGCGGAGTGAGTAGCCCCAGACCGAACACCGACTGCGGGTTGTGCATTGCTGATTTGAAACGCAAAGTTCCTTCGTCATGACCATAGTGAGCAGGGTTACAGGCACTGGGCCGATGGGCGCGACCATGGCGCCAATGACGGTCGACATGATGTTTAACGGTGGGTGCTTTGGAAAACTGGATCTTCCCGAAGTCAAGACCAAATCGGGCGGAACGGATGTGGTTGTCCGCGACCAGCTCATCAAGATCGTCGACCGCGACGCCTTCATGGCCTTCGTCAAAGCCATCATGTGCGACAACGAGCTGGTGCTGCGCCTCGACAATGGCGATTGCACGATTAAGGCGCTCGGCTTGTCAGCCAAAGTCAAGTACGCCAAAGACGTGCCCATCGTCGGCATGGGGGGTCCCAAAATCGCACAGGTCAACGCTCAGGAGCGAGGAGGAGGATTCGTCAATACGATGAAGGTGTACAACCCCAGTCCGCTAGAGATCGATCACGGTGTCAGCATGTTCGAGCTCCGCAGCGAGAGCGGTGAAGTGTTGGCGGAGTTGAAGGGCGACCTGAAGATTGTTAAGGGCGACTTTGAGAGCACGCTTCAAGGCAGCATCAAAAAGGGCGCCAAGCCGTCGGACAAGGCCAGGATGGTGGGCGTTGGCACTCAAGATTCGAACTGGTGCAACGACACGATCAAGTTCATCGACTGCCCGTTCTCTGTATCGCCTCAGTTTGCTCAGATGCTGTAGGGTATCCGATGCGGTTGAAAGATAGCTGACCACACGGATACGTTATGACGAATGAAATTATGACCATCTTGCACATCCAGGCGGACGTTGCCTTCCTTTGGATACATGATGATGCTTAGATCTGGCCCTGTCAGCATTGCAGAGATAAGCGAGCGCAGCCTGGCCAATGAGCAGCTCTCAGCATCTAGTGTACGCTGGTCGTAGGGTAAGAGTCAGTATGCGCGTTCGTCGTCCGACAGGACCGATTACGGGAGGCAACCCGGGGCTGTTCAGCCAAAGGCTCCCGGCATGCTTGGGGGAACCCGGCTGTCGGATAACGATGATGGTGTAGGTGAGGAGTCTGAAGCCAGACTCGGAAGTGTATCCAAGGATGGAGTGATAAAGTGAAACGGCCGAGGCATTTGTCGCAACCTGCGCGTGCGCGTTTGTCCGGAAGGCCTGTGGATGAGGTTGAATGGGAGGGTGACATTCAATGCCAAAGGCAAGTGGCAGAAGAAGAAACGAAACGGGGATCCGCGACAGGCTTCTTTCCGATCCCCCCGTTTGCCGAGCTTGGCGCAGATTGGACACCGACGGAACTCGGAAGGAGACATGGATGGTTGGGGGGAACTTGGGAAGGAGCCAAGGACCACCGGCCACCAGTGCGCCGGCGGCGGGGAAGTGCGACCTTGGGTCTGGGCCGCTGCATTGGTAGCAGCGCGCTGAGAGTGTGTCCGTGTGAGGCTGTGAAGGTGTGCCACGGCAAGGCAATAGCGGGAAGCAATGCACCCACCACCACCACCACCACCACCACCACCACCACCACCACCACCACCAGAGGGTGTTGCTTCCCCTGCAGGTTCCTCCTACAGCCGCACTCTGCAGATGACCGACTGAGGGCCCAGAGCTACCTAGAGGCTACCTAAGAGGAGCCCACCTGCTTTGGATGGTCAGCTCAAGACCCTGATCACCCTCGCCAGAGAGAATTGTTTGAGCCGAGTTGACAAGGGGGTCCGTCATAATATTATCGAAATTGCAACATTATGTCGTCCATTGGGTACCAACTTTTCGACTCTCTGCCTCCAGACAAACAGCATTGCTTGGTACGTTGGATGCTTCTGGAATTTTAATCCCACTGACCAAGCCCGTCTACCAGTTTATGCGTGAAAAACAAAGGCATCTATCTATCTCTATCTGCGCAGGGGAATAAACTGGACCCACAGTCTCTACACGCCACCAATCTAGCTTGGTACCTACCTAATCGGAGAGTCAACGAGTCAACTAGGGGTAAGGAGACGACGCACAGGGAGACAAAATTCATTGGATTAAACGGGGAAGACATTGGATTCAATGGGGAAGGGCGCCCTGCTAGCCAGCCATGGTACGTCGCGGGGATCGGCTGTTTAATGTGCTAAGATATTGGGCCCCGTCCTGCTTTCCCTGGCCCCTGGGAACCGCCTGCCAAGCTCGTCAAATACGGATGCTCGAGACGAAGACTGCTGATGGAAAGAACATGGGCCGCCGGAATTTTGCCTTGTCTTGCTTCGGGCGATTGTCATCTCGTCCGCCCAAGCCCAACTCGAGTCCCTGGTCAACCAATTCCGTCACGAATCTCGATTACTCTCAGTCTCTGTGCCTTGCCTAACGACGGGCCTGGTGACCCGGCACGCGGCGCTCAGTTGCAACTTTGCAAAACGTGACATCCAAATCGTCGTCTTTGGGATGCCCGCACCCCCGTCGCTTAATATCATGTCGCTCATCGCGTGCACGTCGCAAATTGTTGGCTTGGGCGCTAGAGGCGGTCAATTCCCCTGCGTTGACCCGGCCCAACCACCGGTGCCATGCCCATCCCATAACAAAAACAACCACGACGACGTACAAGGCACAGGGTCCTTGTTCGCAGCTCAGGCAACATAACGCCCTCAGCCGCTTGGCAGTCAGTGTCGGACTTGGTTGGTTCTATGGCCTCTCTGCTAGACCCGACCACTGCAGCTTGATCCCGCACCACTGGCGCACGCGAAGTTTTCTTCCTTGTGCATCGACACCTGCATCGTCGTGCATCGTGAGCCTGTTCTCCCTGCAGCAGTGGTGTCTTGTTATTTGTCTCGTCCCTTGACTTGGAGACGTACACGGTACACCCTACATTTATATACACTCGTTGGATGACAGACTCGGACGCATACATACGCGCGCACAAAGTGCAGGCTTTCCCTCCGTCCTGGAGCCAGTAACATCCATCAGTAGCAGCTCCTTCTTCCCTCGTATCCCCTCTCTTTTACTTCAACCCCCCCCTTTCCTTGGGCACGGCAGTCCTCCGTACGCTTTTCTCCAAGAAAGCCTAATCTTGCCTTCCCGCATATCCCTTTCATATTCTTCATGCCGATTTGCTGCTTGCAAAGGAAACTGCCTCCATGCCCCTGTCATTGTCCTCGTCGCAGACATTAGACGGCGTCGTCGCTCGCAACCATGGCTCCTTGGTCGCAGCGTCAAGCTCCACCTCTTCGCCCTCTCACTCTCCGTCAAACTTCCGCCGACTTGATTTCCCGAGTACACAATCCCTCGCTCACCGCGCCACCTGATCAACTGGGACGACTGCCTGACTATGCGATTTTGGATAACCCGCACATCCACGACGACTCGAGCTCCTCCGAATCCGATTTCCACCCTAGACGTCCGCGCCGACCCACCCACTCCCGCTCCATGAGCCACCCGTTTCCCTCCCTGTTCTCGAGCAAGAAGAAACGACCCGACGCCGCCCATGATACCGACTCCGACGACGATGCGCCCGTCATGTCGAAGCCGCTAGGGGACAGCAACACACACAAGAGGGGCGGTACGAGTGGTGGCAGCAGGGATTTCGCCACAGGCAATTGCATGACCTGCGGGTCCCTTGTGCGCTGGCCGCGGGAGCTGAAGGTCTTCAAATGCACTGTCTGTGTGACCATCAACGATATCCATCCGGACCAGCAAACGGCCAGAACAAACACGGGCCCGAAGTGGCTTCAACGCCCGTCCCAGGATTCGACGTCACCTCAGAAACAGTCGACCCGCCCAGCCGAACGATACGAAGCCAGACCCATCTCGCTCGAGCAGACTAAAAGGCTGATTCGACAATGCATCCACGCACATCTGGCGAGGGCGATCAGGAGGACCTCGAGCTTCGAAGACGAGACGCGCGAGAATATCGAGACGCGTGCGCCTTCAAACCCGTTGAGCGAACAGGGTGACCGACCACGCACTTCCAGGACTACCGGCGTCTCGCAACACAGGCGGGAGAAAAGTCAAGGCAGTGGACCGGCTTACGTCTTTCCCGAGCAGCCGACTCTTCGTTCTAATCCGCCTCGTGCGCCACCAACAGCAAGATCATTTTCATCTTCGTACCCCGAAAGGCCCTCCATGCGCCAGCTCACGGCAGGCGGCAATGCGCCCCAGCAGGCAGACCCCGGCTGCTGGAATGCCGACGACCCCAAGAGGATATTCAGGCCACTGGAAGACTACATCACGACCTGCTTCAGCTCATTCCATTGCGTGAACTCGTCCTTCCTATCTCGACGACCCGCCATGGCTGTGCGCTCAGGAAGCGAATCTGCTCCCCGGCGACCCCCGGCTCCTCGACCGGAACCAAAGTATGCAGGGCAACAAACCGAATCTCCCATCTGTGATCTTGATCCAAAGCTTCTGTTGCTGGGTGATTTCGCTGAGAACGGCACGTGGTGGACTGGGAGCCAGGGGCAGAACGGATCACGCCACAAGCGGTCGGCCTCACACAGGATCGAGGAGGCGCCCTCGTTTATCACGCCGCGGTCGCCGCAAATGGAATGGAACGACGTTGCGGAATGGTACAGGTCCGTCATCAACGCGGCAGAGTCTTGGATGTCTATCTATGACGAGATGACTCGGGGATCAGTCGCCGACGCCCTGTCTGCCACGGAACTTCGAGCCCTGGAATCACAGCTGCTGTTCGGCCAGGACCACACACATAGGGCATTGCTGAAGGCCACTGAGACCTTGCTCAAGCGGCCTGGCCGCCCTATGACTGAACCGGAAGACCTGAGGTATCTTCTCATCATTCTCGAAAACCCGTTACTCCACGGCGAGCCCAATGCTTTCCAGGGAAGGCGGAGTGACCAAAGACGCCCGTCGCTGAAACGCGATGAGGCTTTGAGAGAGGACAGATCGACCCTGAAAACCGGTCCAGTATCTGGACAGCACTCTGTCATCATCAAGCGAATCCTAGGTCTGATCTCCAACTCGTCTAGTTCGTGCCAGAACTATTTGACCACCTGGTTCGCTCGGTACTCGGAATCTAGGTTCATAAGGATCAAGGATCTGGCCGCAGGGTTCTTAACTTACAGGCTCATCCGTCAAAACGAGAAGAAACACGAGGTCAAGGTGGACATTACAGCCGGGCTGATTCCCAACATGAGCGCCGGGCACTCGGCGGCTTCGCTGCATGCTGCGCTAGGGACGCAGCGTGGCTCCTCGAGGAAGCAGAGGGAGCAACCGAAAAAGATGGTGTACAATGAGGACTGGCAGATTCGGGCGGCCGCGCGAGTCCTATCTCTAGTGTTTGCGGCAAACAACATGACCCACATTCGACGCCCAGATCATACGTCGAGGGACATGAGCAGCAGCACCCACAGAGGCGGCATCCAGGCGCATGGTCAAATCATTCCGACAAGCGATTTTTACAACACCATGATCGACTACACCGATCTCGTGGCCGAATTCGAAGCCTGGGAGTCGAAACGGGGCAGGTTCTCATTCTGCCAGTATCCATTTCTGCTGAGCATGTGGGCCAAGTCCCAGATCTTGGAGCACGACGCTCGTAGGCAACAGATGACCAAAGCACGGGACGCCTTCTTTGATAGCATCATGACGCGAAGGAACGTCACGCAATTCTTGGTGCTTGATGTTCGACGAGAGTGCCTGGTTGATGACAGCCTGAAAGCTGTCAGCGAGGTTATTGGAAGCGGGAGCGAGGACATCAAAAAGGGTCTGCGCATCGTTTTCAAGGGCGAGGAGGGCCTTGACGCAGGAGGTCTCAAGAAAGAATGGTTTCTTCTCCTTGTCCGTGAGGTGTTCAACCCGGAGCATGGTACGTTTCAGACTCGGTCGATTCTGGATGCCTCTAACAAAGCAGTAGGCATGTTTATCTACGATGAAGACTCCCAGTTCTGCTACTTTAACCCAAACTCCTTTGAAACGTCCGACCAGTACTTCCTTGTCGGTGTTGTACTTGGCTTGGCCATCTACAATTCTACCATCTTGGATGTGGCGCTGCCGCCCTTTGCCTTCCGGAAGCTTCTTGCATCGGCCCCTAGCGCGTCGGCCGGGCCGTCTGCGCACCCTCGTCCAACCATGAGCTACACCCTGGAGGACCTCGCGGAATACCGTCCGCGCCTGGCTGCCGGTCTTAGGCAGCTCCTGGAGTACGACGGCGACGTTGAGGCGACCTTCCAGCTCGACTTTGTTGTTGATGTCGAGAAGTACGGGATTGTAATGCAAGTCCCGCTCTGCCCGGGAGGGGAGACGAAACCAGTCACCAACGGAAACAGAGGAGAGTATATCAGCCTGTACGTCAGATATCTTCTTGAGACGGCGGTCACACGGCAATTCGAGCCTTTCAAGCGCGGCTTCTACACGGTATGTGGTGGCAACGCTCTGTCGTTGTTCCGCCCCGAAGAGATTGAGTTGCTCGTCCGAGGCTCCGATACGGCACTTGACGTGGATGCCCTCAGGGGGGTGGCCGAGTACGACAACTGGGGGACGAGAAACCCCGATGGCGTAGAACCGGCCGTCGGATGGTTCTGGGATACCTTCAAGGAGGCCTCGGCAGATGATCAGCGAAAGCTCCTCTCTTTCATCACCGGCACTGACAGAGTGCCGGCTATGGGCGCTGCCCTCCTCTCCATCAAGATCACATGCTTGGGTGAGGATGAGAACAGATACCCTATTGCTCGAACCTGCTTCAATATGCTGGCATTGCGGCGTTACGAGTCGAGGGAAAGACTGGAACGCATGTTGTGGACCGCCGTATATGAAAGCGAGGGCTTTGGGCTGAAGTGAGAGTATTATGTGCCAATGAACTACAGGAAGCATCAGTATTGGAGTTACAAAGAGACAATGGCCCCGCCGGCCTACCTAAGAGTATCAGCATGCGTGGGTAGCGGCTACAGAACGTCGGGTTTTCTTGGGTGGGCAATGATTTATTTATTTGGATGTACATGGGAGTCGAGTCCGTGGTTACTTTATAATGAACAAAACTTCATTTCTCGCCGTGTCTTCTTCAAAAACCGGCTTCCGTGCAGGCACAGGGTCACAACTGCGCTTCCACATCTTGGACCCCCCCTTTTGTTTGCTTTTGACAAAATCAGTCAAGAATCCCCATAGATATACCAGTTCATGCAGAGATTCTTTTTTTTTTTTGGTACATTTTGTACAGGATATTCGTACACACTTTCCCCCCCCCCGCGCACGCCCCAACTCGTACACATATCCCCATGGTGCTATCATGAGCTACCTGCCTCGGCACGTGCCCTGGCCAACATGGCCTTCTCCTTCTTCTCCTCCTCGCGGATCTTGCGATTACGCTCGCGGTCCAACTCGCCCTTGGCCTTGAGTTCCTTGACAGCCTTCATTTCGTTCTCGTCCTCGGGCCCGGGCGTTATGACCTGGGCCTTTGTGTGGCCCAGGAAGTGGCTGAGGATTTCGTCCGAGTGCTTGTTCTTCATGTCGATCTTGACCACGCGCTCGACGCCCTCGAGCGGTTGCGGTGCCTTGCTGTTGTCGATGGTGGAGGAGGAGGGTTGCGGGAGCGTCGAAGGGTCGACGGGGGCGTCAGTGGTGGAGAAGTAGACGGACATGATGGCGGTGCCCTCGATGTTGGCTTTGCGGTTCACGACCATCGGGATGGCGGGGTTGTAGTACTTTAGGCGAGGGAGCATTTCGCGCCAGAACTTTCTGCAGGTTCGCGGGTGGCTGTTGTCAGTTGCCTTTGTCTTCCTGTACGTTGCGCTTGCGGGCGGCAGGCCGGGGCTAAAGGGGTGGAAGTATGGACGGACTTGGGACCAACGTGACCGGCTTCTGCGCGCTTGGCGAACTCCATATGTATCCTCGTGACATCGGAAGGCAGTATTGCGGCACCGGGACCGAAGCGGATTTGAAGGATCTGGTAGGTTTCTCTCGCGTCAATTGAAGCTGTTCCCAGGAGCTACACCTAGGGGTATTCTCGAACGATCGTGTGTACCTTCTAATGGTGGGTGTTAGCTGTTGCGTCTCACTAGAGATACTTGAACTAATCCCAGAGCGAAGCTACTTACAGCTCTTAAAGCATGCCATCTTTGTCCTACGCGAACCATTTTGACGAATATTTCCAGAAAATATCACAATCCGGAGGGTATCACTGCCAGGCCTTCAAAGTCCACCTCCGAATTGCTGGCAGTCGCGTGGTTGGGATTCTGAAAATTGCCCGCGACCCTGGCCTTTTTTCGGGGGTCGGGCGTTGGTTTGTCCGTTGTTTAATTGGCCGGGGGCGAGCATGGGCTTGCGTGCTTATCTTATCGGTTTATTGCGAAGCTCGATCGACTGTCTTAAAATTTTGGAAAGCTCTCCTCTAAGGGAAAAAACGAAAGGAGTTACAGGGAATTCAATTAATTTCTGAACGACTCACACGGGTTTCTGTGCCATTCTTCTTCGTTTTGCGACGATGCATCGCGCACTATCATCGAGATGGCTCAGGAACGCCTTGAGTATTGGCGACAGAGCCACCCTAGCTGAGGTGCCGGTTTACCTCTGCCCGTCCCTCGGCGCCGCATCCGGGAGACACTTGTTTGCGCCGGCCGCCGAGGCTCGTCGGGGTCTTCCCTACGGACAGCGACGCTGCGTTCATGTCGATGCCAACACAGTCAGTGAAGCACAGCAGCCGCCGCCACCCACGACCGAACCGGCGCAGCCACTCTCGACCAAGAAGCTCCCGTTACAATGCAGCGGCTGTGGCGCGCTGACCCAGACGACGGACGCCGGGCAGGCTGGTTACTACGACTTGAGTAGGAGAGCAGTGAAGATGTTTCTTGCGCCCGCAAACGGCAAAGATGGAGAGAAAGAGCTTCAAGAGGAGGATAAGGTTGTCGAAGAGGCTCTGAAGAACCTGAGCGAAGAGCAGCTGGCGCAGTTGGGTTTGGATCCAAGGACTTTGCGCTACGGGGAGGAGCTGGAGACGGGCCGGTCTGGTATGTACTGGCGCCCAATGTTGTCTGTTCCAACCACTTACTTGCGATAGTGTCACGCCCTGCGACCAAGAGAGCGCCGCTCTGCGACCGATGCCACAAGCTGGTCCACCACCACTCTGGAAAGCCCATCTACCATCCCACCGTGGACTCCTTGCGCGAGACAATCGAGGAGTCGCCATTCAAGACCAACCATATTTACCACATAATCGACGCCGCCGACTTCCCCATGTCGTTTATGCCGAAGTTGCACCAGATCCTCGACGCCAACCTGAAGCACCGCAATCGCAGGAACAGGGCCGGGCGATACTTCAAGGACCGCAAGTTCGACATGAGCTTCATCATCACCCGCTCGGACCTGCTGGCGCCGAAGAAGGAGCAGGTCGACGCGCTTATGCCGTACCTAAGAGAGGTGCTGCGTACGTCGCTGGGAAAGTTTGGTCGGCTTGTCACGCTGGGCAATGTTAACTGCGTCAGCGCCCAGAGGGGCTGGTGGACGAAGACCCTCAAGGAGCAAATCTACGAGCGTGGAGGCGCCGGATGGATGGTTGGCAAAGTGAATGTTGGCAAGAGCCAGCTGTTCGATGCCGTGTTTCCCAAGGGCACGACGGCCAACATCCCTTCTAAGCACAATGTTGAAGTCTCCATGTTCGCAAGGGAGGAGGATACTGATGGCACTACGTACTCGGCCGGGGACGTGTTCGAGAGCGAGGCGGAACGTCTCGACTTGAACGCGCTGCTGCCGCCCGCCCGGACCGAAACCAACTTCCCGGAAATGCCGACCGTGTCTTCCCTCCCCGGCACTACGGCATCCCCTATCCGCATTCCCTTTGGAAACGGAAAGGGAGAGTTGATCGATCTGCCCGGAGTCGCTCGATCGGACCTCGAAAACTACGTCAAGCCGGAGCACCGACAGGACCTCGTCATGCACCACCGGATCAAGCCCGAGCAGCACTCCCTCAAGCCCGGTCAGTCCCTCTTGTTGGGCGGTCTGATCCGCATCACCCCGACCACGCCGGACCTCGTCTTCCTCGCGTACAACTTCACGCCCATCCCCGAACACGCGACGGCCACCTGGAAGGCCATTGAGTTCCAGGAGCAGACGAGAGAGTCCTACCGTGTGCAGAACCTGGCCGTGCCCGGAATCGCCGACAAGATCAAGCTCGCCGGGACCTTCCAGCTCCGGTACGACGTGACCAAAGAACGCGCCGGACCCCTTACGCGCAAACATGTCGGGAATATGAAGGTTGAGAACCTGCCCTGGCGCGTTCTGGCCATTGATATCCTCATCGAAGGCTGCGGCTGGGTTGAGGTCGTCGCGCAGGTGCGGACCAAGACCCTCTTTGCCGGTTGTGCGCCGTTCACGGGCCGGGAAATCGCGCCAGAGCCTGAATCTGAGCCTGAGCCGATTGACCCCTTTGTCAAGATGGAGAAGGCGGCGAAGAGCCAAAGCGTGGCCAAGGTTGAGGAGAAGAAGCCTGCCGCAAAACCCGACGAGCCGCACTGGCCCGTAATTGAGGTCTGGTCTCCCGAGGGCAGGTTCATCGGCTCTCGTATGCCTATGAATGCATGGTTGATCAACAAGTCTCCGAAGAAGGCTATCAAGTCCCGCCCTCGCAAGAGCATGAAGGGTGCGAAGAAGGCCGTCAAAGGCAACAAGAGAGCCGCCGCTGCGTAGGTAGGTGCCTGCATCGACTCCACACACACACTGTTGTATACCATCCGTAAAAAGAACACTTGTACAATCACTATGTTAAAAAACCATGTAACCACTATGTATCAAGAATAGCGAACGAGGACTGGGAACGTCACCGGCCCAAATGCGTCGTTCACCGGGAAGAGAGCTGTGACATCAGCTCCCTTCTACATCACTTTTTAAGCACAAGATGCGCAGCGCGTTCGTTACCACTTCTGCATGCAAGCGAGTGATGAAATGTGTTTTCTGGTCGGGTTTGGCCGTTGACGTACCGGCCCGGACCGTTGTCAGTAAACAAAGATGCGCCGAATCCGGAACGTCTTACGGCGCCGACGTTCCTTCAGATGGCTGGGTCTTCTCCGACCGACCGCTGACCGGGCTGTTGTGGGTCCTGCAGAATGACGTGGGGTGGCCTGGAATGTACCTCCAGTTGGTAGGTACCAAATGACAATCGGTCTGGAACACCGTACCGCCCCTCCCTAAAAAATAACAAAAAGCATCCCACCCTTTCCTTCCCGCCCCCATCCTAGGAATCAGCAAACACCCCGACGACCCCTGGATATCCTCGATCCGCTTGCCGTCTGACAGATCTCCACCACTCAAGACGCCCGACCACACACTGTGGCCACACATCGGACAAGTGCACCAGACCTTCGGTTCGAGAATTTTCCATACACGACGGTGACTTGTCGGCGTGACAACCGCCTCGGTTTCCTCAGAGGAGAGTAGCTAGCACACGACTACCCACCTACAGGCTCCTTCTCTACGCAAGTTGAGCAACACACACAAAAACACCATCACGATGGCAGCCGTACAAGAACGCTCGCAACAGCCCTCGGCACCTGGCCCCTCCCAGACCCAGACGGAGACACAGAGCCGGACGGGCACACACGCGATCCTCCGCCTAAGGGGCGCGCATGCGCCATCGCGGCCGTCGGTGCGCTGGGCCGAGGACGTGGTGGATAACGAGGGTCTTGGTCGCAAGAGCTCAAAAGGTATGCCATAGCAGTAGTGCTCTTCCTCGTCTCTTCTTCTTCATTATCGCCGTTCATTTGACTGACTGGGTCCTGCGCAGTCTGCTGCATCTACCACCGCCCAAAGGGGGTCGACGAATCGAGCGACGAGTCCTCGTCTGACTCATCCTCCGACTCGTCAGACTCGGAAGCAGACGACGGCGGGAAACGGAGAATCCCCTCGGGCGACCACAAGGGCAAGGGGAAGAGCGGGAAGCGGAGTCACGACCACGACTGTGGCGACCACGGTCACGATGGCCACAGACACGGCAGGAAGAACGGCCGCGACGGCAAGGAGAAGAAGACGAGACGTCCTAGCCCGAACGCGTACGAGAGAGTGCCGAAGCCGTTCAAACCCAAGGGCGAGGCGGGCGAAGGCAGCAAGGGCCCTGATACCAAAGCGTGAGTGCGGCGGAAGGTTGATTTATGCATTGGCTGGCGTTAGAAGGGTATTCGGCTTGATTATGATTACCGGCACAGACTTACAGCCCCCGGAATGGGCACGGCGTGCAAAGAATGAAATCCAAGAGGCATACACGTAGAGATGGGTTTACTCTACCGGGGCAACATGACCTTTTTCCAATTCAATGGTGGCAATGAACTTTGCGGCGCTGCACTGACAGGAAGTCGACTGAATGTCATTCGGGATGTGAAACATGTGGTTTTACAAACCCGGTCCTTCCTTGTCATCGTGAGAGTCGAGACTTCGGCCAGCATACGATGTAATAACTCTTGGGAGTGATAGCAGCAGTCTATCCCCGCACCGAATGCGCCGGCGGCGGCCGCGGGGGACCCTGCGTCCCACCTCTTATCGCCTCGATAAGCCCTGAACCCCGCGAACCCTTGGACTGCTCTCAGACAGAACCCCTCCATGTTTTAAGAGCTCCCTGATGCATTGGAAGTCAAAACTGTAGCCTTCCCAGTCTCCAAAACTTAACTCCACAATAGCTTCGTATATCCATTTGTTTATTGCACGGTCGGAAACTCCTTCACGAACGCACACCATGTCTCACGAGCATTCTCACGACGGGCCCCACGGCCACGCCCACTCGCACGAGGGCGGCTTCAACGCCCAAGAGCACGGCCACTCCCACGAGATCCTCGACGGTCCGGGCAGCTACCTCGGCCGCGAGATGCCCATTGTCGAGGGAAGGAATTGGAGTGACCGGGCTTTCACCATTGGAATTGGAGGGTATGTCGTTGCTTTACCATCAGCTGCTTTGGGTGGCTTGAAAACCACTCATTCTCCCATCTCGGCGCGAGCGGTTTGCAAATTGGAACGAAGGTTCCGGCGTAACTGCTCGAGATCGATTGGAAGACTTCCATGCCACAAGCAATGTCAGAAAATGCTAATGGACCTTCACCCAGCCCCGTCGGGTCCGGCAAAACGGCTCTGATGCTCGCGCTCTGCCTCGCGCTGCGTGAGAAGTTCTCCATCGCCGCCGTGACCAACGACATCTTCACCCGCGAGGACGCCGAGTTCCTCACCCGCCACAAGGCCCTGCCAGCGCCGCGCATCCGTGCCATCGAGACGGGCGGCTGCCCGCATGCCGCCGTGCGCGAGGACATCTCGGCCAACCTCGCCGCCCTCGAGGACTTGCACCGCGAGTTCGACGCCGACCTGCTGCTAATCGAGTCCGGCGGCGACAACCTCGCCGCCAACTACTCGCGCGAGCTGGCCGACTACATCATCTACGTCATCGACGTCTCGGGCGGCGACAAGATCCCGCGCAAGGGCGGCCCCGGCATCACGCAGAGCGACCTGCTCGTGGTCAACAAGACTGACCTGGCCGAGATCGTCGGCGCCGACCTCGGCGTCATGGAGCGCGACGCGCGCAAGATGCGCGAGGGCGGGCCCACCGTCTTCGCCCAGGTCAAGAAGAACGTCGCCGTCGACCATATCGTCAACCTCATGCTGAGCGCGTGGAAGGCGAGCGGCGCCGAGGAGAACCGCCGCGCGGCGGGCGGCCCGCGCCCGACCGAGGGCCTCGACAGTCTCAAGGCTTGAGACGGAAGTTTGGAAAAGCAGGGAAACAAAACCAGGGGCTGGCAAGTTTTGTTATTTGTCATGGGAACCAAGCATCGTAATAATGTATGGCAGAACCAAGTGAAGAAAAAAGTTGACATTTTATCCTTTATAAAAACTCCAGAGGATGGCATCAGACCTGTATCTATAGGCGGCGTTACTGCTAATCTAGGCTTTCTTTTCTTTCGCTTTACCGGGTCCCTCCTTTTCTTTGGCGTTCCCGTCTCGTCATTTCCGACCCCCCCCCCCAGATGTTTGCATTTTTTGGTATCCTATTTATTCCATCATCACATCACCCTCGTCGGCCTGGCTGGCGACACCAGGCTCAAGAAGGGGTCCCTGGACAGGGACGGCATTTCGCGGCCACACACGCTTGTACAAACTTACGCCGATGGAGTCCTGCGGGTTGATACGGGCGTCGAAGGTGGCCTTGAAGTATCCGTGAGTGCCGAGCGGCTCCTTGATGAAGCCGGTGCGGCCACGCTTGGTCCACAGAGGCATAGCCTTGAACCACTCGACGTCCTCGCGGTTGAAGAACATGTAGCGGATCGTGACGATCTTCTTGTGGATGTGGTACGGGTGTCCCGTCAAAATGACCCGCTTGGCGATGACGCGGGACGTCGAGGGCGGCAAAGCGGTTCCTGTACCGATGAGCTTCAGACCGATGGTGGACTCGTTCTCGGCCTCCTCGGAGCCCTCGGGCACGGGCACGGAGCGCTTGAAGAAAAGCACGGGCACGGCACCCCAGGTGACGGGACCCATGAAGGTGGCCACGGCGGACTGGCCCGGGTGGAGGTATCTGCAGGACTTGTGGACGTTGTTGGGCGTGTTGCCCGGCTGGGAGAAGATGGGGTTGATTGTGAAGCGGCGAGGCCCGCACTGCACGATGATCTCCTCCTTGGCCTTGACCGACCGGTGGTAGTCAGCGCTGAGGTTGATGAGGTAGTTGACGGCCGTCTTCTTCTGCTCGTGGCGCAGCAGCGAGAACAACGTCACCGGCCGGCTGGGCTGGTACGACTTCTCGAACGACGCGGGGACGCCCTTGAGGTGGACATGAACTCTCGTACCGGCGGGGACGCCGCCAACGAGAGCCTCCCGCGTGGCACGCGAGCGCGAGGCCTGGTAGTCTGGAATCTGGAGAAGCTTACGCCACTCCTCGGGCTCGTACGCCCGGTCTTCGCTCTTGATCCACTCGCTCGTCCTCAAACTCTTGAGACCTCTGTATCTTTGCAGGCGCTCGCGGGCGAGAACGCCGGGGTGCAGCTCGATCTCATCGGGGAACTCCTTGTCGTCTTCAACCTCGTCGGACTTCCTAGCACGGTAGGCGGCCAGGCCGGCGGCATCCTCCTCCTCATCCGGTTCGACAAACTTCTCGGACTTGGCGTATTCCGAAGGCGCACCCTCGGTGGGCTCCCTCGGTGCTTGGCCTTCAAGACCGTCCTCGGGGCGGGCTTCGTCCTCTTCAGAGTTGTCCTGCATCTCGTGGTCCTCCATGTCAGAGCCGGAGTCCGACACGTCATTACCGAGGTACCACGCTGCCTGGTAGTTGGAGGTACCCTTGGGAACTCTGGTCTTGGCCTCCGCGGCCTCGTAGTAATCGTCGTCGAAGTAGTGGTGGTCGTCAAGGAGCACACCCTTCTTGATCTCAGGCGGTCCGTCGGCCTCCATCTCGTCATCGTCCATCGCGGCGTCGGGGGCCAGCTCAGCCAGGTCATCCTGGTCCTCATCAGGGGTATCAAGAATCTCCTCGGTCTCGGTCTCCTCTATAGCCATCTCCCCCCTCTTCAACTTTTTGGGCAGTGGTGCGGCTGTGATCTTCTCGACCTGGAACGTTCCGTAGTCGCCCAGTTGGATCAGACGGTTGGCCTTCAGGCCTCTTCCTCTGACAACACCGGTAATGACCGTGGAGCCAAGTCCGGAGCCGGAGAACTTGACGTCCTCGGCCAGGACCCAACTTCTATCCTCACGCCACCTGACGCCCTTGGGAGTCGTGTTGCAGAGGGAGCGCATTAGGTTGGCGCACTCCTGTCTGTTCTCCAATTGGTAGAGCTTCTCCTGCTCGGGATGGAAGTGGGTGATGTATGACTTGAGGGAGCCCAGTGTGGACTGCTTGTGCTTGGCCTGGTCGATCTTGTCCAGACCGTAGACAACGGTGAACAGAGTCGACAAGCCCTGGCTTTCCAAACCACGCAACATCAACTCGCCCAACTCATCAACCTCGACGTCGGCCGAGAGCATAACCAGCACAAAGTCCGCAACCCGGGTGGCGTCAAGAACGGCGTTCAGGTCCCGTTTGAGGGGGATGTACTGGACCTTCTGCTTGAAACGATCCACCGAGACTTGGAAGGGGGTCTCTTCAACTTCGGCTTCGATGTCCACGCTGTCGTTCAGCTGCCTAATGGCGGCCGCGGCGTCGCCATCCTGGCACAGAGGCACGACGGCAACAACTCTCGGAGCGCCATCTCTCCCAACGAATATCGATGCTTCCTCCAGTCTCTCCTTGCGCTTGGTAATCTGGCGCTGCTTGGCCTGGTTTCGTCGATCGAACTTTGACATGACTTGCTGATGGGGCGTCTTGCGCTGGCCGCGTTCTTCGCCGGGAAGTCTGCCTGTTCAATTTAACAAAATTCAGTCAGTATGGTATTTTCAAATACGATCAAGCTGTCTGGGTGGTGAGGGGTGGGGGTTTTGGTGGCGAACCTTTCGCAGCATCTCTCAGCGCACCCTTGGTCGCATGTTTGGACTTGAACGGCTTGTGGGTGACCTTGGTGGTCGGTCTGTGAGAGTGACTCATGGTCGCGGCGGGCGGTTTGCCGTCTCCCCCAGCCTTAAATCGAAATGGTAGCGAAGCCACGTTGATCGAAGGCTACTTGTCGGTCGGATTCGAGGATTGGGCGGTGAGATTACTCGAGTTCGGCGCAAGTTGGCCCTGTATTTTGCCTTCTCGTCGGTTTTGCGATCGCGGGGTCCTGCCTATCAAAATCTTTTTTCGTGCGTGGGCGACAGCGTATCTCTTATCGCTAAGACAGAGTCACCCCCGCAAGGTCCACTGGAAACTCACTGCAGCCAATTGAGTGATCGCTATCGATAGAGGCCTTTACATGTTCGATAACAACTGGGTGAAATTTCCTAGGTCGGTCAACTTTTTTTTGCTCCGCCGCTGGGACCTTGCGACGACGGCATTCCACGAGAAAAGAGGTTGCCACAACTTGCCAGCACCGCCCACCATGGAAGTCGACACCCGCCAACCGCAAACGATTTCCCGAAACAACACACACTCCAATGGCGCCGTCCAGGTGAAGAGACGCACCGACTTGCTCCCGCGTGAGGAGCGGGAGAAGATCAGGAAGCTGAAAGAGGCGAACAAGTCGTACGGCCGCGGCAAGAACATCAACATCAAGTCGATCCGGGACAAAAAGCTGCGCACCAACCTCTCGCGGCTCGAGAGCAAGTACCGCGACGCCACGATCAAGGCCAAGGATGCTGAGATCCTGCTCGAGAACTCGGGCGGCTTCCTCGAACCCGAAACGGAACTTGAGAGGACCTGCAAGGTCCGCCAGGATGAGATCACCGAGAGCGTCGCCGTCACGACGGCGCAGAAGCGTTTCGAGCTGAAGCTGGAGGAGCTTGGCCCGTACGTTGGCGAGTACACCCGCAACGGCAGAGAACTCCTGCTCGCGGGACGCAAGGGTCATCTGGCGACGTTCGACTGGAGGGAAGGCAAGCTGGGGTGCGAGATTCAGTTGGGCGAGACGATTAGGGACGCGAGGTGGCTGCACAACAACCAGTTTTTCGCCGTTGCGCAGAAGAAGTATGTCTACATCTACGACCACAACGGTGTGGAGATCCACTGCTTGAGGAAACACATGGAGGTTACGCACATGGAGTTCCTCCCCTACCACTTCCTCTTGGGCACGGTAGTGAGTACCTCCCGATTTCACGCACTCAAAATCGGCTCTTCTAACGAACGCAGGCATCGACTGGTTTCCTTAAGTACCAGGACGTTTCGACCGGCGACATCGTCTCCGAGATGCCTACCAAGCTTGGTCCTCCGACAGCCATGACCCAAAACCCGTGGAACGCCGTCTTCCACGTCGGACATCAGAACGGCACAGTGACCCTCTGGTCGCCGAACCAGACCGATCCCCTCGTCAAGCTACTGGCCCACAGAGGACCCGTGAGGTCATTAGCCGTTGACCGGGAGGGCCGGTACATGGTCTCGACCGGTCAAGACTGCAAGATGGCGGTCTGGGATATCAGAATGTTCAAGGAGGTGAACCAGTACTTCACAAGACAACCCGCGTCTTCAGTGGCCATTTCCGACTCGGGTCTGACGGCTGTCGGATGGGGCACGCAGACGAGCGTCTGGAAGGACCTATTCCTAAAGAACGAGCCTGTCCAGCAAAAGGTGCAGAGCCCGTACATGGCATGGGGCGGCGAGGGCAAGCGCATCGAGCGAGTGCGATGGTGCCCCTTCGAGGATGTCCTGGGCATGGGCCACGACGAAGGATTCTCGTCCATCATCGTCCCCGGTGCCGGAGAGGCCAACTTCGACGCCCTCGAGGTCAACCCCTTCGAGACGGCCAAGCAGAGACAGGAGGCCGAGGTCAAGGGCCTGCTGAACAAGCTGCAGCCGGAGATGATCGCGCTGGACCCTAACTTCATCGGCAACATCGACTTGCGGTCGGACAAGCAGCGCAAGGCCGACAGGGACCTTGACGCGAAGCCACTGTCGATCGAGGAGGAGATCAAGAAACGTGCGAGAGGCAAGAACGGTGCGCTCAAGAAGTACCTGCGCAAGCAGAGGAAGAAGAACATCATCGACGAGAAGCGGATGAAGGTTGACGAGATCTGGGAGAAGCAGCAGAAGGAGAGGGAGAAGAAGAACAACGAGGTCGAGGCCGACCTCGGCCCGGCGCTGTCTAGGTTTGCGCGCAAGGAATAATTTGTGGCAGAGGTGGGAGGGAGGGGGGTGGGGTATACTGTAAAAGTCGACTAAAAGTTGGACGGGGAGTTGGTTGCATGTAAGAGGCGTTTAGGCATTTTTCACCCTTTTGTGACCATGAATACCCAAACCTGAGGGTTCTTCTCTAAATCTTGATGCTCTCCATTGTGACGTCTCACACGTGAGAGTGCTTACATAGGGCGTTCACCCCAACCCGCCAAGCATATGAAAGAGCGCCAGATTGTCGTGTGATCGGTCGTCTCTGGGAAGTTGATATTCTGCCCCGTTGTTCCCTACATCCCTTGAGAAGGTTCGACTCAATCTCACATCAATAGCCAGTTGGACCATGCATCTTGGTTGTTGAGTTTTGATCATTCGGGGACAAACCTCATGTCCACATGCGAAGAAATACACACGCCAGCCAACCACCAACTTTTATGTACCATGCGCCGTTACGCTCCTTGCCATGTGTTTTCCCAATCTTTTATGTTCCATACTAACACTTACCTATCCACGTCGGGCACAGCTCACCCGCCGCCCCCTTTTACAACAACTTCAGGTGTCCCGTGATCTGGTCGACGAGGCTCCTTGGCGCGGGGCCGACACCGAGCACCGTCAGGCTTCCGGCCTCGATCTGCGTGCGGCCGGCGTCGGCGATGACCTCGGAGGTGACGCCGAGGCTGCGCGCCTTGCCCATGAGCTCGAGCATCTCGTCCTGGTTCTTGATCTGCACCGCAATCTTGGCCTGGCCGAGGCGCTCCCAGCGCTTGAGGATGTTGGCGGCCCCGGACGACGGGTCCTTGGCTGCGGCGCGGGAGAGCGACTTGTAGCATGCGAGGGTCGCGTGCGATGCTTGCGCCGCCATCTTGCCTGTTCGAAGCGGGTTAGTTACGGGATTGATGTCTCGGGACGTCGCATCTGCGCGAGGAACAAACATACCCTTCGTCATGCCCAGATCCATCCTGACAACGAGAACCAGCTTGCACTCCTCATTGGAGTCGGCGAGTGGCGCGGAGTCGGGATTGGGCTTCTTGGAGGAGGCAGGCTTCGCGGAGGAAGCAGCGTTGCGCTGGCGCAGGCCGTCGCGGCGGTCGGCGGCCACGCCGTTGGCCCAGTTGGGGGCGTGGTCGAGGATGGTGTCGTCTTCGTCAATATCGGACTCGTCGCTCTCCAACGGGTCGTCTGTGTTGGCGCGAGCCTCGGCGCGCAGTTCGGGGGAGATGAGGTAGCCACGGATCGAAAAGACGCCCAGCACGAAGCCCGTCAAGAGAGCGACGACCGAGGTCGACACGACGACTGCTTCGGAGGGCATTGTGGGCGAGTGTTTTCGATTTTAGGGGAAAATTTTGGGTTGAGCTAAAGAGAAAAAGACGAGACACGAGGTTGAGATACGGCCGACCGGAAGAGTTGGGATGAACCGCAACTTTTTGTGGGAATAGGATTCTGGAGATGTCGGGTTTGCATGCTTCTCTGCTTAATCTGGCGTAGTAGACCACCGCTGTGCCTGGCCGGATGACGCATTTCAGGGGCTCACATACTTACCTGGCTTGTCTCGGCCTCTGTGGATGTGGCTGAAACTCCCCTGGACCGCTGCTTCCGGGGACCCTGTAGCGGACAATGTCCCCACCAGTCGACCTCATGGCCAGGGAGGGGTAGGTGACGGACGGGTGGGGGGGTTTGTTGACTTGAGGGAGATCTGAGCTAAGGCACAGCATGTGAGAATCTGAGATGAAGACTTGGCTGTGCTTATCTCCCGCTTGTTCACATCTTGGCCTGGTGGTACTTCATCGGACGAGTCCAGTAAGTAATAGGGTTCTCTAGTAATTGGCGCTAGCGTTGTGACCGTTCCCATCCTCTGCGACACACTGCGACTTACTCATTTGTAGAACCCACTACCAGAATTTCATCGTGAACAACCTTCGAGATGACAGGGAGCAACGCCGTGATTGTCGGACTCAGCGGCTGCTCTTCCAGCGGGAAGACGACGCTGGCCCGTTTGCTTAGGGACATCTTTCCGAGCACCTTCATCTTGCACGAAGACGACTTCTACAAAGCAGAGTCCGAGTGAGTGAACCCAAGGCCCAATCTAGTGCATGTGATGGTTACTCATCTCCTCGACCAGATTGCCGACGAAAAATGGCCTACTGGATTGGGACTGCCCGGAAGCAATCTCCATTCCGGACATGGAGAAAGCCCTCACTTATATCCGTGAGAACGGAACGTTCCCGGTAAGCCACCACACGGATGCATGTTTGATCTTACCATCCCGTTACTTACGTGAAGCCTGCCAGCCCTTTGTAGACTCCAAAGAAGATCAAAACTCCGTCGGCAAATGCCCCGTCACAGACGCCAAGATTGCGGCCGTCAAGGCAAAGGTTGCGGCTTGGCTCCAGCCCGGCAACCCAGGACACGCCATCTTCACCGAGGGCAAGCTCAAGGTGTGTCTCTTCGATGGCTTCCTGCTCTACTGCAAGGAGATGGAGGCCACGATGAAGCTCCTTGATATCAAATTGTTTCTTCTGGTGAGCCGTGCCAAGGCGACGCAGCGTCGCGAGGCCCGCGACGGCTATGTCACTCTGGAGGGCTTCTGGCAGGACCCTCCTGGATATGTGGACAAAATCGTCTGGCCCAACTACGTAGAATCTCACGCGTGGCTTTTCGAGGATGGAAACGTGGAAGGCGACCTGAGCGAACAAGTCCTGCGTGAGAAAAACATCAAGGCACAAGTTGGGAAGGGGCTCGACATCGATATGGAGACCACCTTGGATTGGACTGTCGACACCATCATCACGGAGTTGGAAAGACAGGCTTCCAAGCAGTCTTAAAGCGCAGTGGCTGACACCAACTTGAGTACTTAAAAACTATGTGCAAGAAGTGTTGAACACGTACTTCGGCCCTTTCCGCCAAGTCCATCGTATCCGGGAATCCCATACAAGGTCAAGGGGCCTCGGAGGCTCGCTGGGATCAGCAACCTAGGAAAATCCTTTACCCCTGCCAAGAGTCAGACTTGGTGGCAGAGTTCGCGCAAGAGGACGGCACGGTATAACTGCGGTTGGGATCTTTCTCCCAAGTAGCTGTGCCGCTGCTGGCGACGTTGATGTACTTGTACTGTATAGCCTGGCCGGCCGGCAGCTCGATGGTTACAGACCAGACGGGATTGTCCGAGGTGTAGCCCGAAGCGCTCAAAGAGACAGCGTTGCTCGGATTCCAGTTCCCGAGTGAGGGGATGTTGCCAACAAGCTTGACAGTCTGTCCGAACTGAGTCACAACACGTGCGTTGAAAGTGACGAGCACGGAACTCGGAATGGGGCAGCCGGTCGCAGTCGGGGTCGCTGTGTTGCGTGTGCTTGTGGGCACGCCGGTCTGGGGCGTCTGGTTGGCAGGGAACGATGTCGCGGTGGCGCTGGAGTAGGAGCCGGCGATGGAGGTGGCCTGGCAGGTACCCGGAACGGAGGTTGCGGAGCCGACCCAGCCCTTGGGGATGACGTTGGCACGGCGCTGGGCAGCGGTGAGGAACGCGGCATAAGACCAGGTGAGGTCGTCGGCCGAAAGGGGCTGACCGTTACTGCGCGAGAACTGCTCGGCGAGCGAGCCGTTGGTCTGGGCGTACGTCGCGACGACGTTCATAAAGCCGTCGGCGTAGGCGCTCACAGCGTTGATGAGAGAGGTGTATGTTGCAGAGCCGGAGGCGTAGGTCCCGGGAGCAACTGAGCCAAGACGGTCTCGGAAGAAGGCAAGGGACGTCTGCGTGACGGTGATGGAACCCTGCTGCTTCCAGACGTAGAGTGCGTCGTAGAGCTGCTCGGCCGCGGCGAGCGTGTTGAGATACCAGGGGTTGCCGCCGTAGTAACTGTCCTCGGGGTATCTTCCCACGGCGATGGCGGCAGATTGCGCGATGCCGTTGTTGATGACATAGATGGTACGGAACGAGTCCACAACAACCTTGTGGCTGGCCAAAGCCTTGTCACTGCAAGGTTGGAAGGTTGCTGCGTCACAGGCCGCGGCAGGGTCGAAGTTGTGGATGGAAGCGAGTATCACGTTGGCGTCGCGGCCAGATCGTCCGTTTCCGTTGACTTCACGACTAAGTTAGTTTCCTTACTTTTCGCATAACGGGTTCAGCTGGGGCGCCGGCTGACTTACTGTTGGCAACCATGAAGTTGCCGGCTGGGTTCCAGAATCTTCCCAAGAAGCAGAGAATCTGAGGCGCAACAACATCGCAGGAGTTGCAAGACAGGCCAAGCGAGCGAGCCAAGGCACTGCCCTCAACAAGTGCTGCGGTATTATGTTAGACTTTGACAAACAAGTATAGAAAACCAGGGGCAAGTACCGCGGTGCTGGCTAGCAACTGTGAAGAAGGAGCTTCCTTGAACTTCCTCCCAAAGATCGAAACCAGTTTGGTTCCTGATGACAGTCAGTCTGGGTCAAGCATTCGAGGTATTTCCCGGAGTAACATACCAGTACTGAGCAACATAGCTCAGATCGTTGCGGATGACAGGCCACAGGATTGACGAGGCCGTGGAAGAGTAGCCGTTGGCCACCAGCCACTTGGCATACCCGATGATGGCAATCGCCCGAAGTGCAGGGCCATCTCTCTGGGGTCTCCCTACATCGGTTATTAGCATGGCTCGAATCCAGAGGACAGATGTGCCATACCCCAATCACCAGTGTAAGGCCTCAAGTCTACCTCGTACTTGGGCTCGCCGAGGCCCCGACCGTCGCCAAGGCCTCCCGAAGGGTTCGAAACTCCTTGCAGGCGAGCCTGGGAGGCAATGTAGTTCTGGATGTTGGTCTGGAGGTTGGCGTCATAGCTGTTCGTGAAGATGTCTACAATAGCCTTGAAGACTAAACCAGCGTCTGGGTAATGATTAGCTCCTGCCTAGTGAAAATCTCAATAAGGATCAAGGTGGAAATACCTCTGGTCCAAGTATAGAAATCTGCCAGAGAGATGTCAGTCAGTGACGGTCCTCAATCCATGAAGGGTGCTCCAACCACATTATATACAGCGGTTGTAATGGTTGTATCGATTTGCTACGCCCAAGGGTCGGCTTACACGGAGGGTCAACTCTGTCCGGAGAGGCAATAACAATGCCTGAGCTCACGCCCTGAGCATGGCAGCCGTTTGGTCCAATGTTGCAGAGCAACTCCCTTAGAGCAATAGGAGTCTCGGTAGCAATAAAAGAGTCAACATCCCTTTTGACAATCTGAGCCCCCGGGTAGCCCAAGATGGCCTGGGTGGCAAACGAGCCAAGCAGGAGGGCGGAGGTGAACAGCTTCATGATGGGCTGTGTGAGGCGCTCGGTGGTGTTGGATGCCAGTGTTCCTGACATGACATGCTGGAGGTAAACCATGGTGACTTATATATTCCCCAAGAGGCCCGGCAACGGGCAACTGTCTAGGGTGTCTCGACGTGGTGTGCCTTGAAGGCCCGAATGCTAGAGTATCACCGAGCTGTCAAATCGGTCTGCATTAGTCTCCTGACGTTCAAGCTGCTTTTCGTCACGCTCGTGAACCTGGGGCTATGTCGGCTCAACCGTAACAAAGCCCTGTTCACGTCTTCCAAACTGGTTCGGCGATTCCTCTACCCCGTTATGATGTTCTTTCCGGTCCCCCCTCCGCTGATCTCCCTGTTCCTGTTGATGTTCACGCCGACGGCGATGGAATGCGAGTACCGGTGGTTACCACCTAAAGAACTTCCTATAGTACCGCAAAGGCAAATTGACGCCAATCACGGTTCAGGCAGTGCCGTGCAGGCCGCACCAGGTCGAGGCAAGTCGTCACTCGGTCAAATCAGCCCAGACTCCAGCGAGGGGCCGAGGACAGCGACAGGGGTAGATGATGTCCAACCTGGTCGTTCGGTTTTATCCGCCAAAGACTGCAGTTTTTATTGGTGGTTTTGACGTGAGGGATACAGCGAGGTTGGGGTTGCCTAGGCCGAGAGGAGGAGGAGGAGGGTTAAGCGTTCCCCGCACCTTCCCGTCCCGCTGCTTAAGCTGATCGAATGACCGAGACAGAAACAAGGCTGGCGGCCAAACGTGTCTTTGTCACACGAATCTACACTAGTGGGGTCTGGCTTTGGAGAAGGGAGCGAGTGGTACGGCTCTGTGTGACCATTTACCTGGAGCTTTGGTTCACTTGGACGTCCGTCATTATTCCTTCTTGAATTGCCGTCGGCTCACGTGGAAGCTAAACAGTGCGTCCCGCTGGCGCTTGCTGGTGGCATGATGCCATCAACTCGGCGTCACGAAGCGGAATATATTACTCTCCGTGGCCGAGCATCCTTGCTCATCTACCACCATGCAGTAGCTTCGACCAAGGAGTGTGATGCGTGATGGATGGTATGGCGGAGTCTCCTGTTGATATCGGCCCGGACGACGCCAAATGCTACCCCAGATCACACAAATGCACCCCGCACCAGACATCGCCCACATCATACATGTAGGCATCGATACACAGAACGGGGACTCTGCGCCGCAACCGACAAACCTTGATGCCCGTTGGAAGCGAACCGATCAGAGGGGTGGGCACCGCGATGCAGGATCAATATGTATCGTAGCATGGCAGGCATAAGATGACAGCGCCAGGCACGGAATGCGCCGAGAGAGAGACCGTGGAGAAAACATGGCTCTTCTGGACTTCCATCCCGGTAATTACATGCCAAGTCAGGTAATAGCAGTCCTCCCCATCACATAGAACCATTCATCTCTGTGAGAAGACAGCGTTTCGACCGACGACGCATGTGCGGCCCACTGATGAACGTTTGTTCAGACCGGGAGGGGATGATACATTTCACGACGTGCTTTCCAAACCCGGCAAGCGCAAGTGTTGCTTTTGCGACAATCTCGCTATACAAAACCCAGACTGACGAGTGCCTTGGGAGGAAAGCTACGAAACTTTCTAACGCGGTCGACACAGATGTATTTTTAGAAAAGGGGATTCCCCGAGTAAAAGTATGTGGGCAAGTCATGGTTTTCCCTAACCTCAAAGATCGACGATCTCGGAAAAAGGGTACGGAATATGACGTCCCCAGTGCAATATTCCACCACGCTCAAGCTTTTTACGGCGAACGTGGCTTCCTAAAGACCGGTCTCTCTTGGATCTGTCGATCGGAAGATTGACATCATGAGGTTTGATGGCTCCTTGGATGATCGAGCTGCCTCAGCGCTCGACTCTGAACTCCCGTGGGAGCAGAGGAATGCTGGGCACAGACCCGTGTTTGTTGAAGAGAAAAGGAAAACCGAGAAAGAGAATTTTCGCAAGGCTGCGATATGTAGTAAATTTAAGACCCACTATTGCTTAGCTAAGCTTTTCGGGTCATGTGGAGACCGACCCTAGCTGAGCCTCACGACTTTTCTGGTTGGCCACGAAAGGACCGCACCTGTCTTATCACCGTTGACATACTATCTCCAATCTGGTTGCGCAACAACCACATTTCCATTCGCAATTCACGAGTCATCGTCGTCGTCGTCGTCGTCGTCGTCGTCGTCATCGTCGCCCTCATCTTACACCCCATCTTCTTGATACTCCTGAGTGCAAGCCCTGCATATCGAATTCCAGTAAGCACACAAACAGCCGCCAAGATGGATGCCGCCACCATCGAGGAGACGAATCGCATTCGCATTTCGCTGGGCATGAAACCATTGCCAGTGCCTGGTGCCGCCCCAACTCAGTCGCAACGCGAGAACTCCGCTTCAGATGACGAGGATGCGCCGAGTACGCTCGAGAGCCGTTCGGCGCAAGCGTACGAAAACTACCAAAAAGTCCGCGATGCCGAAGCTGCCAAGCGCAAACGAGAAGAGCGGGCCGCCGCTGCGAAAAGGGAAAGGGAGGCTGCGCAGCGCCATGCTGTTCTCGAGGGCAAGAGCCTTGGCGAAGCAGAGGATGCCGACGTGGATGCGAAGGCCTGGTTGAAGGCCCAGAAGAAGCGGCAGAAGGCCATCGAGAAGGCGAGGAAGCTGGAAGAAGAGCAGGCTGCCGCCGAAGCTGCCGCACTGGCGGCTGTCGAGTATACCTCGAAGGATCTGGCCGGTGTGAAGGTTGCGCACGAACTCGACAACTTTCTTGACGGCGATGAGCAGATCTTGACCCTTAAGGACGCCACCATCGATCAAAATGAAGAGGAGGGCGATGAGCTGGAAAACATGGACCTTAGGGCTAAGGAGAAGCTGCAAGAAAACTTGGACCTCAAGAAGAAGAAACCAGCATACGACGTGTTCGCTGCTGCAGACGAAGGGGCAGAGCGCGGCATCCTGGCTCAATACGATGACGAGATCTACGGCAAGAAGAGCAAGAAATTCACCCTCGACGGCTCGGGTGCGATTGCAGAACTGGCCGATATTTTGGGGGCGCCGGAGAAATCGAAGAAACTGCGAAACATCGATCTCGATGCTATGCGTAAGTACTGTCCTGCCGACCTCGACGGAGGCAAGATGTCACTGACTTGCCCACCAGAGGATGCCCCTACTTCAGATTACCTTGACATATCCGAGATCAAGGTCAAGAAGCCCAAGAAGAAGAAATCTAAGTCAACTCGGCAAAAGCCAATTGACGAGGATGATATTTTCCCCATCGACACAACACCAACTGGCGACGACATGATGGACCTTGACTCCGGCGCGGCTGTGCTACAAAAGAAGCGCAAGATTGAGGATGACACGTTTGTCGATGACGAGGACTTGCAGGCGTCTCTGGCCATTCAGCGTAAGAACGCTCTGAAGAAGAGAAAGAGGGCCCGCCCCGAGGACATCGCTCGGCAACTAAGAGAGCAAGTCGACGAGCCAGGCGAGGCTCAAACGGGCGGCGTGGTGATTGATGAAATCTCCGAGTTCGTGTCCAACCTAAAGAAGCCAGAGGAGGAAGAGGAACGCAAACCAAAGAGGCCAAAGTCTATGTCAGTGGAGCCCGTTACGGCGATGGATGCCGAGTCTGGCGACGAAGATCACCCCATGGGTGAAGACGACATCCATGAGGCTTGGGAAGACAGGACGAGGGAAGACTCCACCGATATTGCGGCGACGGGAGTCGACGAGGAGAAGACGATGAACACAGGCATGGGGTCGACCTTGGCGCTGTTGAGAGAACGCGGCATTCTCAAGGATGCTCGCGGTGCGGAGCTGAACATGAGCCAGCGCCAGAAGGCCGAGTTCTTGGCAGAAAAGAGACGCATCGAGCGGGAGCAAGAGGAGCGGACCAAATCCCAACGCGAGCGCGACAGGAACAGCGGTCGACTGGACGCCATGTCCACCAGGGACAGGGAGGAACGCGCTCGGCAGGCCAACGCCCATCGCGAACTGCAGCAGTCCCGTGTCGTCGACGAACTCTTCAAGAAGCACTACAAGCCCAAGGTGGAGCTCAAGTATGTGGACGATCACGGCCGGTCCCTCGACCAGAAGGAGGCCTTCAAGCACATGAGTCACCAGTTCCACGGCAAGGGCAGCGGAAAGGGCAAGACCGACAAGCTTCTGAAGAAGATCGAGGAGGAGAAGCGACGCGAGGCCAAGCCGACCTTCGACGCCAGCGAAAACGCCAACATGAGCTCATCATCGGCGAAGCGGCAGGCCGGTGTTCGATTACAATAAAAGGCTATCGGGATGAAGGTCGGGGACCAGGAAAAAGGTGCAGACCCTTTAATATGTACAATCCAAATTGATGAAGTTTCTTCCATGCTGACACAATGCGCAATTTTTCAGACACCCGGTTGGTTCTTCCTACTTTTCCTCGTCATCCAATCCCACATAATGGCTGCATGAAGTACAAGTCGTACTCCAGATTCCCTTGCATGCCCCCCTTGTTCCTCTATAGTTGCGGTTGAAGTCATCGCTCATTGTTCCGCACATCATTGGACCAGAGCCGAGTGGTTCCCATCTAATCGTTACGGATGGCCGAGCAGACTCTCCCAGCTCCACCGAGGCTGTCGATGCAGTTCGTCGTTCCGTTGCGCAGCAGGTGCTTCACTTTCACCGCTCAGGCTCTCGTATTCCCTCTGCGCTTCCTCGATCAACTTGAATATGTCGTCCATGTCGAACGCCGACGGTGTCCGTTTCGGCGATGCGCCGAGCTCGGGACCCGGGTCGCTGCTCTGGATCGCATCCTTGATCTCCAGCATGAGGTCCTCCATCAGCGGCGAGACGCAGGGCGAAAAGTCCGACGAGTACTCGGACGAGAACTCAGACGAAGCGAAGGAGAGCGGGCTGTCGGGCTTGTCACTGCTACTATGGCTCGACTGACGCTTCAGGGGCGTGATGCTGCGGCTCGTCGGCGGCGGCGGCGTCGGTGTCGGCGTCGTGTCGCTACTGTGCGTCCGACACCGCTGTTGCAGCCGCGCACGTCTCTGGTCCCGCCGCGTCCTGATGATGTCCCGTATGAGGTTCACGTGGAGTTCGTGGTCCATACCCGCTGCCGGCGACCCGCGGGCCCCTTGTGTGAACATGCCTGAGTGTGCGTTGGACATCGCGCCCGACCTTGCGGCGCCGGTGCCGGTGCCTGTGTTGCTCATCGTGTGTTGTGTACTGTATCGGTCTTGATGCAAGGTACAGAAGCTCGACGATGAGCCCTGTTCGTGAAGACTAGGTCAGGCGTGTGTCCACAGGCCGAGAAAGAGATGTCCACGCTAGATAAGATGGGCGGGTAAGTGCGCATTCTGAGGATGGAAAGACACGGCCGTGGATATGTACCTGTAGAGCTGCTCACCAGCATCACACCACTGCTCTGGGCCCTCTCGTGCTCCCTCCCGCTCTACCGGCTCAGTGTCGAAAACGGGAAATGGTTTCCTTCTAGCCGTGTTTGGACCTCCCCCCACCTACTTCGTCGAGGCCTGGAGGCTTTTCGGCTCTTGGGAAACACGTTGCCTCCTCGCTCAGCTATCCAACTTCGCGCGGCGCTGTTGAGGTGCCGGTAGCAAGCGCTGCTAATCCTGGAAGCGGGTGCTGATCGGGGACAAAGGACCCTTTTTTGCCATGTGGCGTCGGCCTGGGTTTAGGCGGAGCTATCAAAAAGGCGCGGGATGGTTGAAAGTAGGAGGGTTGACGTGCAATCTTCTCTCCTGGTCTGGTCGAGTCTTGCCGCACTCCGTCTCTCTCTCACTAAAAAAAGAATAGTGAGCGAGAAGAAAAGAAGGAGCGTGGGGAGAGACGGGTAAAAAAGAAATGTCACTGTTGAGGATCTGTCGATGCCTCATGCATACACATACTTGCACACACGCTCTCCCTTCCACCTTTCGGTCTACGAAACGCCCGTGTTTTTGTTTCCTTTCGCATTAGAGAGGAGAAGACGCCTGTTGCTGTATCATGATGTGCCTTGTTGCTCCATGTTCTAGGTCTGAGTCTCCCTTGAATGCCAATAAACACTCTCCCGGGCGACCTTTAATCTCCAAGAAACCCCGTAGCTCCGCTGGCCGGTTCGCATTCCAATTTCCCTCCCCCTCGCCCCCTTCACCCCATCCACTTCATCACAACCCCAAGATCAATCCTCCTTGTTTGGGAAGACTGTATTACGACACCAACGTAACACGAAGTGGCTTTTTGCTGGGCTGAGCAGTAGCAAGGGGCGAATTTGGCAGCCGATATTCATTCCCCTCAACGTCACCATCGCGAAGTGTTGTTTGATGTTGGCAGGTCCTAATGTCCGCAACGCCACGCGTTCCATTGACATTCCCGCCCGATCTCATACAACTGCGTCCTCTGTCTCCAGACAGCGGACCTTTCCGTGGGTTCCTCCCAGGGCGCTTCCCAAAAACGTCCCAGTAACCCAAGACAAGCCGAACGAGACAAGCCAAAAAAAAAGAAAAAAAAGGTTGAAGACAGTGTTCAGACCAGCACGGCGCCATTACAACCGAACGAACTCGATTCGGGAGAGGGGTAAAAGGAAGAAGAATGACAACAAGAAACAGCCAGAGATCACCACAAAATTTAAGAGAGACCTCAGGCGCCAGCCTCGGGGGGGATCTCCTTGCCCTTGATCACGGCGTCCGCAAACTCCCTGTCCGCCGCCGAGATGGCGGCGGACCGCCGCGACGTGAACCACCACGTAAGCGTCAGCACTGTGAGCCAAACCCCGACCCAGGTGAGGACGACACGAGGGGATCGGCGACGGCGCGGGGCGTAGGGCGAGTAGCTCTCTTTGAGGTTTGGCATCATTCTTTTTGGATCTTCTCCGTTTCCCCCTTTTACTTTTCTTCTTGTTTCTTTCGCGCGGGTGAACGGCGAGAGTGCTCGCGCGTGCGCGCGTGCTGTTTGTGGCTAGATGGCGAGAGAGCGTTCGTGCTCCGGTTTGCTAGTTTAGCTGCCGGTGGGCACGGGCAGGCGGCGAGGCGTAGGTGAGAGTTTGGCGTCGCTTGGTGGTGGCCGTCGGTGAACCTGGACCGGCGCGGCTGATCAAGGGACAGGTCGTCGCTTGGCCCTCTCCGTGACTATGGCGTGGCAAATTGATGAGACGGGCAGATCGTGATAGACGCTGAAGTTGACACGCAACGGAGAGATGAGCGAATGATCTAAGAAGGGTAACGACTTGCACAAGCAGGTTCTCGACCACAGTGTGCACTCGGCGCTTAATGACATCATGATACTGTCCTGGCGCACTGTAGTCGCGATGAGTGAGATGGGTGGCATATTCGAGTGAGTGTAGGTATGAGATGGTTGATTAATACTCATTTTCACATGAAATTCGACTGAACTGATGTGATTATTGAGTAGTAATAGCGAGTCCTTGAGCAGAGCGACCGAATGACATTTATTCAAACTCGTGATCTTACTCAGAGATAGAAACCAGGTTGCTTGTTACTTCTGCCAAACGTAGGGGGCGTGGAATCTCATTCACCAACACCGAACATGATGGAATGGGATGACAACCACAGCTGCTGCCCTCAGCCTTGTTTGAGAGCCGTCAGTTGACTAACTACTAACGTTTCCCCCCAAGACGAACAGCGCTTTTCTGTGAGAGTGAGGAAATGCCCTGACTACAGGCTCCTTCTTCTGGGTTGGGGCTCTTGTCATGAATGGATAGTCATCGACAGGGTGCTGGACATATAGTGTCCATTCACATATTCACAGAGCCACAAGGCTATTCTATGCTTTGTACTTGGATTACCAGATCGTAACAATGTGTTATGTCGCTTTGCGCGCAAGGCGCTTACAACAGCCGCCCAAACCCAATAATGACCCAATAACGCCGAACCCGATAACCAACTACAAGCGAATACTGGCTCCGATTCCCTGGCCCTCATACCAGACTGTTTCCTTCCAATTGCCAATCCTGACTGTAACATTCGCAATTGCGTCAAGTTTCAGGGCCCCCCCAAGCGCCCTTCTCACAGCTTCATAGCCCACAGACCCCATGGACCAGTCCACGGGCAGCTTAGGCGTGGTGGACGTTCCTGGAGGCGCCGCAAAAGGCAGGTCGTAGACAATGCGCCCAACTGGCTCGGTGTGGTTGTATAACGCTGTGGCGTTAATCCAATCGACATAGATGGTGTTATATCGCAGGGGGGATACCAGCGTGAACGTCGCTGTGGAAGACAACAAATGGAAAGTCGCGTCTCTGATGAAGTGTCCCTTTTTTTCTCCTTCTCCGGGAAGATCCAGCTTGGGAGCGGCAATGCTGATGTTCAGCTTGGAAAGGCCCTCGCCGATCAAGGGGGCAGCCGGAATGGTTCCCCGATGAGTCTTCACATCTATGGTGATGTTGCGACCAGACAAATACTCCGATATCATGTCGCTGGCAGCCTTCCGACTGGCCTCGCCCCCTACCGCGGGATCCCATGTCGCCTTGACGACCAAGTTGGTGTTCTCGCCTTTGACAACCTTCATGTTTTCTGCGGTCGCACTTCCCAGTACGAAGCCATCCTTGACAATGTGGATATTGACATACGGAACAACAGCCGTGTACGGCGTAGGGTTCGTGATGTTGACCAACGCCTCGATCGTCATCGACGACGAAGAGGTGCTGATGATCTTGACATCTCCGACTTGCGGATGTATGTTGCCCATGGTGTCGCCAGGCAGAGCTGCACCAGTGTAAGTCATTGTGACCCAGCAGTCCCCCCCCTTCGTGAGCAGGGACAAAAGAAACCAACCCACGATGATACGAACAGCGTCGGACTTAGTACGGACGTTTTACTGGGATTTTGCCCTCTGCAGGGACATCCTTCAGAACCAAGTTCCCAAGAGCCGTGTTGACGCGGATGTCAACACTGGCCTTGACGTCCAACAAGACCTCCTTGCCACCGAAGATGAGTCTCTGCATCACGTCCGTCAACACATCGCCGTCGGTGATGTTGAGCGGGGCATCGACGACTCGAGACATAATCTTCAGTAGTGGATCGTGCTTCTCGGTGCCTTTCACCTTGGTCGAGTTCGCGGGTTGCCACTTGTCCAGGTTGAGTTCGCCAAGCTTCTTGTGCTGATACATGACGTCTGCAGTGGCCCGCAAGTCCGTGACATTGATATCAAAGTTCATCTCCTTCGGCAGGCTGGCGAGTACCTCAACCGTACCAGACACCTTGGGAGCTCCATCAGGGTCATCCGGGTCCGCCATCGGGTCGGGGAGTTGGAAGTTCACGTCAGTGAGCGAGAAGCTCTTGATGAAATTGTCAAACCCCTGCCCCGGGAAGGGCACAGGCACGGTAATCTCAGATAAGATATCGCCAACCCAGCCAGGTGTGTCTGAGTCGGGCATTTTCCGGCCCCGGACGTAAACGGTAGCAGCCTCGCCGTGCATGTACTGTTCCAGGAATTTGTCCAGGGGCGACAACTTGGAGTTGGGACAGATTCGAGTCAAAGATTTGGGCAGCTCTCGGATGATACCAGAGACGTTGACAGTGACATCGCTCCGTGGCTTGATAGCAAGAGGCTTGGTGGTGGCGTCCGCGAGAAGGATGTATGGGTCGAAGGGATTACAGTTGGGGACAAGAACCTCAAACCCAAGTTCGGGTACGTCGAGACTGACTGGGAACTCGTTGTATGCCGTGATTGTCACGTCGGCGCCCACTGCTGTTCGTTGCCCTTCCCTGTCCGGAACGTCTCGGAAGTTAAGACGTGAGATGTTGTACTGCGGCAGCGTTGGGAGTTGGTTCGCTACGTGATGCATTAGTTCAGAACTTTGAATAACGCAAGGCAAACAATGCGTAATGGTATTCAAAGGAGTGCTTTCTCTCCGAAGTACAGGGAGGCGAATGAGCGGTAGAGTGATTGACCTTCAAAAACCAAAACCTCGCTGACTGGGTGGGTGCCCAGTGGGAAGATTCCTGACCGGAGTGGGATCTCGGCCTTTCCAAGTACTTTTAGCTGGTCGAGCTTCCCGTCCAGCCATTCGTTGGCAATCTTTCGATATGCTTCAGCGTCGCCGGGCGACAGTTCAGCAATGAAGTCAATCGCAGTGGTCTGGCCATCGACGATGCTGACGGTGAGTGGCGGCACCACAGCGGTGCCAAGCAATGCGCCGTCGAACTCCGGCAAATAGACGCCAACCTTAGTCTTTTCCGTTCCCAACTGTCTCACAATCCAGGTTGTGATTTTCCCGATCCTGCGAGATGTTGTGTCTTGCACTCGAGAGCCGTCGAGTCTGAAGTTCGCTTGAATACGGGCTCGCACACCGTCGGCCGTAATGGATTCCAGGGCCAGGTTTGTCGGCTCGACGACCGCGGCCTGCTTGGCGTACTCCTGGACAGCCGAGGGCACAAAGAAGCAGCCAGCCATGATGCCGATGACCAACAATATCAGCACCGATATTGAGATGAGAGATGCCCATCGAACAGAAGAGCCCTTGGCTTTTGGGGGGTTCGAGGCGAGGGAGGGCGCGCGAGAGGTCTCGGGGTCGTCTTGCTCGCCATCGTATCGGGGAGTCGCAGACGAGCTGGACAGCAGAGGTGCTGACTCGGAGAGTGAAGAGTCATCTCCCGCTCTTCCCTTTCCCTTGGGCGCCAGCAGTGGCGATCTCTCCTCGTCTTCGGCCATGGTGGAATAGACGGGTATCGTGATCGTGATTCGCGAGAGGTGGGTTGTCGGGTTAGAATAGAGAGAAGACCGTCATCGCCGGTCGAGAACGAAGACGATTATGAAACAGAGAAAAGCATACAGAAGGAAAGAATGCAGGAGGAAGTGTACAAGTATCCGATGGTGTCGGAGAACCAAAACGGCCGGGATTCGTAATGGTGATGATGTCAAGGAACTTGGTTCATCCTAGGACGGGCTGTGCAGTTGAAGATGCTAGCGTGGAGGTCAGCTGAAACCAATGAGACGAAATCTGGTCAGCAGGGCCGACTTGCACGGAGTGGATGGCTGGGGATGATCTTCCCTCGTTTGCTTCGTTCCTGGCTAGGCCGCTGAGGGGGCAGTGGGTGGTGGGGGCACGGTCCATTCCCAGAGACATGCAACCTGCCACGTTCCGGTTACGGCGGTTGCACCGGACCGGTCTGGGCTCCTGCAAACGATCAGTCCCCTGTAGCATCCTTCTGACCTTTGCATTACATGCCCTGCAACCTGCTGAAGCACTAAAGCTAGGGGGCCTACTGGGCCAGCTCTGAAATTTTCGGTGTAAAGCGGTGAGGAGACCCTTTGAGTTTGCAGCTGCCTGGGACGAGTTTGTCGAGGGCCCAATCGCTATCGTCTCTCATGTGAAGCTATCCATCTGTGACTCAACTGGCTTTATCTTAAAAGTACACGTCAAATTTGAACACTACCGTAACCCAGGAATCATTGCGATTTGTTCATATCCCTTCTCAGTAAAATTTCAGAGCTCTCAAGCACTCAATTGGGCAGCACTACTCCCTCCGGAAGTAATCTCAACACTCCCCTCTCGCCTATCCAATATTCTTAGTGAGTTGCCCAGCATGAAGCAAACAGCCTTCCGAGTCACTCGTCAAGCTCTCAATGGCGCCCAAAGCCGCGCCTACTCACAGTCAACTGGCCCGCGCCACCTGATGTCCATTGCGGACTTGAGTCCCGCCGAGTTTGCTACCCTCGTCCGCAATGCCGCGTCGAACAAGGCCGCCGTCAAGTCCGGCAATGTCCCCTCGGCGCTTGCCACGGGCCTGACGGGCAAATCGGTTGCTATGTTGTTCAGCAAGCGGAGTACCCGCACTCGTGTGTCGACCGAGGCTGCTGTGGCTCTGATGGGCGGCCATCCCATGTTCCTGGGCAAGGACGACATCCAACTAGGGGTTTGTAAATCGATGCTCTCATCATGTGCCAGTGCTTGGCTAACACTCACTCAGGTCAACGAGTCCCTGTACGACACCTCCAAAGTCATTTCTTCCATGACTTCCTGCATGGTTGCCCGCGTTGGTCCTCACTCTGACGTCGCCGGTCTGGCCAAGGACTCGAGCGTGCCCGTAATCAACGCCCTTTCCGATGACTACCATCCTCTGCAAATCATTGCCGATTTCTTGACCATCCACGAAGCTTTCCCGGCCTACACTAGCTCCGACAAGGCCGACCTTGGCCTGAAGGGACTGAAGGTCGCTTGGATCGGTGACTCCAATAACGTCCTCTTCGACCTAGCCATCGGCTGCGTGAAGATGGGCGTCGACATCGCCGTGGCGTCCCCCACCGGCTATGGCATCCCCGACACCATGAAGGCCGTCATTGCCTCTGCGGCTCACGGCCTAGCCTCTCCCGGCAAGCTCACCGAGACCACCGTCCCCGAGGAAGCTATCAAGAACGCCGACATCTTGGTGACGGACACCTGGGTGTCTATGGGTCAAGAGGCTGAGGCCAAAAAGCGCCTCAAGGCCTTTGCTGGCTACCAAATCACTAACGACCTGGCCAAGCGCGGCGGTGCCAATGAGGGTTGGAAGTTTATGCACTGCCTGCCCCGCCACCCCGAGGAAGTCGCCGATGAGGTTTTCTACAGCCCTCGCTCCTTGGTCTTCCCTGAGGCGGAAAACCGTCTGTGGGCTGCTGTTTGTAGGTTTTCTCCCAGTCCCTAGCAATCTTTTCCATGCTAACACTCTAAAAAGCGGCCCTTGAGGGCTTTGTTGTTAACAAGGGCAAGATCTAATGGCATATGTGTCGGCGTTCAAAAGGGATCACATCAATACGAAAAAACAAGGCGAGGCGTTTTCTTTCTTGGCAAACAAATGGTACAGATTGAATAGCAGCTTGGTAGCATTGAAAGATGGCAATACCCCTTTTTACCAATGCCTGATGTTCTCTAATACAAAATCGCTTAACCGGGAGGAAGCTGGCTAGCATCAACGACCTCGTCCGCCTCCTTCAGAATCGTCTCCTCGTTGGGTCCGTACAACGGCGAACGGGGCAGGGCCATGAGACCGGTACGGGCTGACTCAAGGATACCGAAAGGTCCGATGAGCTTCAGGAAAGAGTCGATTCTAGATGGCTTGGCGGAGCTGCGCAATGAGTCAGTATACGAACGGGCTCGGTCAGCGGAGGGTCAGACATACACTTCCACAATGCAGCTGTTGGTGCTGATATCCAGAACCTTTCCTCCGAACTGGTGGGCGAAGTAGGTGATGGACTTGAGATGTTCGTGCTTGTGACGCAGGGCCTGGCTGACGGCAAGTTTGCTGGGGTGAAAGTCCTTGGCGACCTCCTCCAGCGACTGCTGCTCAGCCTCGAGGGCGTGCTCGCTGTCGGGATCGGCAGCCGTCATCTCACGGTGGTGAGCGAGCAGCTCCTCGAAGTACTCGGGTCCCAGGATGTTGATCTTGGCCAGCAGAAGCTCGCGCTGGACCAGAGCGGCATTGGTGTAGTCCAGCACAGCCCAGACGGGGACAAGGTCCTCCAATTGGCGCCGGGCCTGCTCGACAACGCCATCCTGTCCTGTCAGGACGATGGTCATGCGCGACAGGTCATCGACCTCGGTACTGCAGACAACAAGAGAGTCGATGTTGAAACCGCGCGCAGCGAGAATGCCCGAGACGCGGGACAGCACACCAGGCTCGTTTTGGACAAGGCAGTTGAGTATGTGACGCTTCGGGGGCTGCGACGACGGCGAGGGCATGTCGTAGAGGATGTTGGAGACCGCTGCCTGGGCGGACCAGGCGGGCGGGCTGTCGCTCACGGGCAGAGGCGCCGAGCGGCGTCGAAGAGCCTTGTAGGCAATGGCAGAGGTCGAGCTGGTGGTCGAGCTCCATCGTGCGGCGGCGGAGAGCGATGTCGCTTGGGCCGGGGCGGCGGCGGCCCGCCATAGCGAGGTGGAAACGAGGCGGCGAGACGCCATCTTTCCTGATCAATTGCGCGAACAACCAATTGTTCTCTTGACCAGACGAAGGACGGATCTCAAGACCTGTAGATGTATGATGAGATCGAGGGACAACGGCCAGAGAGATAAGGGCCAACTGACTCACCGTATGTGACAAGTTCCACCGGGAAAATTTGAGGAGATTTGGGGGATGATTGTTCGGAGGCAAGTCGGAGGCAGGGGAGCTGACCGCTGGCAGGGGTCATGGAGCACGGATCAGCTACCAGCAAGGGTTTTCAGTGAGCAAGTGGGCTTCCGTTACCTCTGCATCGCGGGGTCGAAATTGGTGGGTGCGGGGTTGCATCCTACACTGTGTGTGTCAGTTACCTTGGCAGCCTGGCAGCATTGGCAATGTAATCACCATCTCAACACAAGATGGTTGCAAGCCGTACAGACGTGCCTACCTATCTACGTGTAAACCAACATCCAAGCCACCTTGCTTGACATCCAGCTAACCCATTTTAGGATTGAACATATACTTGCCGAGGCGGCAGCCAACCTTTAATCCGGCAACCCGTCCTAGCTTTTTTTATCTGACTTGAGTCGTAATCACAACAAGCTGCAACGCCGCCGAATGCAGCTTTCACCTAATCTCTGTTATCACCTCACCAACAATACATGGCGCGACCTCTGATACCGACCATTTTCTCTCTACATCGCTAGAAGTGGTCGAGACGATCCATTGGCAACAGCGTCGAGAAAGAGACAGAAGTACAATATTTCGAAACCTCCAAAAGGCGGAGAACAAGGAGAGTGGGCAGTAGGTGTGAGGGAAGGGAACTTGTGTGTCGATATGATTCCAGCCCAAAGGAGACCGACATCAGTCGTGAGGCATAAACCTCATCGGCACCTAGGTTTTGAACCTCATTTTGCAGTAGAGTAGACTATTCGCAGTCGGTTTCAACTAAAAGTCATTGGAATGGTTCAGAGACGACGCCGCAAGGAGATTCGCGCATCTCAAGTTGATGCCGACATCACTCCGATGCAGCCATATGTGGCTGGTGAAAAACAAAGCAGCTAAGTAAGGGCGATGATACGCTGCCGTCGCCTCCTACTAATCTGCCGCCAGTCCTAAACATACTAATTCCGTATTCCTTATGCTAACTCTATCCCTAATCCTAACCCAAATCCTAACCTCTAACCCTAACCAGTCCCTTACAGGCATTCTAAAGAGTGCATCTTTCTAAGATTTTTTTAGGATTTTCTAGGCTTAGAGGGGAAAAAACAGATGTTAGGAGGGAAAAGTGGAGTAGACACACTCATTTGTACCTGTGGGAACCGACGGCAGGATATCTTCGCCCCTAAGTAAGTCTGACACCTGGGGCGCTAAGTCGGACGGACCGCGTATCGCCGCACAGACCAACTGGCTCTGCTCTGGCTCGGCCATTCGCAAGGCTCCACCTCCGAAGAGCTTCAAACCTCGTAAAATTTACCCAGAAATTCCACTTGCCGTCCGTTAATCCACGGGCACTTGCGCATTTTCCCGACGCACGCCATAATCGATCCGTACCCCCTACATCGGCGACGATCGTATACAGAGCCACCGGCATTCGCGCGCAGCCGCAATGGACGACTCCGAGCGACGGTCCGCCAAGCGTTCGCGCTTCGACCAAACAGAACCCGAACCGCGCAAGGCGTCGCGATTCGACCGCCGCTCACGATCGCCGACTTCAAGACGCTCGGAATCGGCGAGAGATCGTAGCCCCATAGCGGCCGACCATGCCACCGAACCCAAGAAGTCGCCCGTGGATGCTGCTACTGCGGCTGGTACGGACTTCTTCGTGTACTCCTACAGCAAGCACAACAGCTAACGTTAGACTCCCAGCTGCGGCTGCCGCTCGAATCAATGCTCAACTCCAGGCGAAGAAAGGCATCCAGCACGTCGATGTTCCCCCGATCAAGACCGCGACTCCTCCTGCCGGCGGCGCGCAGTCGCCTGATCCGGCCAACACTATCAATGGCGAGATGTACATTGCTGACGGCGACTACATCAAAGACATTGAAGTGAACGACCTTCGCAACAGGTACCTCTTGACCAAGGGGTCGACTCAGAAGATGGTAAATACTCCTGTGTAAAACCACTGATCATTGTTCCCTCCCAGGCCTCGCCTCGGGCGTATTTCGCTTTCTTCCATGTTCATAGATTTGTGTCGAGATCATCCTGCTTACTTGGCACGATAGCTGGCACAGATCACCCCTCTTTGGCACCTGCTGACTCCATTTGCTTGATCTAGATCAAAGAAGAGACTGGTGCTGGTACGCAACATCTCCCATATTTACGTCGTGTTAGGAACAAAGGTTGACTTTGCAAGATGTTACTACCCGAGGAAACTATTATCCCGACAAAAGCATGGCTACTGCCGCGGTATGGTTACATGACCCGATTATTCGGAATACACACTAACATGTCTCGGCAGAACCCGCCTCTGTATCTTCATGTTACAAGTACATCGAAGACTGGTCTTGAGCAAGCCGTTGCCAAGATCGAGGAACTCATGAAACAGGAACTCCCTGCGCTGGTCGATGAGCGCCGTTTCCGCCGCCGCGATCAAGAGCAGGTCGAAAGGGATGAATATGGCCGAGTATGTATAGAGCTGCTTTGTGGTTTCTCATCTAACGAGTTTTAGCGCAAATGGCCCGAGGAGAAGATTCCTATTGGCTTGGAATCCGTTCCGGGATTCAACCTTCGCGCCCAGGTCGTTGGCCACGGAGGTGCCTACGTCAAGCACATCCAGCAGGAGACTCAGTGCCGTGTCCAAATCAAAGGACGTGGCTCTGGATACCTGGAGGCAGCCACAAACCGCGAAAGTGACGAGGAAATGTTTCTTCATGTCGCGTAAGTTGTGTGCAGTCGATATACCAATCGATCCTTTACTGACCAGGGACAGCGGGCCCGATCCTAAGATGGTTGAGAAGGCCAAGGAACTTTGCGAGGACTTGATTGCGAACGTTAAGGAACAATACGAGGAGTTCAAGAGCAGACCACCTCGTAGTTACGGCGGTGGCGGCGGCGGCGGCTATGGCGATCGATCCCGCAGTCACGATGGCGGCTATGGCGACCGGTCTCGTAGCCATGATGGCGGCCATGGCGGCCATGGCGGCGGTCACGGTGGTTACCAAGGCCACAGCGGCCACGGCGGCCACGGCGGTGGTGGCTACAACTCTGGGCATGGAGGCCACGGTGGTCACGGCGGCTATGGCGGCGGCCACGGAGCTGCCCAGTCGGCCAGCCCGGCTCCTCCCGGCGGTTCCAACAGCCCTGCAGCCGGAGCCGACTACATGGCCCAGTATGCGCAGTACTACGGTGGACAGGATCCGTACGCCGCCTACGGCGGTTACGCTGCCTACGTTCAGATGTACCAGCAGTACTACGCCGCCGCTCAAGCTCAGCAGCAGGGCTCGCCCGCGCCCCCTGGAGCTTCCGCATCACCTCCTCCGCCGCCCAGCGAGGCTGCTCCTCCGCCACCTCCCCCGAGCTCTGCTCCCCCGCCACCTCCATCAGGCTCGCCTCCGGGCACTGGAGGATACGGTGCAGTGAGTGACTTGTGAGGAAATTGAGTCTGACGACCATCAATGCTAACAGATGTGACAGGTGCCACCGCCGCCCGGTCTTTAAAGGAAGAGAACAGGCAGTATTTCAAGTGAGCCCCGTCTTTCAGCTTCGTGGCGATAAAATGTATTGAAGGCGTCGCTTGCGATGGCGTACGAGGCGTCGCAGAGGATAGTCATAGATTTTGTAGAACCGATGAGTAGATGCCGTCTGCACACGAGTAAACAGACATAGTAATACGACGAACGGACTTAACACCTACAAATGTACGAAATTCGGCCTGCACTCACGTGCTGCGCAAACCACGCCGCACTGTCTACTTATGCTTTACAGATGCATCTAGAAGGGCTGGGACGGACTATTCATTTTTCGTCTTGTTGTCATCTCTTTGATGGCAAGAAAGCCACTTTGCCTGATTATATGTTATCAGCTGTTTAAAGGAACCATTGTCTCCTGATTACAGTCTGAAGGCGGAGGGTTTTCATAGCAACTGGGATTAAACCTGGTCGGCTCAGTACGCTAATTCGACCCGATTCTTACCTCGAAATCCGTTGCACTGGTCCGGAGCCCCGAATCGGGTGGGCCGTCGGGGGTGATGCGGGGAAAAGCTCCGCCGCAGGACCCGGGCCTTCACTTGGTGTTCTATCCCAGCAAATGCCTTATCGATACCGGGCGCTGTATCCACCACAGCTACCTTGGGGCTCCATCGTCATTTCGTCCAACTGAGCAACTCCAACTCTCTCTCCCCCACCAATTGTCACATCCATACTCCTCCACCGTCCTGGTTTCGACGACCGTTGGAATCCCACATACGTCCCCGACGTTTCCCCGCCCTCGATCGTCCCGAAGACACAAGGAGAACCGTACACGATGAGCCACCAAAGATATCCGTCTCACGATCCTTTAAAGGAACCACACTCGGTCTCCCTTAAAGTCCTCAGGTAGTCAGCCAATACCCATCCGCACCACACCTGCGCGCGCGTCGATCGTAGTCTCCCACTCTAGCACGTAGAACAACAAAAGCAACCTTTTCTAACCCGTGAACTCTTCATGACGACCAGGCTGTCCCGTCCCTCGCTCGTCATCCAACACCCTGTCCGCCCGCCACTGATCCCCGCCAACCTCCCCGCCGACCCGACTCCTGCCTCCCTCGCCTACGACACGGCCGCCTCCACGAATCCCGCTCCCTTCCTCCTCTCGCCGATACTCAACCTCCCATTGAGCTTCGGCTCCGCCTACGTCGGCGAGGTCTTCAGCTGCACTCTCTGCGCGAACCACGATGTCCCCGACCCCACCACGGCGCCACTAGGCCCAGGAGGGCAATCCCTTGCTGGCGCCGCCCCCCCGAAGCGCAAAAGCATCCGCGACGTCCGCATCGAGGCAGAGATGAAGACGCCCGGCGCGAACTCGATCCAGAAACTCGAGCTCTCCCCACCGAACCCCTCCGACGATACCAAGGGCACGGATCTTGACCCGGGCGACACTCTGCAACGCATCGTGAACTTCGACCTAAAAGAAGAGGGGAACCACGTCCTTGCCGTGACGGTGAGCTACTACGAGGCGACCGAGACCTCGGGAAAGACGCGCACGTTCCGCAAGCTGTACCAGTTCATCTGCAAGTCCTCGCTCATCGTCCGCACAAAGATCGGCCCGCTCGCCCCGGCCAGGAGGCATGGCGGCCGGCGGTGGGCCCTGGAGGCGCAGCTCGAGAACTGCTCCGAGGACGTCATCCAGCTGGAGAAAGTCGTGCTGGACCTCGCGGACGGGCTGGAGTATACAGATTGCAACTGGGAGGCTGGTGGTGGTGGCGGCGGCGACGGGGACGCGCGGCCGGTCCTGCACCCGGGGGAGGTCGAGCAGGTGTGCTTCGTGGTGGAGGAGGCCGAAGGGTCTCCCCGAGCCCAACAGGGCGAGGACGGCAGGATCATGTTTGGCGTTCTGGGCATCGGGTGGAGGGGGGAAATGGGGAATAGGGGCTTTCTCTCCACGGGGAAGCTTGGTACGCGACACATCGCCTGAACGCGACCTTGGGAGGAAGGCGCCTCAACGCCAACCCAGTTGAGGCGTCCTTCCCAGGGGCATAGAGGGGCCCAGTGGTCAAACAGGTGGCAGTGGTATACCAGCGTCGAGAGGTCGTCCGATCTTTTGGAAAACACTCAAGGCCCTGCTCGAGCTGGAGATCTTTCGGCCAGCAGCTGAAGTTGGATGCGCACGGCCAGAATCTGACCCAGCCATCAGCGCCTCGGTTGGATAGCGAAGCCTCTGAGAAAGGGGGGCAGCCGCCCTCAGGAGAACCCGCTTATATGCTGTGCGGCTCGCAAGTATCTCTCCAGCTAAGAGCTTAGTATGTGCTCTCCGAATCCCTAGTCTGAGCCGTAGCGCCAACGGCGAGCTCTTCAACTCGCGCTCAGGTGCGCCACCAAGTCTTCACTCAAGTCGTCATGCCAGCAATTAATACTGGATCTCCGAAGTCCCCCCTGTGGCCACAGCTCCCAGCGGTGGCTGGGTTTGACAGCTTCACATCTCAGCAGTTCATCTCAGATCCAAAACTCTAAAAGACGTCCTGATACCATAGTGTAGACCAACGGTCCGACAGACATATGCTCCGTGCCGCCGCCGCCGCCGCCGCAAGTTCCCGAGTATCGATCGTCCCCTAATGTCTCGGTCCTACTTCGGAAACGAAAAGGGGTCGCCGGCACAATGATCACAGGCGGCTCCTCTTTTGCTTTTTCGTGTCGTGCTCCGCACGAGATAGATATAGAGACCTAGTTTTGTTGTTTTGTCGCCCGCAAAGCTACATGGCACGGATCGACAGGTGGCTTCGCCGCTTTGAAGGTTTCCCCCTGCGGCGGCTATGCCGCTGTTACAGATTGATTGCGGTAGAATTTTGCCGGAATGAGATCGGGCTTCATTTCTTCAACCTAATACTTGTAGTGGGCTCCAAGGCAAGGACATGGCAAGTGCGGATATATGAAGACAGCTCGATCTCAGTACCCTGGCTATGGGCAGTCATCTCGAACTTACAGAGTAGCTTTGAACCCGTGATGCTAACGCCCCAAGTTGGAGCTAACAGGGTTAGATGACGCAAATTGATTTGTCCATCTACGTAGTATGTGATGGTACCTCGAGACGGAGAGCGGACGCACTGGTTGTGAGCGCAAGTGAGTATTCCGGTTCCTGCTCAACGGGTTGAACCAATCCGGCGGGTGAGCTTGATAAGCAGTAGAGGCTTTTCTTTTGGTAAAAAGATTTTTGACGATCCAAATCCGGTGAGATGATGAGTAGCCATTCGCGTGCCAGGGGCCAAAGGAGGCAGACAAACCTGAAAAGTGTCAGCTAGTGTATTTTAGTACGCCATAAGATGGTTAGCGTGTGCGTTGAGTCGATATGTAGGCAACATCTGAAACAAAGGTTTCTTCATGCCTTTTGGCTGGCTGCAGACTAAGAGTCTGCAGTGGCTGACCTTCCCGTCGAGCAATCCATGATCCTAGACTGCCGATGTGTGTGTTCATGCCCAACCGTCGAAAATGTGTGCCGGCCTCAGTGAGGGGGAAGCAACCTCACACGACGAGATATAGGATCAGGGATTGGGCGGCTGGCGAAGATAGAACGGATAATACTCCGTAGAGTCGACAACATTCCAAGGCATGACAAGTGCGTTAAGTGACACGGCGGGCATCTGCCGGTGCTGGCTGGTGTTTGCTTTTTGGCGCCAATGGGAGGTGGCCCGCAATGGGCTCTCCGGGGAGGGGGGAGCACCACCCACAGACACTGGGAGCTGTGCGCTGATCCTTGTCCGTCAGGTTCGACATCCTTGAGCCGACCGTGAAATCAGGCGTATTACCAAGTCGCCGCGATGGGAGACTTTCCGAGCTGTAGCCTATTCTGGCAGCCGTCCGATTAACAGGGAATGCCCAGTTGTCCAACCTGTGTGCGAAGCAGGAGCGGCATAGGCATTGGGGTGGCAGGCGAGACCCCATTTGGGAAACAAAACTAGGTAGCTCGGGTTACCGTCGACGAGCCCTCTGAGACGAGCGAATGCATGCTAAGGCAACCAACCACTGGTTTTAGGGCTTGCCAGGTTGACAGGGCAGGTACACCTTGGGGACGACCGTTGACAGATGACGAATCGAACTGAAGTTTAGTGGACAGGAAGATGATTGCTCCGTAAGAAAGTGGTAGTGGATGGGATGTGGACCGCCATGGTTGATGCTTCTTTAGCGCTTTGCACTCATCTTGCTCGACCATTCCAATTCTTAAGATAGCGCATGTGTGGAAAGCGTTGGGTTGACTGCGACCGATCTCATGAGTTGCGTGTAAGGGCTGTGAGAGGGCATTGGGGTTTGATCCATAGAGTGACAGGGAAAGAGGGTGTGAAGCATGAGCCCGAAACCCCTGGGCAAGGTGCATGGTTGGCCGGGTACCGGAAGCCAAAGACTCTTGCATCCATCCGGCTGTGGCGCCGGATGAACAGATCGTGGCCGGTTATCTGTTTTTGTTTGTTCGGGCTGGCGGAAAATCGTTCATGTGAAGAATGGAATGAATCATCCTCATAGGGCGATATACGTCGCAGCAGGTAGGTTTAGCATTCAGCAGAGTCAGTGAAGGACGAGCGACCAAGGGTCTCGATACTGCCAACACCCATGACGATGACCCTGGGATACGACAGTCAGTGGATATGACCCACCAGGGCGAATACTATGTAACACCCAAGAGGTCAAGCCCTAGGTGGTTTTCGTCCCGAGGGAATTTGAATCTGGTACGGATAGAAAAGAAGAAAAAACTTGTCATGTTGGCCAGGATGGAGATGGGACTGGAGTCTGAAGATGAGAGCCAAGCGCCGGACCGCGGCATCTCGGGACAAGAGGATGTTTGTTCCGCGCCGGTTGGGTCATGAGGTAATGATTGTCTCCATTGTAATTTCGAGGACGAGGCCGAGGAGGCTCAGAGGGCGGACGGCAACTGGTGACTGCAGATTTTCCTGCTACTTTGCCGTGATTATTCTTGCTGTTGGTGTGGTGTGTACTTTAGTGTCAAGAGATGGAAGGAGGCGTGCGTGGTCGTCCACATTCAGCAACGAACGCGGTGCCGGGATTCATTCCATCGTGGGGTGAAAGGCTTCTCACACGTGCGTTTGCCAAGAAACAGGCGTGGAAAACTGGTGTGTCTGCAGGACAGGCGGACTCTGGCCAAGTCCAGTCGCATAGGATTCAGGCTGCTTTGCAGTAGTCGCGGTCGCATTGAACAAGACCTCTATCCTGGGAAGCGTGCAGGGCATGGCAAGCTAGTGCTGGGTACCTACGATGTAGGTATTCGTAGCTCACTTTTCAGATTTCTCCCCTCATTGGAGCAGGTGTCCAAGACGTTCATGGAGGCCATGGGACATTACTGACTGACTGGGGGCCAGAAGTGGGAATGAGTATCGGGTACCGATCTGTACACCACATGATGCCGGGCGTCACTGGCGGCAGAAATGAATGGCGAGTGAGGGGAAGGGAAGAGCGATTTAGACCACGTTGGGGGATTTCTGGTGATGGACGGCCTTGGAGCTGAATAGAAGATCCCCAAGGCAAGGGCTCGAAGAGGAGCGAGGGTGGATGCTAAAGGAAGAGGGGGGAGAAGGATGTGGATGTTGATGGTCAGTCCAGCGTTCCTGGTGGACCGAGTTCGCGAGACAGGCACCAAAAGGGTCTGACGGGCAGAATCAGAGTGGCAGCAACTGTGGGCTAGGTGGAGCTATGGAAAACAGAACCACGGCGGTTTCCAGTTGATCGACAAGCAATTGCCCGTGACGGTGTGAGTGATCCAGAGAGGAGGAGGGGGGACAACGGCGCCCAGGGCCCTGAGTGTGTCTTGATGAGGTTTGCTGGCCAACCAGGTTTTCCCCTGGAAACGCTAGTTCAGGGACCACAAGAGGAAGGACAAGGGTGGGCTTGCTTCGAACTTCCGAGTACTGTTTTCGCGCCTCACCAACTCGGGCATACCTGATCTGCATCCGCGGCCACCACGCGGAGTTAACTATATGATGTATAATGTGCCGGGGGTGGATGCAGTGAGAGAAACAGATATGGAGAGATGAAAGGAGGAAGGGAGGGAGAGAGGGAGAAACCCCAACGAGGTAATCAAAGCGGCTGGGGGTGAAGCTGGAATGACACGGGCAGTCCAGTCAGTGGCCTGGAAACCCGAAGACGCCAGGGGATGGGAACTAGAAACAATTGACAAGAGCTGTTGTCAACTTGATGGGACCAGCCAGAAGGAGAACGCGAGACATAGTTAACGGTGACCGAGAGACATTCTTCAATGGGGTCTTACTGCACGTGTCATTGCTTCTTTTCGTCTTCTGAGATCTCGCGTCAAAGAAAGTAAAACAAGTCGGTGCGAAACACGTCAGATATCCCCAGGCCGGTTCAGCGAAGCCTGAGGAATGGACTTATCAGATACGCCAGGCTGGTTATGTCTTGTCGAGTCGAAGCATCCCGGAGACACGAGACACGCTTGCGCGAGTCGAGACGGGATGCAGGCACGAGCAACAAGATGGACTCAGGGACGGATTTTGTATGAGTTGCAAGAGTGAAGAGCATGGCATTTCTCAGAGAGCGAGCCCATCATGCTTCGAAATTCGAGTTTGGTGTGTTTATCCGGTGGGAGGCCCAGTGTTTGTTGTGGACGCGGTCTTGAATCCCCCTGCAATAGCTGCTTGCACTGCGTCCCTCCGGCTGAAGCGCGTCTCAATCCCAGGCGCTCGCTGGATCCCTGACGACCTCCCCAGTGTCGCTCTCACTTTCCTCAGGGCGGCAGCCATCCTGCCTCCCCTGCCACCCGCCCTCTCACCTTCTCACCTTCTCACCTTCTCACCTTCTCAGTAGATATGTTCTGTCCCCTACCTAGATAGGCATCTACAATAGGTACCTGACAGTACTCCGTCCAGCAGGTACTTACTTACCTCTGGTCAACAGGCTGCCGCCCACCCCGTCCGTATCAGTCCCCACCCATCCCACCCAACTGTCATCCCCACCTCCCACACACCCCTTACCCAAACCACACACCACCACCTCCTTCCCTCCACGAACACTTCGGTAGCGCCAACAGGTGACGAGCGAATGGAGGCGCCTGAAGGTTGGTGCTTGCCCTATTTCTCTCTCGCGCTGAGCCCGATCACCACATTAGTTTCCCATTCTGAACCAAGCCGTCCCATGGCTGCTGCTGTTCGTTGTCCGTCGCCTTCCACATTGCGCCCCGTGCTTAGCCCAAACCACTAATCGTGCATGTCTCCCCCGACCTGCTTACTGCCCTCTACAAGGACCTACACCTCCGTCGGAGGATCAAGCAATAGGGAAAACGAGGGCGACGCGGCTAGGGGAAACATAGCAAAAGGAAAAAAGAGATAACCGTCCGCGCGTGGCTTTTCGGTGCCTGACTTGGCCTAATTTATTTCATGTTTCTCTTCTTCGCCTTCTTCCCCCCGCCACCGCCGTCTCTCTCCATTTCCGTCCAACAGGCACTTGTTTGGCAATCCGTCGCCGGGGAAGAAGCCCTCCTTTTTTTCGCCCCGAAGTGTGTTCCTCCTTTTCCTTTTCTTTTTCTTTGGAGGCTCTGCGTTTGTTCGTCTGTCACCGCCGGAAAGAAAGAGAGAGAGAAAAAGAAACGAAAGAGAAAAGGCCTGGGCCACCAACAGATACAGACAGAGACAGACAGAGACAGACAGAGAGAGAGAGAGAGAGAGAGAGAGAGAGAGAGAGAGAGAGAGAGAGAGAGAGAGAGAGAGGGGGGGGAGAGAGGNAGAGAAGGGAAGGAAAACATACCCCGACAGCATCGCCTGGTCTCGTTTGTTGGTGTTTATCCTTGACCAAATCGGCACGACCACCAGCCTAAACTTGGGTAGGAGGCATCTGATCCCGAGCCTGGGTCTGGCACCATCCACCAACCTCACTCGACCTGGCTGACGCCTCTCGTCACTCGTCAACTCTCACTTCCACCTTTTCCTCAACCACGTTTTCAACGTTCCCAAATCTTCTTCACTCCTTTGGCGGTTTCCTCTTCTTGTTGTTGATTTGCTCTTCGATCTCGAGACCCGACGGCAATCTACCTCATCCTTCTTGCCTCACCATATCACACCTCACTACCCTACCTCTCTTACTCTGTGTGCGCGGGCTTTGTCTCTCAACAACAGCGACCAAACCTCACCACTACCACCTCGTCACCTTCCGCGAGGTACGCTACCCTGCGCAACGACGACACCTTCCGACCCCTCTCCAATCCGAGTTGATCCTTGACCTCCGGCTCCCCTGCTTCACCTGCCTTCGGCTCCGCTACTGGACGCCTTCGTTGTCGCTGGTCGAAAAGCAGTCGCATTTTTCCCTGGTTCGTGCGTTCACCGCCTTCTGTTCCCCCTCATCTTCTCCAGTGCTGGATGGAGACCTCGACAGGAGTCCATAGCTAAACGAGACGGTTTCCCTTGCAGCTGTCGCCTGAGACTTTTTCTTAGAACCTCCCGGATCCTGGCACCTCTACCCCTGCCCTGTTCGCCCGCCCACCGCACCGCATCGCACCGAATTGTACCACAAAGTACCAATCCCTAGTCCTGCCTGACCAGTCAACGACCCAAAGGACCCCGAGACCCTCCTACGATTAAAAAGCCCCGGCCAGCCCCCCGTGCGAGAGCAACGGCGGACGTTGCGAGAGAAAGAAAAAAAATCCTCGCCGGCCAAACAACATCGTCCAATCGCCAATCCGGCTGGTCACCAGCAAGTGACATGTCATGGACAGCTCCTCGACGCCGCTCGCCGACTACTTCTGGATCGCCGGCATAGAGTCCGTCTCCTACCAGGACTCTACCCCGCAGCCCCCCTCCAACCTCGAATCCACCATCGCCGAGGACAGCGAATATGAGGAGAGCGACACCGAGCTGAATGCCACCCCGAGCAAGCGAGTGGCTCGCCATTCCAGCGTCGGCCGCCATTCCAGGCAGAACTCGGGCGGCCGCGCCTCCAACGGTCGCTTTTCCATCCACACCTTGGATGAGGTTGACGGGAACACGCGAAGCAACCGGAGCAGCGCTACGATTCGTCCCTCCCATGCCAGTCAGATCAACGGCTCCTCCGGCGGTGGCAATGGTCTCAACATCTTCAACGGCCTGCCCGGCCTCAACGGCTTGAATGCCGAAGGTCAGTTCATCGAGGGGTTCGACTTTGACAAAGCCCTGCTCAAGTTCGCCGCCGAACGGGAAAATTTCCTGGAGGACTTGTCCTTCAGCGCTGGTGCCAGAACACAGGCCAGGCCCCCAATGGTCAACCCGAGAGCCGAGCGCATCAAGGCCGACGAGGGCGACATGAGCGGCCGGAGGAGCCCCTTGCGCAGCATCGAGAGGAGCATCAAGGGCAGCATCCGCCGGAAGATAAGTTTCAGAGACATGAACAGCATGCGCAAACAGCCTACCACTCCTCGAGCAAGCACGCCCGGAGCCGGTACGATCCCTCGCCAAGGTCCGCCACCCTCCTGTGTAGCGCAATCCTCAAGTCCTTTCCGGTCGACTAACTCCCTAGCTCCAGCTTCAATTAGGACCACTAAGCGCTTGAGCAACTACAACTCTGTCATTCCCCCTCCGGAGCCCCTGAATACGGACCCAGACATGCACCCACTCAAGAGACGCTTTGAGCCCGTGTTGCTGGACAGATACCCGGCCAAGGACGCGACAGACGAAGTCAGCCGTCGTGGCAGATTTCCCGACTATGTTCCCATGTTTGCTTTCCCCAACGACATCCATATCGTGTCTTCGGACGAGCGACCCCGTTCCACCTGGCACGGCTTCACGATGACTTCCGATGACAACTCCAAGATCTATGGTATAACCATCATCATCTGGACTGCCCTTACGTCCGAGGTTGCAGACGAGGTGGAGACGAGGTGTGAACAGTGGCGCCAGAGCCATATGTCCAACGAGGAGCGCGAGTTGGCGGCCAGTCTTGGTGTGCGACTTGCAGCCGAGCGTGCCCACCTTTCTCAGCTCCTCGCGAAGCTCCCCACAGTCCCCTCGGGGTCATCAGCCCGAGACATCCTGGACGACCAGATCAGTACCGTGGAAGAGAAGATCAGTCTCATGACAGAAATGTTGAGACCCCTGCGCCACGGCGCGGCATCCAAGATCGACGGCTTGACTGCTGGCGAGAGCGGTTTGTGGGCCCCCAGAGCCTACGGCATCCTGGGAAGAGACGCCACGAGAATGTCGTTCTGGAAAGAGTGGCTGCGAGCCGTTGTCGTGCCGATGACCGACGGCGCCGTGCTACGAGTACCGCCCAGCTCCCCCAAAGTTGGCCGCTGGCAACCCCTTGAGCGATATGTCGTCAACCTTTGTACCGAGGCATTCAGCCCGCTGGCCTCCAAAACGCAGGTTGAGCTGGGCGTGCGGGAGCTGCGCCTCTATTGCCGAAAGGAGGCCATAAATGAGATACCGGGGGCGAGGACTATTGACATCTACGCCCTTTTCAGGTGTCTGTCCATGGAGAATATTGTTGCTCTTTTCGAGTATGCCATGTCCGAGTCCCGTATCATCTTCATGTCCTCCCACACCGGCATGCTCCACCTGGCATGTCACGCACTCGTCAACCTGTTGTATCCCCTTAAATGGGCGAGCATCTTCATTCCCGTGCTTCCCGCTCGTCTCATCTCCGCCCTAGAGGCACCTTGCCCCTACATCGTCGGCATTGAGCGACGGTATGAGAAGATCGAGCTGCCAGACGACGATTATGTGTTGGTCGATCTGGACATGGACACGATCGATGCCACTGCGCAGCCAGTCCGCCTGCCGCGGCAGCACCGCCGCAAGCTCCTCTCCTTGCTGCACGTAGCTGCCCCGCATCACATCCGGTACGGAGTGACTACCGGTCCCCCACCATACGCGATGGAGTCGTACCCGTACGATGCCTTTTCGGTCGAGAACGACACGCTCTTCAACTCGAGTGTTGCCTCGAGCTCCCTCGGGAAATGGGTTACGCAGAACTCCTCGTCGTTTGGAGAGCCAGAAGCGCCAAACTCGGTGCGGCCTCCAATCTTCAATGCCTTTTTGCATTCAAAGTTCGGCGAGCACAGCAAGTCGGACCGGCCCGACACCAGCAAGTCCGGGAAAACTAGCCCGCAATCCTCTGTATCGCCGGTGTCCATGAACTTCCCGCCTATGCCAACGACGCCTGTGTCACGAAGTGACTCTGGCTTCGCCCAGACTCTGAGAGAGAAGAAGTCCGGTCACTTTGACGAGAAGTCTCGGCGCAGCTCGTCCTTCGGGATGGACAAGCACCCGCCGCTGCATCGACCGAGCTTGCCTTTTTTGAACGGCCACAACCCTAGCATGTCGGTATCCGCCCTCTCGGTCGACTCGCAGTCTTCGTATGGAGGCTACACGCCCGGGTATGCGCCGTCGACATACGCCCAGTCCACGCTGGCGGCATCGACCATCATGCCCAATATGCTGATCCAGCCCGTGCGGAATACCGATACCATGGTCTGGGTGGAGGGACATTGCTTTAACTGGATCCCCCACGACATGTCGTCTACCTGTTCGGTCTGCGACGATAGGTCCGAGGGAGACGGCATCTACCAGTGCTCCCACTGCGATGGCTATGCTCACAACCGCTGCCTGGGTCAGGTTTCGGTGGTGTGCAAGGAAGCATTTCACGCGGACCGCGTGCGAGCCGCCTTCGTCCGATGCCTCGCCAGCTTGCTGTACACCTACAGGAAGCACCTCGGCCGTCCCACCCGAGAGCAAAAGAGCAACGGCCAGCTTTATTCCTTCGACATGAATGGTTTCATTAAGAGTCTTCCTTATGACCAACAGGAATATGCTACCATGTTGAGAGATACACAAGGTAGGACTTTGCTCGAAGATCTCTGCACCCGCAATCCATGCTAACTACTGCCAGCTTTCAGCGAATTCATTCATGAGCGAGAGACTCAGTCAGCAACGCACTCTTCGATCCGTCTCTTCGACGAGATCATCATGGCGAAGAAGGCTCGAGGACGGCCAGGGCTTTCAACGGGGTTCTCACGTCTTTCGACCATCCGCATGTCCCACGGTGCATCGAGCAACGTCTCGGGCTTTGCTGCGCCGTCAAAGCTCAAGATACCCACTTACCTAGGCGACACTTCCGACCACATGTGGCGGACGGCTTCGGTGCCCGTTCCCAGCGCTAAATTCCCGGGCGAGTATCACACCGTTGTCAGTCGGGTTCCCGCGAAGCTAGACATTAGTCTGATGAGAGAGCCTCGAGCGATCCAGGGCGTCCCTCGGGCCGAGCAACGGACACGGGGCCTCATCCGGAAGCAAGTTCCCAGCATGGTCGGCAGTCCGCCCAAGTGAATGAATGAATCGACGAGGAGATCTGCCGGCGGAACGCCGGGCGCCATGATTCGACGACCATCTCATATTCTGCTTCCTGCGCCGCGCTGTACGATAGGGAGACTGTATGTGTAATAAAAGGCGGGAAGCAGAACTGTATAAAACCATATTGGCATAAGGGGGGAGTCCGGGGATCAAAAAGAGGTCAGGGGGTTCTCATTAGAAGCCGTCTTTCTCATCGCCAGTCTTTTATTTCCAGTTGCGAGAAGGAACTTGGATCCGCATGGCCATTTCCGGATAATTGCATTGTTGTCGAGCCGGATATGCAAGTTAGCAAGCAGGTAGAGGGCATCACTGGCGGGCGGGAAGAAATCTCTTCCCCTCCCGCGACATTTGACGCTGCAGGCTGTCTGTAGCCGCGGCGTTGTTAGCCGTTTTTATATATCGTTGTTTTGCGCAAGATTAGACCAACAAACATGAAGAGGATGAAACGATGACCACCAGGGCCTTGCGATCAATGTTTTTATGTCTCTCCTGACTTGACATGGTAAGCGAGACAGACGGGTTTTCAGGGTCATTATTGCGATGAGATGCTATGCAGGGAGCACTAAAAGGTCTATCTAGACTTTGATTCAAGTGGGCTGTAGCCGTCGAGCCGCCTTGATTCCTCATGTCTTTTGACGGGGTATGGATGGTCGCAGGCCTGAGATGCCGTGGACCATTGCTTGGATGGTTGGTCCATTGCATCTGGACTTCTATTCAAGCGGGGAAAGGACTAGTACGGATGCCGATTTTCTTATGGTTTCTTGGTAGCGCCCGCTCTCCTCTCTCACTCTCACCAGGACGTGTTGACGCAAGTGGACACAACGCTTTCTTTCAACTCCCACCAAGTCTGCAGAACGCATGTAGTTTTGCCTGCCGTTTCTCGTCATTCCATCCATGCCCATCATCCATCCCGCAGACCTACCAACGGGGGAGGAAAATAGCCTTTAAAAACTAGGACAAGGAGGGACGGGGGGGCAATGGTCTTTCCTGTCCCGCTTATCTTACCCGCCTTCCTTTTCATACATGCATCGCTTCACTCCATAGACGACCAAAAAAAAACCCCCAAGACAAAAAAATTTAGGCAAACTCGTCCTCGGGCTCCTCAATGGCATTCTTGACCCGGACGAGCAATGTCGTCTTCCACTTGTCGAGCTTGCTGACCTGGTCGTACTGGAAAAGCTTGTCGGTGAACTCCTCCTGGTTGCCGCCCTCGACAGCGGCGAGCAGGTCGTTGAGGAGCATGGCCTCGCGCTGCTGGGCAAACCCGGGGTCCATGTCGGCGTACTTCTCGACGGCGCGACGGGCGGCCACCATATCGCCTGTGGCGAGGTGGCAAATGCCTGCGCGAAGGAAGTAGTCCTTGACCGAGTACTTCATCAGGTTGTTGTTGATCGAGGCCGCCGCCACCTTTTCGTAGTTTTCAATGGCCTTGTAGTAGTCGCCCTCTAGGGAGGCCACATCAGCGACCTTGAGCCAGAGCTTGTTTGCGAGCCTGCGGTGCCTTGTTAGTCGCCATCATGTCACTGACACCTCTCGGTATCTTTTGGTTTTCTTCGTAAGGGGAGTGTCGTGGAAGAGTGGGATGTCCGACTTACGCGGCAGCATTGTCGCCCTCGTACCAACCCGCTGCGGCCTCGTAGCTTTCGAGCGCACGCTTTGTGTCGCCGAGCTCCGTCTCGAACAGTTCACCGAGCGCCTCCTTGTGGCCGGCCGCGCGGCGGAAGTTGCCCTTGGCGCAGTACTGATTCACGGCAACGTCGAGGCAGCGCACTGCCGCCTCCGGATCGTCCTTGCGGTAAGCCTTGAAGGCGTCGACGAGCGTGTTGGCGGCGTCATCGGGCTCCTTGAGGTTGTTGGTTTGTACTTGGGCCGCCTTCTCAAAGGCCTGGCCTGCATCGCGGTCTATCGTAAGAGGGTTTTGCCACCGGTCAGCTGTGCTGTTTCAAACAAGGGGCCGGAGACAGGAGTGATGGCGGGGATTGGGGTTGGGGCGAAGGAAACGGTCGCGGGGAGAAACTAACTGAGCTTCTGCATCTTAAAGGCGTTGGCGGCTTGGATGTACAGGTCCGCAGCGTTCTGGTACTTGTCCTCTCGGCCGCCGAAGAAGCTGAAGCCGCCGCCGGCGCTCGAGAGCGTCTTGTCTGCCTGCGCGACCACGGAATTCGTCAGCAAGCTGTATGATGTTGCAATCATACGCCAGGGTCTCCGTGTGATGTCCTATGGCCTCTGGTCTGCAACAACGGCTGGGAGAGGTGTAGGGTAGACATGGCCACTCGTCCAGTATCGACGCACCTTTTGCAGCAGCGCACGAGGGTCCTGAGCCATAGTTTCTTCCGGAAGTGAATCAAGCACGGCGAGGTACTATGAGTTTGGGATATCGTTCGATATTCGGAGATATGAGTTTCGAGGTGTCGACTGTTTTTCGTCGTTATGCCGTCAGGTTATTTGCGGGCTTCGGAACGTGTACCGAGATGTAGAGGACAGGTCGTAGATTTAGGTGAGGTTTGGAGATGGGTTGTTCAGTTGATGCTGGCATCAAGCGGGCGGGAGGCAGCGCGAGAACCGACTTTCAGGCGAGCATACAAGCCGCCCGCCCATTTGAGTCCCAATGACGCGGGGTCTTGTCGCTGTGGCTTAGCGGACGGGGCCCCGTGGCTTTACGCTTGCTTGCGAGTCCCTAGGCGGTGTTGGGTGGCATGAGAGGTTCTTTGGCGGGGGTTGCGTCACATCACGCCTGATTCGCCGGTGTGTTCCGTCTCTCTCTATCTCTCTCCGAGAGGTATTCTGTACATGTTTCTGCTGTCCAATGTACCACCTCTGTACGGATATCCGTACCACGTATCGTACACTACAGGAAAAAAGATTGCCAGGGGTTCAAGCTCCAGGTTAATTCTCCGGGGTGAAGCTACCAACTTCAAGGAGCACCACATTGCCGCAACTGTCCTGCCGCAACTGTCCTGCCGCAACTGTCCTGCCGCGACTCGCCATTTCTTCACCAATATTTTGAACAGCCTTCGTACAGCCCCTCCCATTTCACCAAGTATCAGCACTCTCGGGCAATACCTCACACGATGCGCCCCGTCTGTAGGCGCTGCAGCGCTCTCCTTTTCCAGCAGGCCCGAACCTTTGCATCCTCTTCCGTCAACCTCTCTGTACCAAAGCCAGCGTCAGCATTCCTATCCAAGCCGACATGGTCCGTCGCGTCCCTCCTCCCGCCTTCCACGAAAGCCGGCGCCCCTGAGACTTCCTCGGAAGAACCAATCTCCAGGGCCAAGCTTCATCACCTCCTCCGTCTATCTGCTCTCCCGCTCCCGGAGTCGGAAGCAGCAGAGTCTGCTATGTTACGCACGCTGCACTCGCAGCTGCACTTTGTACGCGACGTCCAGAGCGTGGATACCACTGGTATTGAGCCGTTGCGCTCCTTGCGCGATGAAACGACCGAGGGGGTGGCAGAGGCGACAATTGGACTTGAAGCGCTACAAGACGCCCTGGGCAAAGAGATTCAATTCGGCCACAAGCGACGTCCAAAGAGAGTGCGCGGAGAAGAAGTCGACACCAAGGGTGCAGAGGATTGGGATCCTCTCAAAACAGCATCTCGGACCGCCGGAAAGTACTTTGTCGTTCAGAGCAAGAAGGAAGAGTCATGATACCCACCACTAAGCGGATGTTCGATAAGAGCACCTATTGATAGACAAGTTTGTTTATATTTCTCGCATCTCGTTAGCGACAAGTGTGTATGCCGTTTCCCGTGTGTCTTGGCTAATTTTGTTACCAAAGCCCATCCGAGTTCCAAGGAATTCCTCTCGCTATTCGCCACGTCCAACAACACTAGCATATGCCTAACGATACCTCCACCGATCATTCCGGCTAAGATGTTGTCCATAGTAGCCTAATTCTGGATCTTCATCTTGCTCATTCTCGCATCGAGCTTGGTGTCGTTCTTGTGCTTGACCTCCTCCTGGATGTGCTCGGCTTCCTTGTCCATATCGACGTAGGCTGGCTTCTGGCTCTTGTCGCGACCGTACTTCTCGTCCATGAGGCCGAGGACCCTTTCGTCCTTTTCGACCTGCGCATAATCGAGATCCTCCCAGCCGATGTTCTTGAGGATGGTACCGATCATGTACTGGTATCTTAGGTGGCCGCTAACCATGCTGCTCACATCGTAGTTCTCCACGCCCTCGGCACCCTGGATTGGCTGCAATCCGGCAACTCCAAACTGGAGGTTGGAGGTGCGGTACAGGAAGCCGAGGATGTAATCGTTTTCAGAGTATACATTGACGAGCCTGCCTGCGACGACACTCTTCAAAGCGAGCCAGACGCGGCTCTCAGACGGCGCCGGAGTGCCGATCATTACAACCGACTCGATGAGGCCGAATTGGCGACGTTCCGCAAGCACCATCAAGCAAGTGTAGATGGCTCGGGCGGCCAAGCTGTAGCCGATTAAGCTGACGGGACGGTCGCCCTGCACTTTTCGGCTGATGGCCTCGGCCAAAATCATGCCAACCTTTTCGGCTCGGACCATCCCAACGCTCCACGGGTTGTCAATGACCTTGCTGACCTTGAGGAGGCCGATGGGCCACATGGCCGACATAAGACTGGCAAAGACTAGAGATGGTCAGCATCTGCGGGACTGGCTACAGTGGTCAAAATGGCTTACTGGTGCGCGTGACGATTTCCTTCTTGGCAACACTCCAGGCGGTACTCTTGATGACAGTCTCGAGCGAGTTGCCCATGTTCATGAGGTTCGCAACCTCCCATCGCACGGCATACACCTCGCCTTGGTGACCGATGCAACGCCAGGGGTTGATCACGTCTTCCTTCTGGGTCAACCAGCCACTAAGTGCGAGGACAACGCGCAGGCGTCGATCTTTGGGAGCGATCTCCTTGGCGTCGCGGTATTCTTCCTTCATCTCCCCATGTAGAGGCAGGAAGGCGAAGTCGGCAACATCTCTGGCATACTGGTCCATCATCTTGGATGTTTGGCGTGCTCCATAAATACCGAACAAGCTGCCGACAACAACACCACTCTGGGCAAGAGTCCCTAGCAAGCCAGCAGCCGCCGTGGAACCGAGTCCAACGCCTCCCATGACTGAGCCGATGCCAGCGGCGACCAACGGAGCGGCAAGACCGCCGGTGATACCGATCACGGCAGCACCGGCAGCGCCAGCCAGACCAACCTTCCACCGTCTGGACGACTTGTTCTCGGCCGATTTGTCCTCCACAACCTCGTCAGCGTTGACTTCCTGGACAGTTTTGCCGAGACCTCTGGCAACGCGAACCTCATCCTCCTGGAACATGCGAAGGGTGAGGTGGAGCGATGATGCCAGCTTCAGCATGAAGACCCGGGAAAAGGACGTGTACTGCTCCAGCGACAGCAAGAGCAGGAGGACGGTGTGAAGCAGCAGCTTGCGTCGCTCGACAGGAAGGGAAGCCAAGGGCGTGGCAGTGGGAGGAAAGCGTCGAGCCAGCCAAGGATCGACCTCAGAAGGCTGGCGCGCAGCTGGTGAAACTGGGCAAGTCAGCAAGGGCTCAAAGGTCTCGCACGGTTCGGTGCCATAAACACCCAGTGCATGGCAATGGTTGGAAGCATCTTACCTCCAGTTTTGACACTGAGGGGACCGCCTCTACCACCGCGTCCGCGCGGGGTGCCACGGCCTTCCTGAGGCGTACCACGATCGCCGCGACCGCCGCGGGTTCCACGACCGCCACGGCCACGGCCAGCGAGGCCAGCTGGTGAGGCCTCGGGGTCTTTGACGGAGATGTCCCTGGCGCGGGTCAGGACGTTGCCCTGCCACTTCTGGAAGACGACAAGGCACTCTTTCTTGAGCTCCTGGAGCTGAGGCGTCATGGCCTCCTTTTCCTCCTTCTCGACGATGTCGTGGGCTTTCTTGTACGTCTTTCCGGCATCCTGCTGGGCCGAAGATGAAGAGGGGCGGGTGTTCTCCTTGTTTGCGGTGCTCTGCGACTGGGAGATGGCGCTCGCCTTGTTCTTGAGCAGCGAAAGAGACAGCCACGAGTATTGAGGGTCCTCGGTCGTAGCGGGAGTGATGGGAGGGGAGTGAAAGATGTTGCTGATTTGGTCCTGCATGCTGTCCAAGATGTTGCTTACCAGGTTGATAAGCTCATCCTTTTCGTCGATGGTGAGGACGCCGGTCAGGTCCGTCTGGGTACGGCGGCGTTGGTTATGGGGGCGTCGTGAGCCGGCCATGGCGTCTTCGTCTGGGTCTCGTTGCCAGTTGCCGTCCTCTTCTTCTTCAAAGGAGCAAATAGAGGATGTGTCCAAGTTCTCCTCGTCAGAATAGGAGTAGTTGTATTGGTTCTCGTCGTTTTCCGAGGGGTAAGTGTTGATGTAGCGTTCAGAGGTGGAACCGGGAGTGGGATTGGGATCAGGAACAGGAGGGCGAGAGCTGGAGGCAGGAGGTGTGTCTGTGTTTGTGTTCCGTGGGCGATTGTGAGGTGGTACGCCGGTTGCTGCCTCCTGCACGACCGACACCTGCCGCGAGGCAGGTGCTGCCGGTGAAGGTGAGGAGTCCTGCGTGGTTTCCATTTTGGGCAACATCTCGAGGACCGCCTTCCAATACCTAACCGGGAAGGAAAGCGAGGCAACGGTGAAGCCAAGATGGCGGCACTACGGAGAAGGTGGTGACTAGGTACAAACAAGTGACTATTATTGGAAACGACAACAATATGACGGTGAATATGTCGGTCAGATATGAACTGCGTCTGCTACTGTTACTGTGTCTACCCTCACACGGGGGGGAAATTGGCAATGAGAAACTGAGGAGCAAACACATCTCACCCGGGAGCAACGCTGTGAGGGTCGCAAGAGTTGGGCTCGGTTTGTAGTCGCTCGGGAAGCTGCTGCGGCCGTTCTCAGACCCCTGACGTCAGCTGTCAGGTCGCACACCATGATGCACCACTGCATCACTGGCGGCCAATTCACTGCAGGGTCATACGCATGCTGCTTCCGGAGTATGGATCGAGCTTATCGATAAGGATATACCCCGGAAAGTGCACCCAGACCTTTCTGATTGGCAGCTAAGGTACTTCAGCCTACTGCCCTGGTAACTTCTCCGGCGCCTTCCCGCGAACGGCCCCATCCAAGCCACCCCTCATAGGGACTTGCAGATGCGCTAATGCAGGGATTTGGCCCTCTTCTGGAAGTTAAAGAACTCAATAGACAAGAGCTCACACCCCAGCTTCCAGATGGAAGACAGAGAAGAAGAAGAAAACCCTCACGCCCAGTCCGATGGATATGTGTCATCCTCTTCAACTTCGCCCTTGTTGGTATGCTGTCAACTCTATTTTCGTCCGAAAAACTGGTCGGATCTTATTTTTTCTCAATGATGGCTCTTGGTTGCTGAGCCATCTGGTTGATATTTCATGTTTCGATTTGTCCATCACCATTTTGCCTCTCCGCTCTTCAGGCAAGACAGGTACACGCCCGCTTCGTCGACGCAACGTAGGGGACTCTTCTGTGTTTATAGACCAAGAGCTTGAATGCACAAACTCGATCAGGTAGGAGAGTCGGAAGGACCACTCATTACAATTCTTTTTTTCCATCTTTGTTCAAGTTCATCGGCGCATGATGTATCCCATTTGAACTGCAACGCCAGTTCGCCCCCTTACGTTGTGCTGGCAAGGTGTTTGGTCTAGAAAGTCTCCGTTTGTATTGCAATCGAAGATACTAGAGGTACGTCAGCCACTTCATCAGACTCTCGTTGTCGGCCACGGTGTGGATCGCTTCCCCGACACCGTTCCAGGTCCTTCCCGGTATAGTATTCTTTGGTTCGATGGATACTAGCTGAGCGTGATAATCTATAAGAACTAGAAAAAGATAGGACAACCAAAAGTACGCTCAGAAGATACGTTGAAATTTCAAGTTTCTTGACGTACGCGACCAGCGGCGGTTTCTTCCAAATTAACCAGGCCTTGTGCGTCGAGTAAGGCTGTGTCCCCCCATAAGAAGACGGGTGCAGCTTAAGGTCAAACTCCCAGAGCAGGCGCGCCTAGATCACCCGCATCTTGTTGTATGCGAGGTGCTTGCCGACACAGTTGCGTGGACCGTATGAAAAGGGTTGGATGGCGTCTCGCCTGAAAAAAGGAGATGATGGGTCCTGGGAGACGCTGGGTAGCCATATTTCAGGGATGAACGACTCCGGCTTCGCGAAATTGGGAGCTTATAAGCCTGCAGAGGTCATGGGGACGCCAACCCGAGTCTGTATGAGTGGTCCATCATCCCCAGTATCAGCTTTTCCGCAAATCTGAAACAAGATCTGGGAAGTTTTGATGAGAACTTACCACCGGCGGGATGCGTTTCTCGTTGATGTAAACCGGCTCCTCGGTGTGGGGGACAACTCTCTCGAGCGTTCCTGGTATAGGAGGATAGATACAGCCTCAGTGTTTCGTTGAGCGCGGCAAGGTAGGGCAGGCGTGCGGTAGCGTCGCGGAAGTTGATTTCAGCTGCTGAATCGAAGGCGCACCGGACTTCCTCAACCGCTCGTTCGTATGTATGGGGTGTCGAGAGGAGGAAGAGCGTGCACGCCGTCATAAGTGTGGCGGTAGTGTCGCTGCCGGCCATGAACAGGGTGTTGGAGTTCGTGACAATCTCCTCAATGGTCCCGATAACCTTCCTATCTCTCCCCCGAAGCAGACCCGGCATGAAGTCTTTGCGATCCACGTCCGCGTCGATTGCAAGCCGCCTGTCCGCGGCCGATCTTGTGTAGTTGAACTGGTCCAGGAATCCCTTTTCGGCATCTCGCGCGAGGACAGGCATGACCAGCCCCGCCAAGGGGCCAAGCAGGCCGTTGAGCTCAAAGATCTTCTTGGCCCGTTCGATTAACAGGAGGACAAGGTTGGCGACGTAGTATACTTCATTGCTGCCGAGGCCGCCCAGAGACTGGCCGAAGGTCAAGTCGCCGATGATGTCGAACGACGTGATGTAGAACTACCGGCCTATTCCCGTCGGCATACGGGACTCTGCCACGTCGGCCAGCCCTCGCATCAGCTTGTCGACGTGCTCATGAATCAGCGGCTTCTTTTCTGCCAGGGACCTGGGAGAGAAGGCGTGGGCGACTCCGCGTCAGATGCGAGCGTGGTTCGCATCGTCAGCGGTGAGAATTTTGGATTTGGGGTTCGAGCTGCTGGGGCGCGTTGATATTGGGAAATCGGTCGTGGCCGTGGCCGTAGGTGGTCTTCCAGGCCTCATTAGTCGTGAATGACATGGCATTTGGTTCGTAGCGTACTACGTTGCCGTACTTTGTGTGGAACGCGCGTATGTCCTGGTCAATAGTGCCGTGGATTACTTTGGCCTGGGGATGAACGGGAATATAACCATGCTTGAAATATGGCGCAGGAGGGAGAAGTAAGCCTGGTATATGCCCCGGGCGAGGTGGAGGAACAGCCATGAACTGGCGACGAGTACAGAGACCCGGGTGAGGTTGATATAGTATGGTGGTGAAGATGAGCTCTGCGTAATGGTGGGTTTGGTGTGTCGACAATGGGCCGAACAGACAACATCTTATGTCTTTTATGGCATCTTGTCCAAGAGCCCAGCCATGCAGCTGGTCAGTCTCCTGATCTCAGTAGACTGTAGCATCCGCACTACCTCGTCATCCGTGTCACCGCCCCCGGCCCCCGGGCCCCTGGCCTCCTCGCCGTCCTCGGAGCCCGGGGCCCCTCTTTTCACTGCCGGTACACTTCCCTGTTACTCCAACGCCAATGACGGGCTCGGGCAGGGCCTATCCCGTGTGCGTGCCCTTGGAAAGGCGGGCTAAGTCGGAATCTCTTTATCCCCCGGCGCCCGACGAATGGAAACGTGCGCCTCCGTCTAGCACCGCCTAGTTATTAGCCAAATTAGTCGACGTACTATTCCGGAACACGGTTAATAGAGATTCATCGCATGAAGCCTACCCATAGTTCTCATATCAAGGCTTACCATAGTTTGTTGGGTTGTAGTGATCCTTTACCATGGAAGTAGTCGAACACTCTTCAGGACAGAGACCTGATTTGGATAGGGACCATTCTTATGTACCTATTCCGATTCGGTAGCCTCATTCCCTGTTGCATATCTCCGGGAAGAACGGCTGGGAAGAAAAGAACAATATGTCGAATTTGACATGGTCACCCCCATATGCAGGCACCCCCGCGACTCTGTTGCGGCCAAAAACACCACCCCCAATCCTCTGTTCAAGAAGTCATCAATCTTCCAGATCATGATACCTCGCATGGGCAGCTAGAGCAAAAGGTGGGATGCAGTGCCCACAAAGCGGGCACCTTGCTGTCATCAAGTCGCCCTCCCAGGATGCCCCGTCATCGAACTCGCCCAGCTCCATCTCCTCCTCGACCTCGTCCTCCGACACCCACTGCTCGTCATCGTCTTCGACGACCATCGTGTCGATCCTCCAATGCCGCAACACGTCGTCCTGCTTCTTGAACATCACCGAGATGTCCCTCCCAACGCCAGGTCCGTCCTCGCTGCCGCTGGCCGCCATGTTTGCGACGCAGACATTCAGAAGCTGAAGGTTCCATTGGTGGCCCGGCGGGTGGAACTTCTTCATCATCGGGAGAAGGAAATCGGCCGTGAGCCGCTCCGCGATGGCATCGGGTGTTTTCTTGAGGGTGAACATGAAGCTGGGAAGCGGCTGGGAGCGTGATATGCGATTGAAGTTTGGAGTTGAGTCATCTGGCCAGGACCGGATCGAAAGGCGCAAAGTCTTGGGGTGCGCGATCCACCGCTGTCTGCCCGGCTCTATCGAGCCGTCGCTGGTCAGGAGGTCAGTTCGCATCCGACGCACCAGAGACGCCGATATCTTTCGTAGTTCGCTTTCGATTTGACCCATACTCTCCAGCCCCTTGAATGTGTCTTCAATGCTGATTTGGGAGGGAATGACACTAGCGGTTTTGACTTCCGTGCCGTCGACGCCGTGTAAAAGACCCCAGACCCTCTCGGCAACGCCGCGGTCGAAGCCGGGGCCGCCCAGGAGCTTTTCCAGAGCGTCTTCTGATGCTTCGGGATGTGTTCGCACGTCGCGGACTTTCAAGGGCGAGTTCTCCCTGTCGGCGTCATCGGGTCCTAGGGGTGTCGACAGGAAGCGACCCTCTAATGCCCGTGACGTCTTGAAGCCGATGCCAGGGATTTTCCGAACCGAGTGTGTGTCCATGAACTCCGTTACGACAGCATCATCAAGCGACATCAATGTCGTTTGGTTGCGCGGCTTCTTCACGCACCCGGCGAGCTTGCTGAGCAGCTTGTTTGTCGACACTCCCACAGAGGCCGTGAAGCCAAAGTCCTCCTCCAATTTCGTGCGCAGGTAGAATGCCAGGTGACTCGCCAGCAGAAGCCGCACGTAAGTAGGGTTATCGAGGTCTCCTGGCTGAGGGTTCGCCCCGTAAACAGACCCAGCGACCTTGGTCAAGTCACACGTGAAGCCGTTTTCTGGATCTCTTTTGGAGAGGTGGAAAAACGACTCCGACAGCGACGTCTTGTTGAGGCAGAACATGTTATAATTGATGATATCCGTGACATCTGTCCCATGGTCAGCAGGCTGGCTCTCTTGCTGCCAAATAGTACGGCGGCGCCACACTCACCCATAAAGACTTCGTCGAAACCCAATCTCTCCGCCCTGTTGTTCCAGGAATAACCCTTGAGGAATCCGAATAGTGTCTTGCTCGTATCTCGGAACGGCGTCAGGTCCTCGCCTTCGATAATCACAAGCTCTGGGCACACCTTCTTGGCATCGGCAATGAGCATGAGCTTTTTGACGCCCCGCTTGCGGGCGACATAGTTGCATGTTGCCAGAATGCTTTTTTGCTTCACGCCCAGCGGCAGCGCCTTGAGCCGCGGGTCTCGGTTCTCGTAGACCGAGGCGTAGAAGCAGTCATAGTCCTGGCCATGATGTGAGTACTTGAGTAAGCCATCGTGTTGAGTTGTAACTCATACGTGTGATTCGTGACAGGGGCATCAGGGGACATCGTGAAATTTGAGAACAGACATACAAAGTGGAGTATGATTCGGTCATCTTTCCTTCTAGGCGTCCGTCTTTCCGAAAACTCCATGTTTGTTCTATGAATTGCCCTTGTTGAGGGCGCTTCAAATCGGATTTGCAATCAATCGGAAGGGGGACCCCCACCTCCTCCGATCCTTTTCGGTGTTGGCTACTACTGCCTTGCGACGATCCGGGATGGGGGTGGTGTTGTCGCCAGCGAACGGCAGCATAAAATGCACGGGGCGCAGAAAACGGTCGCTTATCTCGCACCCCGAGTCACCAGACCAACAGGCCCGCCCAAGCCGGTGACCGCTTCCTCCGCTAATTCGAGAGGAAGGTCACTAGACCTACCTCTACCTACCTCTACCTGCCTTCCTAGGTACCTGAGGTAGGTAAACCAAGGTACTTGAAGATAAGCCGTGGCAGTTGCGTGCAAACGCATGAACTTCCCAGGGAGGTAAACATAGCCAAAGACAAACAAATGTTCGAACAATCGGTTGGTGCTGAGAGTCTCTTTTCGTTGCAGACATGTCTGTCTCCACCAGTCCTATCGCCTGCCGCCAATTCTGCAAAGTTCCCTTTACAGACAGAGTGAAACGACCCTTATCGATTCTCCTCCAATGCTGCCGTTGACATTAATGTATGCATCCCGCCTTATTTTCGGATGACTAGATGGATACTGCCGAACACCTCGTTGCCAAGCAACTTTACCATTGGACAGCCTTCAACTCACATCGCTCTTCACTCAGCTGCTGATGAACTTACCCGCACCTTCCTACCTAACCTATAGACATCGGCCGTCGCGGCGTCGACTACCTCACCTCGCCCTCCATCCCACCCACATACGGATACCGCCCGCCCACTTCCACGCCAACGCCCACACACGACAACATCGCTTCAAGGCCCATCCCGAGCGTATGGCAGCTAACCAAGACCGCCCGCCCCAAGTGCAAAAGTCCAGCGCAAAGAGGGGTTCGGCCCCCCTACAGGCAACACCAACCCAGCCTGGCCCAGCCCACCATTTACTTAGACAAAATCCCTCTGGCGTCAAGCGTCTTCGTTCACTTTTGTAAACCCCCGCTCCCCGCCTCGCAGCCAACGAGAAGGCACCCATCTCGTATGACGGCCTGTCTGTAAGCTCATCCAAGCACCCACCTCCACCCTCCCACTTCCGACGACGACAAACGAACGAGTAGGGGTCCATCTTCACGCGCGAGGAGAGGGTTATGCTTTTTGGTAGCGCGTACACACCAGCCATGTCTGAGTGTTGTAGCTTTCTGCGTTGGTCACACGTGGACAGGAGGGGGGG
>NWBT01000050.1:3094576-3111656 GCA_003386485.1 Colletotrichum lentis
GGGGGGGGATAGAGCAGACCGGCCCAAGACCAAGCCCACGGCCGCATGCGCGGACTGACAGCAAGATCTGAGGAATAAAAAGAACCCCGCTTTCCACCGTCGCTTTTCCTTCTGACCTTTGAATCTTCTCTTTCTCCCTCTCTTCGTCTCATCTTCTCTCCATCCAAGCAACATAATAAACCCAAACCACCGGCACAGAAACATCACCAGAAACCGCAAACATGCAGCCCCTTACCAACGCCCACACCTCCGACTGCCCCAAGTGCGGCGCCTCCACGGCCTCCTCCTCCAAGACCTGCTCGTCTTGCGGCGCTGTAAGCCTTACATCCACCACGCCTCGCCTCATCTCGCCATACCTAACATCCCCTCTCCCTTTATCTTTCCCCAGTCCTCCCTCCTTCTCACCACTCATACCTCTCTTATCCTGCCGACGCGCCTTAAGACCCCTCTTTAACCACACTCACTAATAATATGACTCCCATCCAACAGACCTGCCCCGCCTAAATATTCGCAGTCTATCTCGGCCTGGTTGACACAGCTATGTCACCTGGCTTAACTTGAGTCCTTGAAAGCCACGGGGGTTAAGAGTTGAGACGAGACGACGCGGAGAAGACGACCTCATGGGAAATCGGATGGAGAACCCCTCCTTACACACTCCTTCAAACCAACCTCAAATGTAGTCAAACGCACGGGGCTGACGGAAAACCACGGACAAACGGCATTCCCTCTTCTGAAACCTAACTCCTCCCCCAGCTTATCTCCAGGGCTACCTCTATTACTTTCCTATCTCATGTCCTCCAGATAAGTGGGAAAGGAGGAGGAAGAAGGAAGCAACGTACTCGCCCAGAGTGACCGCCTCATATCAAATCAAACATGACACAATACCGCCCAAACCAAGTCTTTATGTACATCATCGCGATTCCGCATGCGATATCGCTTGTCTCCCCCCCTTGGATACATGTCTCCCCTCTCCGGAAGCAGGGCCATCCCAAACATTACAAGGCGGGGCATTACAATAAACTTGACACCAGTCCAACCTTGTCTCAGCTCAGTTTACTTGTACTTGTACGCCTCCAACCACCGTCTTATAGTGTCTCGAGAATCACTACTCTGCATCTATTGTGTCATGTGCTTTGCGGTAGAGCAGCAGAGAGTCATAAACTCTATGCAGCGGATCCCACTCGATAACACCATCACCACTTCCCCGTGTTGCCTGGGTTACCGTATAACCAGTATCGAGGCCTGTGTTGTCCAAGCCATTGTGTCTGGGTATCGTATGGTTTTTTTTCTTTCCATCTCATCTTTCACGATCCTTAACACGTGAATATGAAGGCGATGACGAAATCCTGGACGAATCCACGAGAGTGACATTAAACCGCTTTTGTCCATGGGCTTTGCATGTCACGGTAGCATCCGGGATGGGGAGATGGTCAAGACGCAGCCTGTGTTATCAAAGACCTGGATTGAGAGAATCGACAAGAGAGAGGAAAACGCGGCCAGGAAACACATGTCCATCCATCTCCGCCGTCTAAAGCTGTGAGGCGTCAAAAGAGAAGAAAACACGACAAGATATATGATGTGGCCAGACTTCGTCGCGATACTGCGGCAAGACAAGCCGCTTCCACGGCTAGAGCATCAGCCGTTGCCGTTCCGCCGTTCCCGAAGTCATTAGACAACCCACTGTCCATCGTCGCTCAGCGGCTACCAGTCACGCCAGCCACCAAGCAATTTCCTCCCTCGAGACCATGAGCGAGACAACCATGGCTGAGCCCAACTTCCTCGCAGCTTCTCGTCGGGACGTGGCCGGCTGTCGTTTCTCCCAGTCACCGTTCGGCAGGGAAAGAGATGGATTCGGTGAAAAGACCCCCGCAGAACCAGACACGGTGACACGCCGATCGATATGGGTGTCGGGGTTGTTATGAGACACAATGTTGAGCAAAACTCCAAAATTCCGAGAACCTATGCAGGCAGATATTGCCCCCGCCTTCCAGACCGCCACCAGAAACCCTTTCTCACCCGAAGAGCTGCGAAAAGACAATGGTGAGGTGACCGGGACCTTGATGATTACAAATGGGGGTTGTGGTCGAAGAGGGAGAAAAGGGTTTTGGGAAGTTCGCCCAGAAAGTATTTAGAGAACCATGCACTTGTGCTTCTTGCCGCTGCTCCGGCTGCGAGAGAGCAGAGCAGCGCGCGTGGCGTGCTCGAAAACCTCGCGGACGCCCTCGTTCGTCTTGGCGGAGCACTCGAGGTACTTGTAGGCGCCGATCTTCTTGCGGACTTCCTCACCCTAAAGATGTTGTTAGCATACATCCAGAGCACGAGACAGGAGGCGACCGATGATCGCCATGAGCAGAATAAACTTACCTCCTCGGGGGAGACGGGCTTCTGGCTGGTCTTACGCAGCTCTTCAATCGTCTTGGAGTCGTAGCGGAGATCCTTCTTGCAGCCGACGAGAATGATGGGCAGGCCCTGGCAGAAGTGCAGAACCTCGGAGATCCACTACAGGATGAGAAGCACGTGTGAGCAACAGTTGGCATGCCGACAGCAGTCGATGACGGGGGAAAATTGGGATAGCAACGTACCTTCTCCTGAACGTTGTCCAGAGAGTCAGGGGAGTCGACGGCGAAGCAGATTAGGATGACGTGGGAGTCGGGGTAGGAAAGGGGGCGGAGACGATCGTAGTCCTCCTGGCCGGCGGTATCCCAAAGGGCCAGCTCGACGTGCTTGCCATCAACCTCGACATCGGCGACGTAGTTCTCGAAAACGGTGGGGACGTAGACCTGGATTAGTGTCAGAGTATGCGAGGATCGTGGATGGATTCACGACAGGCGGGCGTGTCATCGGAGGGCTGAAGTGTTGATGGGTTGATGCATCTCGGCTTGGCTTCGTCTCGAGGAAACAGGGGGCGGGGGGCTGCGTCGACGTGGAAGAAAAAGGGCAATCTTACCTCAGGGAAGGTACCCTTAGAGAAGACACTGTAGTCAAACAAGAAGTCAGCGGGATGAAGCCTTTGATGGTGCGAGACTGCAGATGTGGTTTTTCGTCTTTTTCCCCGTCGATGCGACGATGCAAGATTGATGCTGGGGGCCAGGCAGTGGGCGGGCATGGGCAGAGGGAGATGCAATACTCACATCAACAAGCAAGTTTTACCACAGGCACCGTCGCCGACGATGACGAGCTTACGGCGGATCTCAGCCATGATGTCTTTTGTTATGGTTGTTTTGGCGAAAGAGGGTGCGTTGCGATAGAGAAGGGATTGAGATACGGTCGGGCGAGGAGGTTGAGCTTGTTGGCGGAGACGTGGAAGATGGAGAAGGAAGAGCGAGCTGCGTCGGAAGGGGGAGTCTGAAGGTGGAAGAGAATGGGATGGGTAGAAGTAAGGTAAGGTCAGTAGTACCTTATGGGTGGAGTTCACTTAACGACGACGTGCAAGTAGCAGCAGGGCAGGATTATGTTGGGGGGTGGCAGAAGAGGCGGGAAGGGGAGGAAAAAGGGAAGGGTACCACCGTACCAGCAAGAGCGAGCAGGAGACAAAGATTGGGGAGGGGAAAGGAGGCCAGGCCAGGCCAGGCCACCAGGTCAGGACTGGACAGGACTATGGTGGACAGGGTGCAGGCGCAGACGCAGGCGCAGACAACCCTAGCAGCCTACCTAGGTACTGAGGCGACTAGGGGAAAGGATGGTATTGGCAGGGCAAATAAATCTAAGGTAGCCAAGCCGTACTCTGTACTGCACAAGAGAGGGCACCTACCTTAAGTGCAGATTTACAGGTGCACACAGGGCCAAGGACGGATGGTTTGGGCTTGTTTTCTTCTCTTTCTTGCTGGCTTTTCCCCGTCACTTCTGGCTGCTAGACACCGGGCAAGCCATGTATCGGGGAGACGGAGGGAGGGACACAGAATTGAGCAAAGCAAAGCTGGCAATGAGTAGTGAATACGGGCTGGCGCTGACCAACCTAGGTTAAGTACCGATATACCTAGTGTACAGAGTACGTTTGATTCAGGTACGAGCTTTGCTATTGTGCTGCCGATAGCAGGGTTCCCGATATCTAAAGATCAGGTACCTCTCTCGGTCTCTCGGCCTCTTCCTCCCTCTCTCTTCCTCTCCCTCTGCCGGGTTGTGCGTCTAACGACGTAGCAGTGGTGTGTGCTATCCAGCTGAGCAAGAGAAAATGACGGTAACAGTGACGGGACTGGAGACTGGGGACCGGGACTGAGCCACGGGTGTGGCCTGCCTGTATGGAAGGACTCACTTTTGTTATTGATCTGACGGATGACTGGACTGGCAGACGGGGCGGGCTGTCCAACCAGTGTGAAGGTAATGAGAGGGAGCCGGGACAGGTGCCGCGTCCTTGTTTTTCTTGTCTTCCCTTCTCTCTCTCTCTTGTCGTGAGCTACCAGGACCAGGTATTCTTTTGCTGTGGGAGCCATACAACTGGTACATGCGTTGCCCCAGCTGGCGGGTGATTGTGTTGCGCGTGTGGCCCTCATTATTAAGGTAGGTAGGTACCTAGGGAGGGATGAATATCCTGAGGCACCCAAACAACAAGGCGAATTGAATTGCGATTTGGATGGAAGGGGCCGTTACGGATACAGGGGGCGGGGTGGTTTCTAGGGGGGTTCCCTCACTGGGCCTCTCAATTGGGTGGCAACTTCCACTCCTGCCTTGTGGGAACCTTTCTCGCCGAACCTGAACCACACTCCGATATGCACCATGACGGGGCGGGCTGTTTGTGATGCCCACCGCGAGGTGTACAGGAGGCAGCAAGCAGCAGAGCTTATGGCAATGCTGACTTGACTAGCACTAGCAAAGCAGGCTGTAAATCCAGCAGTCGGCATAAAGACAGACACTGTGTCCCTTTCCATCAGTGTGTCCGATCCGCCGAATTGGCAGACAGGGGGAGCGGGCGTCAACTCTGCTGAAGAACGAAGAAGAGGTTGGACGTGGATAGCAGTCGGCAGATTGTGCACGCTGAGAGCGACGTGATAAGGGAGGTAGACCTTCGCAGCGAAGGTCACACACCTGGAGCAAACCCCTCCTTCGGATGCCGAACTGACGTTGGCGTTAGCTCCCTACCCGCCAACATAAGAGCATATCACAGAGTACGTCTTGCCTCTCCTTCGTCAATCCTTTTCAACACAAAACAAGCCTTCAGTCGTCCTAGTTATGCCAATCCTGTTGCTCTGGAACATTCGAGGACCTGCAACCCCCAAGGCGCGGATCCGAGCACAGGCATAGGCACGGGCACAGCGACAGGCAGCAGCGGACAAGCTTAATCACCCAGGGGTATGTACATATGTATGCTTTCTCATCCCATGCCTCTGGCAACGTCGGCCCCCTTTTGCGATGATACTATGACTTCCCCAAGCCTCCTGAACGGAGCATACAACCCATTCAGTCCATCTGGGAGAACCAGCCAAGATCACTGCCTCCGGAGCCCAAGCTTGGGCTGAAACCTATTGCGCGGTGGCTTAAATCAGATAATCATTCACACAGTTCGCGAATGGGCAATCGTCGGTATCGACGGCAGCGGCAAATAGTCACAACGGCGAGAGCCTGCCTACAACCATAGCCGCACACCGGCACCTCAGTGGCAACCGCAATACTGAGTCCTGAGGGAGTCAAACTTACCACCTGGGTACATACGTCAGTCTCATTCTGCGTCCTCTGCGGTGAGGCCAAGCCACAGAGACGGGACCCCAAGATTTGTCCCACGGCCAGCCATGCTTCTATTTCCATGATCGGGGGCTCTCGCGATCAAATCAGTTGGGGGCCGCCAACGCAGAGCATTTACACTGCTTGATGACGGCACGCTACCCTGCCTGCCTGCTCAAGCCTCTGGCGTTTGCTGGATCTGGAAAGTCTTAGCATGCACAAGCCCCAAGCTATCGCTCCACGCTCTTCAGCCATTCGTGCATATGCGGCCAAATGGATAGGTACGTGGAGGATATGGAGACTGCCAGCCGCTGACGGCGATTTAGGTACTACGCGGCCAACCGAAAGTACCGGTGCCGACGGACATAGCAGCAATTCGCTACACTCTGGCACCGAATGGATTGCGGCTCTACCTGAATTTCCTCCCTCACAGGTGTCATGGTAGGAATATGCAGGGAGGACTGACGCTGATGGAAGCTCTTATTGACTTTGCGTGAATGTAACTCGGAATGACGCCTTGGTAGACGCTACCTGCGCCGCATACTGAGGCGGTAGCAGAGTCCTGGATGTAGGACTAGACCCCTGTCACTTCATAACGGTACTTCTAGGGACTGTGCGTCGGAATCGGAGACTCGGCTGATGGGCCCGCTGTGCGTCTTTTGACAGGCGTAACGTGCGAGTGACCGCGAGTTTGCGTCTGAAGGCATGCGCTAACAGCTTCCATCGTTCGGCAACCCAGCATTTGATCATTCCGAAGGGAGAATCCGCGCCCTCTCCAAAGCGGGGGTTCGGTAACGAGGCTCAGAATGTTGTGCAGATGTCTTGGTCGTTAGCCACTGAGGGAGACCAATACACAAGCCCCGTGAGCTGGGGAAAGGATCTAAAGAGAGGCCCTTTGGCACAGTTGCGGGACATCCTGAATCTTGCGTTCTACCAGATGAGAGACCCTTGGGTTGAGTTCTTAATATGAACTGGTCAAACACATACCGCATCAGTCTCGCTCCAGCAGGCATGGAAGTCAGCAGTATTACGCCGTCGATAACAGTAAACAATGAGTCCACGACCCTCACCCTCATCACGAAGATAATATCCGCATCTTCCCTTTCCCATGTCTCATCTAGGACATGGCGTGTGAGGGATCATCGTTGATACCGCGTGATGGTATCAATGGCCTGAGATATCCTAGGGACGACGATTGTCGCTGCTGTGCTAGTGTGCGGTCAGCGCAGGCTGCAGCATCAGGGACTTCCCAATGTCACCGCCACCACGCTGTTCAGTCGTTTTCTCTTCGCCCGCGTTCGAGAAGGCGTCTGGCTAGAGTTCGTTATCGAGGCAAGCGCCGACCATGCGCATTGGGACTGTAAATGCCCCCTAGCCATGTGTCCCGGCGGATACTTACTGACATCTCCCCTGGGATGTGGGGGGGGGTTAATTATCCATCAAATCTCGTGCTCGGAGAGTCGGCGTCTCTAATTTTCCGAGAAACAGCAGTCCCCGGCTCCGCTGCGCTGTGGCTGCAGGGGTCGTGGGAGCTCCCGACCCCGTCTGAAATTTCCAATCGCCAATTCAGGGACGTCGACGACAGACCACCCACCGCGTCTCCAGCTTCGCCGACGCCCTCCGCTCCGAAACTGGCTGCCGAACTCCACGAACGTCGACGATCCCCGAAAGTCGGCCATACGATTCGAACGAGGCCCGAATTGACCCCTACTCGGCGGCGAAGCCAGTCCGCTCCCCTCCGACGATGCAGAAACTCATCAAGCGCACGGCCCAGGCCGAGAAGCAGGTCGCCCGCCGTATGAAGAAGCGTTCCCGCGGCGAGATCGGCTCCGAGAAGGCACAGCGCTTCAGGGACCAGCGGAACCAGCTCACGGAGCTCAATCGGGACATCAAGAACGCCCGTCTCGTCCGCAACGAGAAATGGGCCCTCGGCCCCCTGGCCCCGCGCCGCGACTTCTTCGACAGCTACGGGGCCTTCGAAACGAACAGACAGGGACGCTCGACGCCCCTCAAGCCCGAGGAGGTTGAGGCGCGCTGCGCCTGGGCCGGTGGCTGCCAGTACCTCAACATTGCCGTCAATGACCGCGTGGTGCTTCTCGAAGGCCCTGACAAGGGCAAGATCGACCGCATTGCCAGTATTAACCTCGAGTACGGCACCGTGGTGCTGAAGGAGATCGCAAAGGTAGACCGACGATAGCTTCCCTCATCTTTACCTCATGGGAAGATAGAGTATGGCCGAGCTTGTAGCTGACCAATTGCCCTCCTCTAGGCCACCGTTGCTGTCCCCGAAACCTTTCAAACTATCCTCGAAGCCCCCGCAACGCAAAACACGTCCGTGAACATCCCCATCTCGGCGATCCGTCTCGTCCACCCCATCGTCGACCCCGAGACCGGCGTCGCCCGCGACGTCGTAGTCCGCCAGCTCGCCCGCGGCCCCGTCAAGTGGTCCCGCAACAGCGGCTGGCGCGCCTGGACGCGTTACATCCCCGGCGCCAACATCGCCATCCCCTGGCCAGAGCGCGACGTCCCCATCCGCGAGGACCAGCCCGGCGATACGACGCGGGTCGATGTCGAGAAGCACACTTTCGTGCCGACGCTCCTATCCCCACCCATGCCTCAGTCCGTCATTGACGAGCTGCGCAACAAGTACTCGCGCTTCCGTACCCGCCACGAGGACGACTACATCCTCCGGAAAGAGGCCGAGGAGGCCGAGAAGAAGGCGCTCAAAAAGGCGTCAGCCGACGCCCTCGCGTCTATGCGCACCCCACTCCAGGAGCTCAACCGCCAGCAGCGCGAGGCCCGCCGCGCCCGCGGCGAGCCTTATCTGAGGAGGGACATGCTCCAGCGCATCGGCGAGGTCATCGCAAGGAACAAGGCCGCCGCCGGGGGTGCTTCCGCGCCGATACCCGATATTTCTGACGTTTCTGCCGCGGCGGCGGAAGCGACCACGGCTACGGAAGCGACCACGGCGGCTGAAGCGACCACGGCGGCTGAAGCGACCACGGCGGCTGAAGCGACCACGGCGGCTGAAGCGACCACGGCTACGGAAGCGACCACGGCTACGGAAGCGACCACGGCGGCTGAAGCGACCACGGCGGCTGAAGCGAGTACGGAGAGCCACCCCCCGCGTCAGTAAAGGGCGGCGTTCGTCGCGGGCGCGGGTGTCGGTTGAAAGTTGTGAAAGTTGTGAAAGATCACAAACATACATAGGTACCTTAGAAAAGAAAAAGGGGGGGGCGAGGCCGAGATGTAACATGTATGAACAGCCGTAGTAGAATCTCAAATGTGCAATATTGTACTTTTAGTAGAACACCCACAAAGACTGGTCGCAAGAGCTGGTCTATGTTTATTTCTATTTGATTTCCAACCCTTACGCCTTTCTTCACCATACATGGCCGTCGGGCACACCCGAGTGTCCTCTCCACATCTATGAACCCAACAACGTCAGCTTCTGAAACGCGCTCAGCGCAGGCGGCTCCAACTTCTTGGCCCTCGCCTCCAGGTGCTCCTGGAAGACGGCGTCGCCGCCGGAAGCCATGTACGTCTCGCCGTCGGGCCCGACCATGGCCTCGCCCTCGTGCTCCTCCGTGCCGCCGGCGAACACCTCGCGCACCGCCGCCTTGCACCCCTCGACAACCTCGGCCATGAGCGCCTCCACGGCGCGCGCGCGCTCCGTCATGCCGCGCCTCACGAGCGCGAAGACGAGGCGTCCGACCTCGTCCTTGGCGCCGCCCTCGACGCGCTCAACAAGCCTGCGGACGCTGTTGACGAGATACTCCTCTTCGTAGACGGTGCCCTTGCGGCCGCGGGCGCGCTTCTTCTCCTCGCGCTTGCGGTTCTTGGAGGTCGCGCGCGACACGCCCGTGCCCACGGTCCCGACGCTACCGTCTTTGCCCGTGTACCGTGTGAACAGACTGGCGCTGGTGCTGATGCGTGACGACGCCGCCACCGAGACGTCATCGGGGATGTCGCCGCCCGCGCCGCCGCCGGGGCGCTCGCCCTCGTAGAAGGCGAGCGGGTCCTCGGCGGCCTTCCTGCGGAGCTCCGCGACACGCGGCACCTGGGCGAGGAGCTGGGACTTGCAGTCGGCGAGAAACTCGGTGCTGCTGCTCAGTGCCTCGACAAGACTACTGTCGAAGGTTGTCGGAAGGAGGTCCGCCCGGCGCTCGCGGGCGATGAGGCGGAGGGCCTCGGCGAAGTGGTAGCCCTTGCAGAGGCACTTGACGGCAGTCTCGAGGGAGGCGAGGTAATCGACGTGGATCGTGGCTGCGGCGGCGTATTCCTTGCCCTCCCAGAGGGCGTCCGCGAGGGAAGAGGCCAGCTCCGCAATGGTCTCCTCCGAGGGCAGGGGCGTTTGCTGCTGTGCGGCGAAGAGACACTCGCGCCAGCACGTCACACCGGCCTGGCGGTAGCAGCTAGTGGCCTTGTTGAAGTTCTGGAGGGTCTCGTAGGCGAGACCGGCGTCGCGGTACTTGGACTTGGACTCGAGGTAGGCCGCGTACAGACCGGTCAGCGCCTGGTGACGCGCCTGGTCGTAACGGTAGAGGGCGAGGGCTTCCTGGTACAGCGCATGCTTGGCGGTGTACGTCGAAAGTTCCTCGAAGGCGTCGAGGGCCTTTAGGTGCGATAGAGCCTTGGCTCGGCGGTCGAGGTGGTTGTCGATCTCGAACTTACGGCGCAGGTCGGGGAGGTTGTGGAGATCCTGGATGAAGGGGAGGTACTCCCTCGGATCGCGCTGCGATTGCTGGGCGACGAGCAAGGCGAGGTCGAGGTTGTACAGGCCGAGGGCGTTGTCGTAGAGGCGGTTGACGTCGACGAGGAAGCAGATGTGCTCGACGGCCTTTTCTGCCACCTTCTCGTCTTCCTGCATCAGCTCTGCGACGAGCGTCAGGCCGTCATCGAGGGCTGGCGGGAACTTGCAGACGTGCGCTGTGATGATGTTCTGCAGGTTCGTGCTCTTCTTGCTTTGCAGGCTCTTGAGGATGGCGTCACAGATCTTGTTGACCTTGGACTTGGCGGAGAGGTCTGCAGGTGCTGGGGCTGGGGCTTCTGCCGATGTCTCGAGAGATCTGATTATGCGTTTTGTGTCCTTGTACATGGTCTGGGTGACATCCTCGTCTCTGTTGCAAGTCAGTTCCACGTCCACTTAGGGACCAGACCAGGCCTATGAGCACTCACCTGAGAGATGACAAAAACAGGTCAATGTACGAGATGTCCTTGAGTTGATCGAGGAAGAGACCGACGTTGGACAGAAACTGGCTCGGCTGGTGATCGTAGAGAATGTTCATGTCAACCCTCTGCGTGCGGCAAAAGGCAAACGCCCTGCCATAGTTCTTCTCATCCACAAGCTGTCTGATACCCGCAACAACCATGGCTCGGGGAAATATGGTTTCAAGGTTGCCTCTCGGCATCTGAAGGACAAGGTTCATGTTAGTCGGCATGGCGGTGATGAGACGTGCGCCGCGTTCGATGCTGCGGCATCGCTCGTCGATCTCCGGGTCGTCTCCGGGGACCTCCATTTCTGTGAACAGGTCAATATCTCTTTGAGTGTGGCTGCAAATATGCAAACTGACTCACCCTCAGGGTCCACCAGGTGCACAAACTTGAGGAAATGGTTGTTGGTCGTGAAGATGATGTGCGCAGGGGTAACAACAAACGATGTGCTGTTCTTCGCCAACTGCCTCGAGTTGGCATAGAGGTGACCGTTTCTGGTCATGCCAATGCCGACGCTCCGCCCGTTGATGCTCCGCACCTCACACCACGGAAGTTGGGTCGACAGCTGCGTTCCAAAAAGCTCAGGAGCTTGCTTGCCAGCCAGCCTGTAAAGCTTCCCCGAGCGGTCTTGTGCGCAGGCCTCAACCCCTGAGTCGTCCTCGTGACTGAAAATCGACGAGAACGTCTCTGCAGCCCTGAGCTGAGCGACTCCTGACGCGATGAGCGAGGAAGCCTCAACGGTGTAACTCTCGAGCTTCAGTCCCTCCTCGGAGACAAGGACCTGGCACTCGGCCGGGCCAGAGAATGCAGCCTGCAGGGGAACCCTGGCCTTAACATCTGGATCGAACGCGATCTTGGCCAACTCCTTCGGTTTCGTCGACCGATCGCTCTTGGTCTGCCACTCGTACACATCTAGACCTTTTCTATGCAAGACCGCCATGAGTGAGTTGCTGGGGTCAAATACGACGTCGACAATGCTGGCCGCAAAGTCGAGCTCAAATAGGGCCATGGGTGGCGGAACATTGGCGGTCCTTAAGGGGGTCAACTTGACAGTCTGGCCGTCGATGACCGCAACGGCTCCGTAGTCATTGGGTGGGCTCAGGGAGCCACGGGACACGGCAAAGATGTACTCGGCGACGTTAACGACAGCTGCGGACCTCGTTAGCATATCACATCTCTAGCCATGGAAAAGGGGCAAACCGACACGACGTAGCGGCGACGAAACGCAGCGGCTTCTCGGGGTGCCACGCCAACCCAGCAAACGCAGATGTCAGCGGCACCTCCTGCTTCAGATACCAGTGATAGTTGCCCGTCGTCCACAGCTGTATCCTGTCATTCAGAACCACGGCCAGAACAGTCGAGTCGGAGTTCCATTCCAAACCAATCTTCTTGTGGACACTCAGGGGCCCATCGGCACTGCGCAACGTAAACTGCCCATGCCTCAAACCGTTCCTCTCAAAGAAGACGACATCTGTCCGGTCCTCGAGCCGCTGGATGCCCGCAATGAGGTTTCCGGAGGGTCTCCAGCTCAGACCCGCCTCAAGATGATCCACGGGCTCGCTGACGCTGTCGAGAACGCCCTCGCGCGAGTATACCCTCACAACCCTCCTTGCGCCACCGGCGACAGAGTTGACGGCAACGTACGCGCCGTCCCCCCTCCAGCTGACGGTCGCGGCGCCGTCCTCGTTGACGCTCGGCAGGCCCTCGTCCACCTTTTCAGGAATCGTCGGGTCGCGCAGGGCCTTGGCGCCCTTGCCCTGGAACTGAGTCTCCTTCTTGCCCCAGCCGACGGAGACGTGCTTCGACAGCCTCAGGTCGTCCGGTGTCATAGCAACGTCGGCGATGGGGTCGAAGGTGCGGCCCATGAAGACGGCGTTGCCCTCCTTAGTGACGACGACGAGCAGCTCCTCGTCCGGGGACCAGCGGGCAGCGGAGATGCCCGCGTCGATGGAGCCGACGATCTCGATCTGGACGTCGCCATCGCGGCCGGCATCGTCCTCTTGCACGGTGACGATGTCGCCGCCCTCGAGAATGACGCAGGTGGTGAGGGTGTCGGCGAAGTGGTGCAGGCCGACTACCCTGTCCGCGGGCAGGTCCGGGCTTGGGCTCGGCGCATCCCAGCTCGTGACGGTGTGTGATTTACTAGGAGGCCGTGTTAGTGAGTCGTTCGGGTCCGAGTCTCTCACACGCCTTCATCGACTAAGCCACGCACTCAGCCCCATGGTCAAGATACTCTCCCAAACCGGGACAAGACTCGGTCTAGTCCAGGTAGATGATTAAGCAGAGGGGGCCAAGGATGAAGGAAACACATGTAGATGGAGGGGGAAACTCCAAAACCCAAACCCCCCCCCCCACACGGGTCAGAGGCAAGATAGTGAAACAGGGAAATGGCAAAAGATAGAAACATGACAAAATTAAAAGAAATGGCGCCACACATTTGCTGCTGTTGGTGGTGGTCCGACAGCCTCACCAGCTCAATGGTGGCTTTTGCCTCTGTCGGCCCAGTCGTGCAGAGAAGCTCGTCTTTGGCGGGGTCCCAGCAGCACGCTGTGACTGTGACGTCCTGTTGCTGCTCCCAGGCGCTGAACCGGATGTTGCGCAAGTTCCGCATCTTATGTGGCCTCTGCTTGGAGCGCAATGCCGCTCTAGAGCATGAAGAAGAAAGAGGGGGTTAGTCGGTTAAGTCGGTGTTATGCTCCGGGAGCTCACGGGCAGCTTCGGTCGCGAGATTTGCTGTGCGAGGCAGGCGTGGTCGACGTTTGTCGATCGTATCTGCGCTATCCGTCACTGCGACTTTTTTTTCCCTCGCTAGGTACTTTATTTTTATTTTCTTTCGCTGGAAATGAAAAATATCAATGCGCTCGTTGCAGCGCCCGCCGCCAGCTGCCAGCCGCCTTATCCAAAAGGCGCCCTCCACCAGTGGCCACGCGAGGGTATCGTTAGTTGGTACGGGGTACCTTGGCGGGGTCCAAGCTGCCCCTCTGGCTGCTCCCAACACGTAGATACTGCGTACGGGAGACGGACGGCCTTCTCTACGGATACTCTGTACAGGAAGTAGTAAAATTCAGGGGCACAGCGAACAGCCCGCGTAAGCCACACTTTCCCACTTGAGTCACCCAGGCCTGCCAGGCTCGCATCTCCCATGATTCCCTCGGTGCTAGCATCCAACCAAGCGATAAAATTATTCAAAAATTGCACTTGAGCTTCCCTAGCCAGCTAATTGCATTATCTAGCCCGCCTTTGCCGGAACGGAGCTTCTCGTGACGGCCATTTCCGAAGTCTCCAATGTGTAGCAAGCATAAACCGCTCACAACATCCCTCTCGATGTAATTAATGTACTCCGTATATCCGGAGAGAAAGGGAGAGGGAGAGGGATGCCATTGATCGCACATTGCCCGAACCTCTCGCCTGACCCAACGCGCAACCGGGCTCTCCTACGCATAAGAAACAAGACAGACAGACGTCTCTTGCAAGCCTCATCGTACCAGAGTCAGCTCGCCTCGTCACATTTTTTCGCACGAGGGGCAAAAAGGGGCCTAGAAGCGGCTTCTGCATGATGGATTCGGGTACGGGGGAGCACTGTACGGGTACGGGTACTTCCCGATGCATAGGATTACCCGGCGCACCCATGTACCGAGGTACCTACGTAATCATGCATTCCAGTCCCCCCGGTCTCAATCACCGCACAATCCCCCTTTCCATCTTCCGCCCACTCCCCACAGAGGAGAACCCGAGCCCGGCTAGCAAATCATAGACAAGCCGATCCCTCGGTAGCCAAAAGTCTGCTCCCCGGATTCTGTCATTAGCGCATATGCCTTTTTTTGCATTCCTCCTTGCATCTGCTGTTGTTACTGGTACTGCTGCTGCTGCTGCTGCTGCTGCTTGTCGCTGCCCGTCAATGGCCGTCCTTGCCCGCGTTTCCCTCAACAAGCTTCCCAACCCTTTTTAAAGGACTGAAGCGAAACCACCCGAACTCCTGACCCTTCCCCTCCTCTCCTTTCCCCAATTACATGCTTGTCCGCCTCCCATCTACTCCTGTCGGACCAAACTCACTACACAGTATTATCTAACCCTTGTTCATTCTGTCGTCGCTTATCAGTCTGCTGCTCCCCCCAGTCTTCTCAGGCCAACCAGACAACAAGCTTGACAAGAATCAGCAACAGCCATGGAAGAGGCTTACAAGCAGTATGCAAGCCAAGCGCGTCGGAAGAACCGCTCCAGCGCGAACCTCAACCACCTCTCTCTCGCCCCCTTCACCTCGAGGCTGCCCCTCCAGGACGACGATGCCCTCCCCGACCACCTAACCTCGCCGCACCACAGCACGTCCTACCTGCAGGGCAAGTCCGCCCCCACAACGCCGGGTCTGCTGTCCCGCTCGCCCGCCCATTCCAACTCCCACGCCCGCCGCTCCTCCGTGCCGCACGCCGACCTCCCTAAGAGCAAGTCGGCCACGCACCTGACGCCCACCGCCAGCGACCGAAAACCACACAGCCGCAAGTCTGTCTCCGGCACCACCTCGCCGACCGTACGTCGTCGCAAAGAAAAGGATGACTTCTCGGTCGGGGATCGAAACGACAGCGATTGGCTTCTGAGGACCGGCGCCCTCATCAGCAACGAGAACCGCGAGTTCAAGGGCCAGGCCTGGCTGGTGTCGAGGCAAAGCTCTACGAGCTTGACGGGCATGCGGGACGCGGATGAGGAGGCGTTCGAGAGGGAACTGGCCCGGGAGCGGGAGCTCGCCAGCCGCCGGAGCAGCCGGCGCGGCAGTCTCGCCGACCTGGAGGGATCGTACACTCATTCCGCCAGGCCTAGTCGTCCTGGGAGTCGGTCAGCTAGTAGGGTCGGCACCCGAAGCCAGATGTTGACGCCCATGGAGCGCCACTCGCTGGACGAGGGATACTTCCCTCGCCACGAAGGCGACGACTACGTTGCCGGCCCTGACTTTGTCAACCTTGATGAGCAGCTCGAGTCCTTGGAGTTCGACACGACCCAGGACGACGAGGCTGCCGTCAGAAGGCTCGTCAAGGGCGAGAGAGCCGGGAGCGCCTCATGGGTCGGCAACATCCTGGGATGGCCGTTGTTCGCCGTCGAGGAGAACGAGGAAGAGTCGGACGACGAAGATGTCGAAGGCGATTTTGAAGTTGAAGGGGACGAGGAGGGGTCGCAGGAGCTCCACCGGTCGTGGTCGGCCCGCCACTTTGAGGGTGTTATCGACACCCCGGGAGAACGGATCCCGCCCCCAAAGGCCAACGAGGGTGGCTGGCAGGACGCGGCATGGCTTCTCAGCGTGGCTACCAAAGTTTTGTTGTGAATTGGACCGGGTGGGATGGAGTATCCGCAAGGGCATAAGTGTGACGAGAATTTTTGGTCCCCATGAAAAGATTGATCGCACCATGAACCCCGCCAAGGGAAATCGGCCGCCGGGCCCCTCGAGAACGGTGATGTGGGTATCGTCGCAGCTCTAGCAGGACTGAAGCTTCACCGTTAGACTAATTGAGAGCCCCGCGGCAGCCGAAAATATGCAGGGTATGTCTGTTTGCTCAAAGGCCCCACGTTCGCGTTTTTCTGTCGGGTCCTTGGGAGGGCTAGACGTGCCGCGAGGAGCAGCTGCCGTCCGCATGTGGGAGTCGAAGTCGGAGCCCAACCTCTTAACGNCCCCCCCCCCCCCCCCCCCTCTCGTCATTGGGCGTGTATGTCGAAATACGAGCATCTCTTATGTCAAAAGACCGACCCTGTAAGGTAGATGAGGCATCGCTCAGGTGTGACGACAGCAACGGGGCGTTCTTCAATCGGCGAAGTTCGTTTTATGTTCTAGCCTATTCTCCACAGTTGGTTTGAACTTCAGTGGTATGCCAAAACAGCGTTTGTCAGTGATTACTTACGGTTCTATGTCCGAATAGCGGGAATCACGTGACCTTTCACACCGAGCGAGACGCGGGATCGGGTCTCCATCCCGGTTCCGGCCAGGTCGTACGGATGTAGGGACTCCCAACTCCACTCAGCTCACCGCGGGGACAATCTCGCATCCAGCCGGAGCCGGCCAGAAAGAACATTGACTTTTCCCCTCTTTTTGGTCGGGGGCCCGCCGTCTAGAATGAAAGAGCGAAAAAAAGCCTAAACCAACAAAATCGGCGACCCATCCGGTTGACCAACGAAAATGTGCCCGATTTCGTCTGAACCATCGTCTCGAGGCTTACCAGCTCCCCTCCCC